>CM068373.1:103250276-103822776 GCA_034769895.1 Magicicada septendecula | reverse complement strand
AAAAAAATAAAAAACCATTAAAGATTTCTATCTTATTGCCAGTTTTTACTTTGCATTTCGTGGACGATCAAATAATCATAGGTGAAGATGAGAGTTACTCTATTATATACGCTTAGAAAGTTAGACGAAGAGTACCAGAAACGGGGCTTAACATAAATATAAATAATACTGACTATCTTGTTGTCGGAAATATACGTAGAAGTATATTGTTGGAACGAGGAGTTGCAGAGGGAGTAGATTCATACAAATACTTCGGTGTCATGGTTACAAAAGACGGCACAAGTGTAACAGAAATAAACTATCGTATAGGACAAGGGGAACAAGTGACGAGACTTTTACATCCCATCGATTACATCTAATCGACTAAGGCCCGTAACAAAAATCAAAATTTATAAGATATTAGTGGAAAGTATTGTAACATACGGGGTCTGAAGTGTGGGAAACTACAGAACATGGAAATAGGGTGCTGGAAAAGGGGTGCTGTAGGCTTATATCGCAGTTAAGAATGAAGAAATAAAAGAAAGAATGAATATGTGTTCCAGTATAAATGACACAATTTGTGCAAAAAGATTAAGGTGGTACGGGCACGTGTGCTGTATGGGCAACGATAGATGGCCAAAGAAGATACTAGACTGGACCCTCCCAGAAAGAAGGAAAAGAGAAAGGCGGTCGACGTGGATGGAAGGCACAGATAAATCTCAAGGATGATGATTGAAAAGATCGTAAATTTTGGAAGTTAGGATGCGAAAAATGACTTTAAATGTTGTTCCAAATAGCATATTACATATGCTATTTGTCTCTCTTACATATGTCTCTCAAAATGACAGTCTGAAATCCACGGAAAGTCAGTTGTGTGTCTGTCTCGCTGTACATGAAAAAAGAACGGTCTTAGGCAACCTGTTATTTATTCGAGTATAAGGCTCTGCCGATCGCAAGAGAGACACGCTTATTGGTTTTCGATGCAATAAAGTTCTCTTTCCAAACTTTGCTTGTATTTACGCGCTGTAGGAACAAACTCCATATAAAATACAGTAAGCTTATATCCACTGTAGACATTGTGACACCTGTTACATTGTAGGTCTACATCCATGGACTTTAATAAAACTATATTCGCTTGTATTATACATTTCACCCGTCCTTAGTACTGACGATGACGATATTCTGTAGGCATTCTCTAAAAAGTGGTAGGTCTGCAAAAGTATGTCCGATAAAGAACATCATAACTCTGAAACGTATTGGCTTATCACATTCTAATCAGGATCAAATTAAAACAGTTTGACCTGAGATTGTAGCATAGAAAATTTCAAGTAATTCATAAGGCTTATACTAAAGTAAGCCTTATTATAAGGCTTAAGTTATTATACAAAAATTCTGAATATTAGATTTAATTACTTGTTTAGAAATGGTTCTGAAACTGGGGTCATAAAGAAAAAAGATGAACAGAAAGTATAAACAACAGAAATTAAATTTCTGAAATCAGTTAAAACGTGTAATAGACGAGATCATAGAAGAAGTGAAGAGATAAGAAGTGCTTTAGATATTTTTGCAGTTAATGAAAGGGTTAAAGAATACAGAAGAAAATGGATTCAACACATCAATAGAATGGAAGAAAGTAGAATACCTAAGATGGCGAAAGATTACAACCCTAGAGGCAGAAGAGAAGTTGGTAGACCTAAGAAAAGGTGGACTGTGGAATAGGAACAAGCCCCTAAAGCCTAAAATCGTTAAGAAGAAGAAGAAGAAGATGATGATGATGATTATGTTTAGGAGTGCTGTAAAATAATTTCTTGCCTTAAATCCTTTCTTCAATTTCTACAGGGTAGTTTACTGGGAATTTAAAAAAATTAATAATTTCTTTATAAAGTCTTTCATGATTTTTTTAAACCTAAAAGAATACTGTTTATCAAAAAAGCTAAATACTTTAATACAAATACATGGTGATATAATTAATTTATAATTCAGTTCGCTTGTTCCATTGGATGTCTTAGCCTTGTTTTGTGTTTTCAGTCTCACTTCGTTATTTTCATACAAAAAAGTGTGTATATATATATATATTATAACAGGACCAAATATCATTAATTTGGAGTTATATGTTAAGGGTATACTATATTGATGTTTAAATAAATTTTAATAGTCGAAACTCCACTCATATGTTATAGCGATCATAATAATGCATTGTACAAGGCGCACACGCCTATGTCCGCGGCTGTTACATAATCAACTCACTGTGTAACGAATACGACCACGCCCAAACTTTCAATTATTAATATTTCGGAAACCAGTAAATTCAGGCGAAATCCATTATAGCCAAAATGTTTGCCGAAATATTAATAATAGGGTGTGCGAATTTTATGTAATATAATTAAATAATAACAGAGTTAATTAATTTTATGCTAATAACTTCCGTAATAATTGAGCAACATAAAAGAGCTTTTAATATGTTATAGCTATAAGAATTTACAACAGATTGTATATTTTAGAATTAGCACAACTTGGCTTGCAGCCAAGATAATTGCAATATAAAAGTGCCACAGGAAATCCGGAACGACAATTCAGTTCCGTTGTGTTAAGAATATTAATAATAATATAAATTCTCAGTCTGTGGGAAAGTAGTTTCGTTCTCACGGGCTGAGGTGATTCAAATTTTGGGTAGTAGGGAGAGTGTGTCAGCCAATCAAATCATTCGAAGAAATTGGAACCAACGCGGAGTTTTGGGGCTGATTAAACACTCTACTGCCAGTATTCAAGAAGAACAGACGTATATCTTCGATCGTCTCAAAATCATAACTTTGTGAAGACTCATCTGAAGACTCTACGTGGTCAACACGCCTAATTACGATCATCATAAAACAGATCAACTGTAACGACTCGTAATTACAGCGTTCAGTCAAGATACTCTTCCACACCAACAAACAAGCGTACCGTGCACTACATTAACTGTGGGCGTATGCACGCAAGAGATCTACAAAACTACAAGACCTTACTTCAAGAATACGACAGAGAGGCTGTCTAAACCATTTGAGAATCAGCTGACAAGCAGAGCTACAACTCGAAACGACACACACACACACACACACACACACACACACACACACACACACTGACGTGGAACGTGAATCGACGAGGGACGTGAAGCAGTTCTCGCAGACAACTACAGACGTAAAACTTCATCAATAACAGGAAAGCAGAGTGTTGCTGATTTCCGAGCTCACCGCCAAAACCCAGGACGCTCAAGTAGATCACTATCTCTAGCCGATTGGACAAGGACAGCGAGGGACATCCGGAGCATCTCTACAACCCACTTCAGAACCAGGAAAGTCAAAATCACTTTATTTATTTTGCAACAGTTAAATTTTCTTTCTTTTTTAATTAAAATCAATGTAATATAAGTCACTCAGATGCCAGAAATCAAAGACTCTAGTTAAATAAGAATTATTCACGGGTGATAATCTGTATAGCCAGTATAAGTAATTAATAAGCATTAGTTAAGAATTAATAGTAGATAAAACAAAAAGCGCTATACAAATCTTAACAAAGAATTAAATAATTTGCTCATACTGCAGTATACGTGAGTCAGATCACTAGTAAATAAAGGGACGTGAACTAGATTGTCACCCCTAGTTTATTTTTGAATATTTTCAAGTAACTTTAGAGTTTTTATTTCATTAGAATCAAATTTTTAAAGACATTGAAATTAAATTGAATTATATTAAATTGATTAATTAAATTCTCAGTTTAAATAAACTCTTTCAAAATAACGAGCTCAACTTCTGAAAATTATTAATCATTTAGAAAACATTATTCAAGATTTATTTATTGTTTAGTTTGTAAGAATATTTGAACTTATAACCATTTCATTCTTGTGTGTTTGGAGTAATAAACCCCGTTTTTATTACCCCACATTGTATTTTTATTGCTGTACTACGGAGCCTACCAACCTCACAAAACTCTTCACTTTTAAAATAGCTTATTTAGTGTGCTGTTGTTATACACTTGAGTTTACATACTTGCGAAATCAAATCCAAAATCCACACGCCCTAGTCGGAAGAAAACCGCAAGATCGGACAGCAGGTAGGTGCTCATACATTCACAAAACACAACACGCAGATAATAATGTTATTATATATATACATATATATATATATATATATATATATTGTAACGTTACATAACCCGGTCCCAATAAATTAAATCATGATAACATAAAGGTCAGAAATGGGTATCCTATAACTAGCTCTAAATTAAAGTATATCACTAAACATGATAAACAATTCGAGTGATATACAGTGACAAGTGCGTTATAGTGTACCCATTGAGGTAAAAGGCGAAAGTGAAGGTAACTTATTACAGAATTGTGCTGTAGGTTTGGGAATTATAAAACTATGAGAGTAGACTATAATACTACTAACTGATTCTGTATTTTATTTATTTATTGTAATATTTATATTGTATGGACAACCAATTGTTATACCTAAGTTAATGTTATATTTTTTTTTAATATTTGTGTTATAATATAGGATAATCCAGGGTTAGTTTTAAAAAAGAAAAAAAAAACATAAAAATTTAGATATCAAAGGATAATAAAAAATTAAAATAATACTATGAGGGAAATGGCAGC
The DNA here is from genome assembly GCA_034769895.1 of Magicicada septendecula. Lineage (NCBI taxonomy): Eukaryota > Metazoa > Arthropoda > Insecta > Hemiptera > Cicadidae > Magicicada > Magicicada septendecula. The sequence continues at coordinate 103,818,158 of CM068373.1, read as the reverse complement.
AGGAAGTAGTGCAGTGTAGGAATACTATGAGAGACTAATAAATAATATATATAAATTTATTTAAAGATAATAAAATTATCAAATACTTATATACAAGGTCATAAGAAAATGAACAAAAACTTATTATGTAAACCAAATTGGTAAAGAAACCGGAATGGAAAAGAATTATTTTTCGGTAAATAAAATATAAATTTATAATAATTACAAACTGCCTGTATAATAAAAATACTATGGGTTACTAAGAGTGACGAGAATAACAAGTATTGTTAATAATAAAAAATTGGGAATAAAACCATAGAGTTGACAAAATGATGCTACTACAATTCTAATAAAATAACCTTTCTGGAACGTTGGAGGAGTGAAAATTAATACAAAATTAAAAAGCAACACGACCACTATATAATCATACATGATTTATCAAAATTAAATGGTTATATTCTTTAATAAACAGTGAAAGAAAACCTTCTGATGATTCAACCTGGTTTCGACATAGTTCAAGTTGACGATAGAATATGAGCCAGACGGTAAAGAAATTATAACTCAAGACGGACCTCACCAGAGAAAAAGCTTCATTCCAGTAAGAACCATACGAAGAGAGGTAATATAAACATTTCGTTTAATAGTTCAAGAAGAAAACGCATTCCGAAAGTTGATATAGAACACGAAACTAGTCATTTAATCACATGTTTTTTTAAAGTAAACAAAAGCACACTGCTCTCTTACGGCCATTCCTGGAACTACATACTGAACGAAAAATAAACAAATTTATTTAATATTTTTTTGGTATTTGTAAAGCTTAGTAATTATCCATTTCTGACCATCTCATAACAAAAAGAACTTACCCTGAACCCTGGGGAATTATTAAGAATTATATATTAATTGATGTTTTTGAAAATAGTGTAAAATTTGGTAAACAAAACCATATATGTTTTTTTCTTTAGACAATTCCATGTTTACTCTATGAAGTCGAGATTATGTTTTATTTAAGGAAAAATCAATTGTGATACTTGTATTTTGGTGGCAGGAAACAAAAAAAACAATAATATAAATAAATAATATTATTGAAAAATGATATTGAATAATAAAGTGTGTTATAATTTTTGTAGTGGGTAGTTGTAATAGATTTCAGCACAAAAACAGAAGAGATCAACACATTGGATCAGATTTTGCTATAGTGTAGGCTGGTTAAACTAGGCGTGGAAACTTGTCTTACAATCAGCTGATTTAAATCACAGCGAACAATTTGAAAAAATCAGAAATCATCTAAACCGAGTGTAAATCATTGGTACTTACTCTCTCTTCCTCATAAGGCTGAACAACTTCCCTCCTTGACCCCAAATCACACACTCTCGATTTCTGTTTAGATTGAGTAACATTAAATAAAATACTTTATTTAAGTTTTTTTTAAAAACTTCAGTTATTATAATTCATAAGTGGCGACTGAGGAGAGGCGGAAACTTTAATATTTCAAACCGCTACATTACAGAATTGGCGCATAACAACATTGGGAGCTTAATTAAATAAGACGAACACCCAATAAGCCACATACAAAGTTTTCGCTATTAACTCTCATATATTAACAAAAAAGCAGTACGTTACAATATATATATAAATGAGTAAATCTTGGTTCTATGTGAATTTAAAATTAATATATTTTGCCAGAAACTTAAAATGATGAGAAAATTTATATAATTTACTTCTGCTAGACTTTTTCAGTTATATAAAAACAAACAAAAATGTTGACAACTTTTTTATTTCTGAGTAGTCTTTCCGGTTGACGGGGATTTACAAACTGTTATCTTAAGGGAAATAAGTGATAAAAAACAAACAGTAATACACAGAAACCTGTGAAAGTGTTTCCATTTTTTTTTAAGAATATACGTTGTATGAATATTTAATTAGACAGTACCTAGAATAGCAAGATAATGAGAGCAAAATAGCTATGATGCAACCTTGGCCTCAGACAAAGTTACAGTCTATCTTAATTCTTATTTAATATATCATCATGTTCATAACTATCATCACCACCACTCAATAGTTTTACTAATATCTCAATGTATCAACTATTAATTGAAATTTTGACGTTTTTTAATATCATATTGTTTAGCACAGGTCTAGGAGGGTCAGTTGAAAAATTCGTGGAAGAACATCTGTTGCTTAGCGGGAGAAAGAAAATTCTTTCGTGTGTTGTAATTCATAGTAGGCCTACTGGTACACCCCTGTTAATGTCCAAACATGTTTATTCATTGTTTACCAGCTGTTAAAAATACCTGGCACGCGTGTTTTGAAAAATGGACAAAATCACAAATTATTTGTTAAAAAAAAATCCACCGCCAATGGAAATTCACAGCGAAGTGGTAGATGTCTTAGGAGATGCTGTGCCTTCAATAACAATGCTTTGTAAATGGAAACTCGTGTTTAAACGTGGTCGTACGTGGACACTGAATGTGATGCCCGCAGTGGACGCCTAAAAAGTGCGACAACTCAAAATGTGGCTCCCAGCTTGCATAAAGTTTTCTCACGTCAAGTTTTTGAATGAATATATCATACACACGCATACTCTCAGCAATTCCGTCCACTCTCAATCGCCGGTCTAACAAAATCGTTTTGAAATTTTTTAATGATATCTAGAGTAGTTGTTGCACTTTTTCAGCGTCCACTGCGAGGATCGTTTTCAATGCTCGTACGACCACGTTTAAACTCGAGTGCCTACTTGCAAACCATCGTTTTTGAAGGCACAGCATCCCCTAACACGTTTAACATTAGTTGTGAACAGGTCTAGCTAGTTTCCATTGGCGCTAGACATTTTTTAACAAACAATTCGATCACAGCACGATGTTTGACTTTGTCCATTTTAAAAAACAGTGTGTACGTACATTTCGAACAGCTGCTAAACAATGGACAAATTACTTCGTAGGCTTGCACTGCCGGAGACGATGTTATTACATCGAGTTCCCGGGCTGTTTGGCCGTGGTCCAATGGCAGACGTTTCGGCCATGCCATCACGTTAGAGACCACAGTAACGCAACACCCTACGTTAGCGCAAACTTAAATTTTGCATTGATGATGGCCGTCGATGGCATGGCCGAAACGTCTGCTATGGATTTTAGCATTGGACCACGGACAAACAGCCCGGGAACCCAATTTGATAACAATGGATGAATTGACAGATAGATTCGGAAATTAACAGTTGTGTTTAAAAGAAATATGAATTTTACAGCACACGAGAAATTTCAGTTCTACTCCTAAGCTATAGATGTCGCTCTGCAAGCTTTTCAACTGACCGTCGTACATTGGTACATGGTACAGGTTATCACTAATATCACCAACAGTAAATCATTGAGCCCAGGTGGTCTGTAGTCTACCCACCAGCTGAGACCCTGCACTATCGCATTTCGACGTATGAGTTACTGCTGGCAGTTTGTTCGTCTTATCGTTACTCACGACACTTTGTTGACTTTATTCGATCGATATCAGCTGAACGCAGCTGAATTCGCTACGTCTCCAATGTTGAGCCGTCGTTTCTTGGCTTAACAATCCCATGTTATTAATGTTGAAATCAAAAGGTAAATAAAGGGTCAAATATGAGCGGAAGAGTGGAACGAAAAAAGATTATTAAAGAGAACTGATACAAAAAAAAAAACAACAAACAGGCCAATACCTGTTTCTCATCCACGTTAGTGAAACCTGGATGATTATACAGTCAGGTGAAATATTGTTTCTGAGATGAGCAAAATATTGCCGTCTAAGAGATCCGAAGCGCAGATTCTACTGAAGGCTTAAAGACACGACTCGAAACCTACTTGTCAATTCCATGGAAATGAATATCTGAAAACCACTTACATGTTTCGTGACGAACAGAAACTCTTCCAGAATATGTTTACAGGTGGAAATAAGTGAAAAATATGGTGGTGTCGTGGGACCGACGCCAGAAGTGAGAGCTCCAGCACCGAGTGAACTGATTCAACTTGTAAACGTTTGCTCGTGTGTATTTGAAGCAAGAGAGATTTTGCTATAAAGAATTAAGATTTAAATAAGAGTGACCGGAAATTAAAAGAGAAGAGTAATGTATTTTATTATAAGAAATTTTATATGTATTTTTTATATGCATTTTATACGTATTTTGTTATAAGAAATCGTTATTTACAATGAACTAAATAGAATCATATCACACGTTGTTTTATTTACAGTATACAAACAATACATACAATACATAAATACAACAGTATTTCCATTATACATATATATATATATATATATTGTAATGAGACTAGTACGAGCGTCTCGTTATTTTCACACAATGTAAGCCTATTCGTTGCTATGAACGGGTATGTTCCCCTATCTTTACTCTCTTAGGTCGTTTTAATTTACTTAATTATTTAAATATCTGAGATATTTGGAGTTGTGGGATATAGTGATTTAATTAACTAATATTAACTTATCTCTCTAAAATATATCAGTGTTAGTGTACTTGAAACTTAAATAATTAATGTGTTATTCTGTAATTTCGTTCAACCCTATTATACCTTGAAGAGAATTATGTATAATTTTGTATTTTTACGCTCTCTCTTTGGTGTCGGAGAATTCCGCTATAAGCGCTGTAGTACCGGAGCAACGAAACTTAGAGGTTATTTCACTGTTTATGTTAACCAATTATTCTATACTTAGTCAGTTACTTTTTTATTCCCAACTCATTAAATCATACTCCAAATGACAAGATTTTGCAACTATACAAAGGTTCTTTATTTGTTTACTTCTTCAACATTGAATAAGATATGTTCTAACTGGCATACACATAGGCTATAGATTGCGTGAATCGATTATTGATCAGTCCGATACTTTATTTAGATTCGGTTATATAATGTGTTTTAATTTGTAATTAACTTAATTCAGGGTGTGAAGGTTCTTGTAACTGTGGGGAAGATTAAAAATACATAGATAAGAATGCAAGATTTACAAATTTGAAGTGTTGTGTAGTTAATATGAGTTATACAATAATAATTTGTCAGACTAGAACGAAGCGAATCTTGTAGGCGGTTGTTTGATAACCTTACTGTCCTGGATGATTATGCCGTACGATATTCTTTCTTCGGTTTAATAAAATGGAATTCTTGTCCTGTCCACCTCGGAAATACAGCTCTCTGGATTGATTTACAGCCCGATTGATGCTCCTTCTGCAATTTCTGGATCCAACCAAGTACGTTCTTCTCTCGGTTGAAGCAATTAGTGATGTTCCGTGTATTTGAAAGGTTATGTTCCAGTGTAGTGTATATTATTGGTTGTGATGCAGTTAACTCTTTATATTGGGTTTGATATATTGTCAACTCCTTTCGGATATGGGACAATTCAAGTCCTTCCTTGTAGAACCCAGTTATTTATTGTTTATTGTGCTATCATACTATAGCCTCGTTTGGTGAAATTGTATTGTCAAGAGTCAATAATATTATCTTTAGTATTTTGATGTATTATAAGAGTATCAAATACTTTAGTATATTCTGATTATATTAGATATTTCTTAGGTTTTTTAATCTCATCCCATTCAGATCATAAAAGGCAATAATTGAAAATCAACAACTTCTTCATTTCCTGTAGTCCATAGCAACCCACTATTTTTCTTCCTTCTACATGTTTTGTATATAGTGCTAATTTCATATATTTTTTGTCTATTCCTTATTAATTTGCTATCATATCGGAATATAACTTTACCGATAATTGGTTTATTATTTTCTACACATATTCTGCTGGTTTTTTGATATGAGCCTGTTTCTTTTATATTTACTACCTTTTCGATATCAAACGTTATCAATCGATATCATGGCATTGTGGCATTATCATAATTTGTATAAATTGATATGGTTTATTATATATCATTACTAATTTAATGTTTTTTCCTAGCTCTTTGAACCGTATTCATTAATTATTATTAATTTATGTACCTAACCTTTATGTTATGAGTGGTTACATAGTGTTTTTGGCTGTTAGGCCTTTTATTGTATACGGACCTACCTGTGTTTATAACTGGTAAACAACTATAGCCCTTTTACATAAATTCATACATATAATCAAATCTTAACTATTAACATTTTCATAAACAATTATTCTTTTCATATCTAATGACAATTTTATCTTGATCTATGGATCACATATAAGACAATTGAAATCTATTAACGCTAACTAGCTGCTTCACACATCATTCTACAACAGTAATTGAATAATACATCTTGTTTCATTACCTTTCATTAACTCAACAAGTAATTGGTATAACATAACATAAACTTTATCATAACATTCGTTGTCACAAAATAATATCATTTAATTCAGAATCCTTACTTGCTATTGCTATAAGGTAAATTATTGTTTCATTTTTGTTTACTTTCATGGTCATTTACTTTGACAATTTCTGTACTATTCTACTTCTTACATTTCTCATCAGTATCACATTGATTTACTTTTCACTGAACATAGATCATTAAATATTATCTAACTTACAGGTTTGTTTATTCTCGTTATTTCTACCTTGCATCCTTATTTATCTTTATCTATAATTATAAATGTAATTATTAGACTTTTGTTTTATCATGGGGTTAGATATTGACTTGCTTATTATTTTGTTAATATAATATTTATGTAACATGGATGCCAGCATTTCTGTTGCGTTACAATATAAACAATATGTAGCAAATAATTTTGTTCAATGTGACAATATTTAGTCTAAAAGTAGAATGTGATATGTTACGTGCAGTATAATAATTCATTTTTTTTACAATTTATGAAATATGTAAATAATAACTAAATTGAATTTTGAAACATACAAAAACTTCCAGCCAAATACAATATAAACACCAGAATCGGACTCACGGATCAGCTAAAAAACGTGCAAAGTAAACAAGTAGGCTTATACAAAATATAATCTTTCGACATTTCAAACACGTACTCAGTCATTCTTATCGACGATACAATAAATGTTATGATGGAAGGCACTCATTTTAAATCGTGTTTTTATGAATTAAACAGTTGGAAAGTTATGTAAATATATTAGGCTAGTAATGAACTATGTACAAGAAAAGGATTTGCGACGTATTCAACTCGATCTCTCAGTACATTCTCTTTTATCATAAATAAAATTATTTTTCTGTTTACGCTAATCTTGTAATACTACAACTACTACCCCAAGGAGCTACATGTAATGAAGAGCCCTCGCCTCCAGAATGACGTGCCTCTGGGGATTACAAGATTACTATTAATCTTGTAATAGTATTTAAATATTTAGAATATACTCACATTATTTTAAATATTCCGTTTTGCTTAAAGCACACTTATTTGTGGCAGTGGGGAAATTTTGGGTAGATGTGTGGGAAAAAGAGGTTTGATTTACCTGGTAACACTGCTTTTCCCTTTTATCTACTTCGGTTTACACGTTGAATCAGTTTACTGGCCTAGGACCGCGAGGTGTTTGGGAGTGAGCCAGACACCATAGTGCCGTATATGAAGGTCTCACTTCAAAAGTAGATAGTAACATAGGTCTTGAACGCTTTGTTCTCAAATTACGCCCTCTAAAGGATTTAATCAATTGTATGCTCATAGGTATGACCTTCCGGTCGAATCGGCTTCATAAAAAAGAAAAACTAGTTCAGACAGATCAATAGTATTATCTTTAAAATGCCTAAAAAACCTGTGATAATATCATGAAGTCAATCCTATTAAAGCAAACGGTAATAACACAATAAAAATACGCGTTATTGTGATGTTGTTTACAAGCTACTTGTTGACTGAACGGATATTCCTATATTTCATATTTCAAACGTATACGGAAATGGTGTGTAATAAACCTGTTTGTATGTTTAAAAATGAATTACTACTGTATTAGCGTACGCAGCTAAAGAAAATCATTAAACAGCCTACAAATTAAGAGTTTAACAAATTCCTTGTCAACTTTTTTTGACCTTCTTGGGGCGGGGGTCCGGTCTCGTTCGCCCCCCCCTAAATACTCCCCTGAAAGATCCAATATGACATTGCTTGTTTAAGAGTGCTGAGAATGGTGGAGCAGTCACTAGTTAAATATTCCGGAGTAACAGTCCCCCGGTCGCGTCTCCGGGAGAAGACAACTCGAGGAACAAGGTATGTGATGGTTAAGAGACTGTCTTCGGAAGGGAAGAACTTGCAAACCCACCAACCTCTGGGTTGAGGAGGAGAAGGAGACGAATAAAATAATACTAGTGAAAACCTGCAGCATTGTAGTAGGTAGACCTTGGCTACTTAATATGACATTATGACATTGTTACCAACATGATAATAACAATAAAATCAGAAGTTATAGCTACAAATACAATAATATGTATATATTATTAATTATGTGTATATATTAATTATGTATATATATATAATATTGTATATATATATATATATATAATATTGTGTGTATTAATATTATGTAATATATTAATTATGTGTATATTATTAATTATGTATATATTATGTATATAATAAGTAATATATACATAATATAATATTAATTATGTATATTGTAATAAATCAATTAAATAAGAGTGTAATGTGTGTTGCTGATAAGCTGTTGTGGAGTATGTGAGACTCCGATGTAATCAAGACCCTCTCTTTGGGCTAGCCAATTTGTAATAAATTAAGTAAATTGTAATGTATTATGTTTAATTGGTGTGTAATTGGTGTGGCTCTCGACGTCTTACTGGCCTGAAACACTTCCTTAAGTTTCCCAGCTGGTTGAGTCCCAATGGTAGCAAGACCGGTCGATTAGCGTAAAGTTGATGAAGGAATATATATGTTCAGCTTCGCCGAAAGTTTCAAAACAAAATTTATTGTTCTGAAGGAAATTTAAAAAAAAATTATGTTTATATAAAAAAAATAATAAAATTTTTTTTTTAATTTTATTAATTAATTAATTAGGATCAATTAATTAATATAGGGCTGTGAAGTTTTAAACAGTGTAATGCTCTTCTGAAAATTTTTATTAAAGTTTTAGTATATTTTAAATAATCTATCACCACTCATAAGACTGTCTGTAAACCAATCGATACTTGTTTACCTTTTTATTTTTTAGGTTATCTTCACTTACGGGTGGTAAAGTCCTTGTAGATTATCAATTAGAATTATATTATTTGTAATTAGTATTATTGAAGAAATAAAGAACTATTAAGTATTGAAAAGTATTAATGTTTTTTATTAAGTAATAGCAATATTGACTCTTATCGATTAGTATCGATTCTCAGGATATCGAAAAAAAAAATTACAAGTATATGATATAAAAATTAAATAGGGTTCTTTAAACAGCCAGTTATTACCAAAGTCAGAGAAATCGGGCTAATATTTAAAAAGTATAACGTTACAATCAAATTAATAGTTATTAATAAACACAGATATTGAATGATAAATTGTAAATATAATAATTGTTTTCACCAAACAGCTGTGCTGAACAAAGAGAAGGCACTGGGATCGTCAAAGCAAATGGCCGCCGTCAAGTTGATCAAAATGTTGCTCGTTCCTGCAGTGTTCCAAATAACGTATTTTCTGGCAATATTCCTGTTCTTATGTCTGCAAATCTCTTGTTAAATGTTGTGTAGTGACTGGTGTAGTGATTCTGGGTTGTATTTAGTATGTCTGTGTAATTATAAGTCAAAACACTTTTCCCAATTCCGACACTAATTTGGTTAATGTGTTATATAGTTTTCTGGTGTTTTGTGGTGTTTTTCAGAGTAGAAATGTATTGTTTAGTGTTAAATAGTGTTTCTTGATCGTTTTTGTCACAATGTATATGTTCTGGAAGGATTTTATAATTCTCTCTCGACTTCACAGTAACGTACTGTTCGCCACTTAACTTCGTATGACTAGTATAGGTTAGGTTATCCACGTTATCAAACGTATGTCATGTTAACCGTTCAAAAACCAATAATTAACTAACTGTTTCCTTCAGTTTCAATTAAACTCTTAGCCCATATAATATTATCCTTAACATTGTTCAAATATTTTTCACATCCTGTATACATTTTTACATTTTCACTATATGAATGCCTAAACTTTGGTTATTTGTCAATTTTATTCACTAGATTTGATTTAAATTAATCTTTCAGTTCATTCTGGTTATTTTCAGATTAAATAATGCCATTTTATAGTGTTTTCTGTCCAAAAAATAGTAATTTTACTTTCAGTTTGGTATACTCTGATAAGCCAAAACATTTCCAAAATTTACTTCCTGTTATTATGTAAATTCAGCCATTTTATCAGTTATATTTAATATTAATAATCCTATATTGTATTAAAAGGTTCATATTCCCTTATTTTCTGGTAATTAATTGAATTAGTTGTATTCTGAAACATTATTCAGGAATATATGACTCCCATGTCCAAATTTCTGAGTTTAGTCATTTTCAATTTTATTTATAATTCTGAATATAATTTATTAAAATCTTCCTAAATGGTATGTGCAATTATATGGCTTGATCTCAAGTTTATTTTGTCTAAACCCCTTTTGTTTACTTGCATTTAAATGAGCAATTTCTCTGTTTTGATGAAGTTTGGTTTCCATTCTTTTGGCCTATGATTTTTTTACAATTTTTCTTATAAAATATTTTACAAACAATATATGATGTGTAATACCCTCTCTGACTTTTACATATAGTATTATAAATTAAACATGTTTTCAAATTACACAAAAACAATTAGTATTGATTACAATACAAATAATAGTTAAAACAAATAAAGAATATTTTTTTTAAATAAATGGTTGTCTTTAAGTCAGACATTTTGCAACAAAATCCCCATTTCCAACATGGAAATATGGTTTACAAAAAAGGTTTTTTACTAACTAACATCTTAATTACTCTTGACTATTTACAAGTAGTAACTATTTTTATAGTTCTGATGTTAGTTGTATCAGACCCAAACAAATGGCCTTATATCTAAAACATTTTTAAACATTCTTGTACTATATACATAAAAACCTTATATTTATATTCTTATTTCTAACTATTATTATAAGTAGGATTCTACAGTTTTTATACCGTCTTTTATACATTGTCTTTGGGGAATTGCACCCTGTCATTAACAAATAAATAGTATGAATTGTTCAAAAAGTATTATGACATCTGTTTTTCTTTTTTGATGTAAAACAAAAATGTTATTTTAAACAGATTCATGTCTTATGAACAACATATTGTCACAGTACACATTTTAAGTCATTGAAAAATGCGTATTTCATTGCATCCAATGTTTGTGATTGCCAAGAATGAAACACAAGGTTCATTTTTTATAATACCCAAAACTATCACTGGTTCACTTTGCACTTATATATTATGTTAATGCTAAATGGTCGTATAGTCTTATCAACATAATAAATTGGTTAGCGTTTTTTCAATGGAGGTTTGTTCCATGGGTACTATATTATTGTTTCATCTTAGTTCACAGGAAACTTTTACTTTATACACTTCTCTCTCTTAAATTTATATACATGTAGTTTTTAATTCGTTATACTTTTATTTTTTAAATATTTATTTTGGGGATATAGGGATTTGGGTGTCTTTCATAAGAGCATGACATCTTCTTCAGGATGCTGCCTTCTTCTTCTTTCATCAGTCTTCTTTTCTCCTGCCTTCTGGGACTGGTATCTTCTCCATCTTCTTCTTGTTGCCATCAGGTTTCTTGGGATCTTCTCCATCTTCTTCTTTATTTCAGAAATACACCACCTGTGTTGTTTGATCTTGGCTTATTTTAGGGTTTCTATTCTATTTATTCTCCCTCGTTGTGGGTTTGGTCATATTCTGTACTGCTTTGTTATTTACTATTTTACCTTCCTGGGTTATAGTTTGAAAACCTTTGGTTATGAGACTGGTCTTGGATGACTCATCACTAGTAATTCCTTTTATTTGAACTTGTATTTTCTTTATAATAATGATTTCTTTCCACAGTTGCTATGAATTAATCTATTTATATTAAACTTAATGCTTTCTTCCAAATTTAAATATTATAACTTTATTATTCTAATGATCAATTGCCATTCAATATTATGCTTATATCTGTCACGCTACAGATTGCTCTCCTCCAGAAGTAATTATTTCAGACATGTTTATGGATGAAATAATTTCTTATGATAATTTCATCATTTCTTATAATTCATTTTCTTCTCCATTTTTATATCGACATTTTATAATTAGAGTTTAATTAATTTTATATATATAATTATTTGTTTTACTACTGATCCTTTTCGGATAGTTAGTGTCTTCTGAGATATATTATAATTGTAATACATTTTCTTTCTTTATCAACTTCGTGTTGCATCCTTGGGATATTAATTCCCTAACATTCCCTATCACGTGGGCTGGGGCAGATCAGAGGGGCACTGTACGCTACTTCTCTGCTGGCCATACACCACTTCTATAAATTGAGTACAGAGGCATTTCCATCCCTGCTCAATAACATAATGCTGCTGGAATTATCTTCAGTCAGTCATCGAATAAATAAATAAAAAGTAGTCTCATTTTCGACTAATAAAAATATCTTTGGATTCTCCACTTCGTAGTCTCTCAGATTATTTCACATTTTCTATCTTAATAAATCTTCATAATCATTATTATACTCATTACATATATATTTTTTCAAAACTCTGAACTTGTCTGATATATTTAATTTAATTATGGTTGAAAACCTTTCTTTTAATAATTCTGGTTACTGTTTACAGTGTAACTCTCTTTCTTCTCCATCTGAATTCTCTTTATACTTTCTTCTGGTTATTCATAGTATTAGCATGGTCTTTATAAATAGTCTTTCGTATTCATTATTTGAATGGTCTTAATATATTATATTTAATTTTTTGACATTGTATCTTTACATTAGATATACAGGTTGTTATATTGATCATTTTATTTAAACATTTTGGTTCTTTCCTTTCTCTTAGAAAGTTATTAATCCACCTTCGCATTCATTAGCATTAATTCATTTATATTATATTTCATGTGGTATTTCTTCTCTTTGCATTTCGTATAGGTCTTATTATTATCATTGGTTCAAAATCATCTTCTCCATCTGTTTGGTATGAGTTGTTCTTCTTCGCTCTTAATTAACTGTTTTCATTATCGTTTCATAGGTAATTAGTCTCTTTGCTTCCAAATTTTTTCTTCTCTTGCATATTACACTCTTTTTTGTTATTCTTCTCTACTCCTTCAAATTCTATTGTGAATGTCTAGCATTTATTCTGGATTAAAATTAATTCTCTTTTCTGAATTAATCACTTTATTTTCTTCTCAATTCAATTATAATTGACACATAATTAGTTTTTGGAACTTGGTTAGTTTTAATGTAAAATTCAAACTATTCTTTTTATTTAATTGAAAAATATTTCTCATAAATCCTTGTAATATGTTGATCTTATCTTGTTTCAAAGTTCTGACGTTCTATCAACATTCAAATTCTGTTTAATTCATTTATTCCCAGAATTGTTTCATTCAGAATTGTTTATAGTAATGTGATCTTACTATTATTTCTGAATGTTTTGGTATTTCTCCAAATTCAAATTCTTCTTAATTATTTACCATAAAGTTTTCTCATAAACTTAGTTATAGTAAGTTAGTCTTACTTTATTCTTAAATTTTTTGTATATTAACTTCAAAATTCCTTTCTTCTTAATTCTTCCAAAATGTTTTTCTCATAATTCAGTGGTAGTAAGCTGTGCTTACTTAATTTTAAATTTTTTTTTAAATTAAGTTCAAAATTCTCTCTCTTTCTCTTTCTTCCATAAATTTTTGTTCTAAATTATCAGGTTGTAGTAAGAAGTACTTACTCAATTTTAAATTTTTATAATTATATTTCAATTCAAAAGTCTTTCTTTTTCTTTCTTCCATAAAGTTTTTTTCTTCAAATTATTAGGTTGTAAGTTGTTCTTACATATTTTAGAATTTTTTCAATAAATTAAAAATTCTTTTTCTTTTAATTCTCCAGAATGTTCTTTTCAAAATACTAGGTTGTAAGATGTACTTACATTATTTTCGGATTTTTAAAAATATTAAATTAAAAAATTCTTCTTCTTATAATTCTCCAAAATGTTCTTTTCAAAATATTAGGTTGTAAGATGTACTTACATTATTTTAAAATTTTTTAAATAAATTAAAAATTCTTTTTCTTTTAATTCTCCAGAATGTTCTTTTCAAAATACTAGGTTGTAAGATGTACTTACATTATTTTCGGATTTTTAAAAATATTAAATTAAAAAATTCTTCTTCTTATAATTCTCCAAAATGTTCTTTTCAAAATATTAGGTTGTAAGATGTACTTACATTATTTTAAAATTTAAAAAAAAAAAATTAAATTCAAAATTCTAAATTCCTTCTTCTTATAATTCTCCAAAATGTTCTTCTCAAAATATTAGGTTGTAAGATGTACTTACATTATTTTTGAATTTTTAAAATATAAATTCTAAATTCCTTCTTCTTATAATTCTCCAGAATGTTCTTTTCAAAATATTAGGTTGTAAGATGTACTTACATTATTTTTTGAATTTTTATAAAAAAAAATTCTAAATTCCTTCTTCTTATAATTCTCCAAAATGTTCTTCTCAAAATATTAGGTTGTAAGATGTACTTACATTATTTTTGAATTTTTAAAATAAAAATTCTAAATTCCTTCTTCTTATAATTCTCCAAAATGTTCTTTTCAAAATATTAGGTTGTAAGATGTACTTACATTATTTTTGAATTTTTATAATTTAAATTCTAAATTCTAAAACTCACAACTCATTCTTCATAATATTTCTTCATAGAAGCTTGATTGTACACTCCTTTAATTTTTCCTGAAACGATTTCCTTCAACTCATATGTATTGTTATGCTTATTATTTACCATAACATATGGGGTTATATTGTACTCTACACTGGCCCATATTATTTATACTTTAATAAGTTGATCTCCACTTTTTCTTTTCTAATAAATTTTCTTTCTTTTATATACCCAGGAAGATGGACGATTTTCTTTATGTCACTGCATTGCTCATATTTTTATTGGTCATGTTCATTTTCTTACATAGTCTTCACTCATAAAACCCAGTTTTGTTTCTATGTTTATTCTTCGTATCATTTCCTTTCAATGATATTTATTTCGTCTCCTTCAACATTGTTTTTCGCCGTAGTCGGTTATCATGATCCGTCCCTTTTCTTGATGTCGTGTGGTATTTGTGTCAACCAGGGTCCATCATCTCAGTTGCTCTTATAAAATTTACCCTAGGGCGCGACACTCGGTTATTATTACTGTTATTGTTTTTATTACTAAATTTATCATGATAATAATTTCGGTTAGGTTGGTAAGGTTTGTCATCATTATTGTTGGGATATGGATTTCTCTGACTGTATGGGACATTATTATGTTGGTATAAATTGTTTCTATTGTATGGATAGGGGTTGTTATTCCTAACGCCGTTAAAATTACCGTTAAACTGGTTATTACGCGGCGGGTTGTTAGGGCCGTCATAATTACTGGGCTGGTTCCCTCTATCATCATTTTGTATACACCAATACTTCTCTGGTCCGTGTTTTGTGTTACCTGACAAATATATGTGAAGATCTTCATCTGGGTCATCACTTATTATTTGTTTATTTAAAACACCATAAGCTGGTTTACCATCATATATCCACTCTGAAGGAATATATTTTAGTCTAACCGTACCCTGGAACTGTCCTGGATGGCACACTAATGGAATATGTTCTGGTGATTCATCTGTGCCGTCATTACAGTCTGGTACGATATCACATTTCCATCTTTCTGACATCCACCGTCCAGTTCTGCGTTGAAACTGGTCTGTTCCACATGTGGTATTCTGTTTACCTCTGGTCCTTTCCCAGTGGTAAACTACTGTCGTGTGGTAAATTATTTCTGAAATTACTTCGATTCTCCTTCTATAATTCGTATAATTCATGATGTCTTTGTCATAGGTAATTGGGATATTATTGCCTTCAATTAACCCATGTTTCATCATCTCCAACTCTTCCTTCGTTTTTATTACATTTCTTGGATACGTTCTCCTTTTCCTTGGTTTAATATCTTCCTGGTTTCGGTTAGTTTCAATTTCAGGTAATATCATTACTTGTTCATGCGTTTTGTCATTTATTACTTCTTCTGGTTCTGGTTGGCTATCAATTTTTATTTCTTCGGTCTTCTCCTTTCTTAATTCTTCCTTTTTTAATCTGTCCTCTCTCATTTTCTTAGTCTCGTCATCTAGCATTTTATTTTGATCATCCAGTTTCTCCATTAACGACTCGTGGCACTCATCCAGTTTCTCCATTACCGACTCGTGGCACTCCTTCATACTTTTACTCAATTCTTCCTTCAATTCCCTACTATTTTCGTCCATTTTCTTCATCATTCTCTGGTTGTTCTGCTCCAATTTGTCTTCCATCTTTTGTAGAAATCTTTCCATGAATCTGTCCCACTTCTCATCTCGTGTAAGTTCTGCCATTTTGTTTGTCGTTATTCCCTTTTATTATCTTTCTCTGACTTTGTAGCTGTTGCCTAGCTCCAACTAGTGACTGGGCAGAATGTATTGGCCTTCCAATCGCTAATTAAAGCCCCTAAAGTTGTGCGCCAATTTGTAATAAATCAATTAAATAAGAGTGTAATGTGTGTTGCTGATAAGCTGTTGTGGAGTATGTGAGACTCCGATGTAATCAAGACCCTCTCTTTGGGCTAGCCAATTTGTAATAAATTAAGTAAATTGTAATGTATTATGTTTAATTGGTGTGTAATTGGTGTGGCTCTCGACGTCTTACTGGCCTGAAACACTTCCTTAAGTTTCCCAGCTGGTTGAGTCCCAATGGTAGCAAGACCGGTCGATTAGCGTAAAGTTGATGAAGGAATATATATGTTCAGCTTCGCCGAAAGTTTCAAAACAAAATTTATTGTTCTGAAGGAAATTAAAAAAAAAATTATGTTTATATAAAAAAAATAATAAAAATTTTTTTTTAATTTTATTAATTAATTAATTAGGATCAATTAATTAATATAGGGCTGTGAAGTTTTAAACAGTGTAATGCTCTTCTGAAAATTTTTATTAAAGTTTTAGTATATTTTAAATAATCTATCACCACTCATAAGACTGTCTGTAAACCAATCGATACTTGTTTACCTTTTTATTTTTTAGGTTATCTTCACTTACGGGTGGTAAAGTCCTTGTAGATTATCAATTAGAATTATATTATTTGTAATTAGTATTATTGAAGAAATAAAGAACTATTAAGTATTGAAAAGTATTAATGTTTTTTATTAAGTAATAGCAATATTGACTCTTATCGATTAGTATCGATTCTCAGGATATCGAAAAAAAAAATTACAAGTATATGATATACAAATTAAATAGGGTTCTTTAAACAGCCAGTTATTACCAAAGTCAGAGAAATCGGGCTAATATTTAAAAAGTATAACGTTACAATCAAATTAATAGTTATTAATAAACACAGATATTGAATGATAAATTGTAAATATAATAATTGTTTTCACCAAACAGCTGTGCTGAACAAAGAGAAGGCACTGGGATCGTCAAAGCAAATGGCCGCCGTCAAGTTGATCAAAATGTTGCTCGTTCCTGCAGTGTTCCAAATAACGTATTTTCTGGCAATATTCCTGTTCTTATGTCTGCAAATCTCTTGTTAAATGTTGTGTAGTGACTGGTGTAGTGATTCTGGGTTGTATTTAGTATGTCTGTGTAATTATAAGTCAAAACACTTTTCCCAATTCCGACACTAATTTGGTTAATGTGTTATATAGTTTTCTGGTGTTTTGTGGTGTTTTTCAGAGTAGAAATGTATTGTTTAGTGTTAAATAGTGTTTCTTGATCGTTTTTGTCACAATGTATATGTTCTGGAAGGATTTTATAATTCACTCTCGACTTCACAGTAACGTACTGTTCGCCACTTAACTTCGTATGACTAGTATAGGTTAGGTTATCCACGTTATCAAACGTATGTCATGTTAACCGTTCAAAAACCAATAATTAACTAACTGTTTCCTTCAGTTTCAATTAAACTCTTAGCCCATATAATATTATCCTTAACATTGTTCAAATATTTTTCACATCCTGTATACATTTTTACATTTTCACTATATGAATGCCTAAACTTTGGTTATTTGTCAATTTTATTCACTAGATTTGATTTAAATTAATCTTTCAGTTCATTCTGGTTATTTTCAGATTAAATAATGCCATTTTATAGTGTTTTCTGTCCAAAAAATAGTAATTTTACTTTCAGTTTGGTATACTCTGATAAGCCAAAACATTTCCAAAATTTACTTCCTGTTATTATGTAAATTCAGCCATTTTATCAGTTATATTTAATATTAATAATCCTATATTGTATTAAAAGGTTCATATTCCCTTATTTTCTGGTAATTAATTGAATTAGTTGTATTCTGAAACATTATTCAGGAATATATGACTCCCATGTCCAAATTTCTGAGTTTAGTCATTTTCAATTTTATTTATAATTCTGAATATAATTTATTAAAATCTTCCTAAATGGTATGTGCAATTATATGGCTTGATCTCAAGTTTATTTTGTCTAAACCCCTTTTGTTTACTTGCATTTAAATGAGCAATTTCTCTGTTTTGATGAAGTTTGGTTTCCATTCTTTTGGCCTATGATTTTTTTACAATTTTTCTTATAAAATATTTTACAAACAATATATGATGTGTAATACCCTCTCTGACTTTTACATATAGTATTATAAATTAAACATGTTTTCAAATTACACAAAAACAATTAGTATTGATTACAATACAAATAATAGTTAAAACAAATAAAGAATATTTTTTTTAAATAAATGGTTGTCTTTAAGTCAGACATTTTGCAACAAAATCCCCATTTCCAACATGGAAATATGGTTTACAAAAAAGGTTTTTTACTAACTAACATCTTAATTACTCTTGACTATTTACAAGTAGTAACTATTTTTATAGTTCTGATGTTAGTTGTATCAGACCCAAACAAATGGCCTTATATCTAAAACATTTTTAAACATTCTTGTACTATATACATAAAAACCTTATATTTATATTCTTATTTCTAACTATTATTATAAGTAGGATTCTACAGTTTTTATACCGTCTTTTATACATTGTCTTTGGGGAATTGCACCCTGTCATTAACAAATAAATAGTATGAATTGTTCAAAAAGTATTATGACATCTGTTTTTCTTTTTTGATGTAAAACAAAAATGTTATTTTAAACAGATTCATGTCTTATGAACAACATATTGTCACAGTACACATTTTAAGTCATTGAAAAATGCGTATTTCATTGCATCCAATGTTTGTGATTGCCAAGAATGAAACACAAGGTTCATTTTTTATAATACCCAAAACTATCACTGGTTCACTTTGCACTTATATATTATGTTAATGCTAAATGGTCGTATAGTCTTATCAACATAATAAATTGGTTAGCGTTTTTTCAATGGAGGTTTGTTCCATGGGTACTATATTATTGTTTCATCTTAGTTCACAGGAAACTTTTACTTTATACACTTCTCTCTCTTAAATTTATATACATGTAGTTTTTAATTCGTTATACTTTTATTTTTTAAATATTTATTTTGGGGATATAGGGATTTGGGTGTCTTTTATAAGAGCATGACATCTTCTTCAGGATGCTGCCTTCTTCTTCTTTCATCAGTCTTCTTTTCTCCTGCCTTCTGGGACTGGTATCTTCTCCATCTTCTTCTTGTTGCCATCAGGTTTCTTGGGATCTTCTCCATCTTCTTCTTTATTTCAGAAATACACCACCTGTGTTGTTTGATCTTGGCTTATTTTAGGGTTTCTATTCTATTTATTCTCCCTCGTTGTGGGTTTGGTCATATTCTGTACTGCTTTGTTATTTACTATTTTACCTTCCTGGGTTATAGTTTGAAAACCTTTGGTTATGAGACTGGTCTTGGATGACTCATCACTAGTAATTCCTTTTATTTGAACTTGTATTTTCTTTATAATAATGATTTCTTTCCACAGTTGCTATGAATTAATCTATTTATATTAAACTTAATGCTTTCTTCCAAATTTAAATATTATAACTTTATTATTCTAATGATCAATTGCCATTCAATATTATGCTTATATCTGTCACGCTACAATATATAAATAATATTGTACTCAATATGTACAACCGCTGCCTCAAAGACGGAGTCTTCCCGAAGAGGTGGAAGATCCAAAGACTAGTCTCAGTCGGCAAAGGGAAGGGCGGCCCGAATTCCCCGTCGGCATACAGACCTCTTAATATGCTGGACACGGCGGGGAAACTACTGGAACGTCTACTCAGGCCTCGCCTAGTAGCGGCAATTCGGGATGCGGGAAATCTGTCAGCGAGGCAGTACGGGTTCAGAACGGCCAGATCCACCATTGGAGCCATACAGGAGATCTTGAATGCCGTCCAGGTGGCCCAGCGGGGTAATCATTTCTCCAGAAGGATGGTGCTACTCGCTACACTGGACGTACGCAACGCCTTTAATTCGGCCAGGTGGACAGACTTGCTAGCGGCTTTGGAGGACGTCTTTCAAGCGCCGGACTACCTGCTCCGGATAATACGAAGTTACCTGAGGGACAGGGAGCTGCGGTACGACACAGCAGATGGGCCACGCAGCAGAGAAATAACAGGAGGCGTAGCTCAGGGCTCTATCTTGGGCCCCGACCTGTGGAATGCCTTCTATGATGGAATCCTCCGGATGGAGATGCCAGATGATACCTTTCTGGTAGCATATGCTGATGACGTGGCTGCCGTGATCACCGCGAGAGACGCAGAGGAGGCGCAGCGCATGCTGAACCAGGTCATGCGCAGGGTCCGCATCTGGATGGAAGAACACGGTCTGAGCCTTGCGACGGAGAAGACAGAGATTGTGCTGCTCACTCGACAACGTATACTCACAATCACACAGTTGTTGGTGGGGGAAAAGCCAGCGGTGAAGTATCTAGGGGTGCACCTGGATACTAAGCTTTCCTACTGGGAGCAAATTCGATGTTCCTCGGAGAAAGCCGCTAAGGTCGTTGCTGCGCTGAGCAGGCTAATGGCAAATGTCGGAGGCCCAGCTGCAGGAAGACGGCGACTGCTAATGTCGGTTACCAACTCGATTCTCCTCTACGGATGCGAGGTCTGGGCCGACGCACTGAATCAAAAAAAATACCGCAAGCAGATGGCCGCGGTACAACGAAGAGGAGCACTTCGGATTGCAAGCTCCTACAGAACGGTGTCGGAACCAGCAGTGTTGGTCGTCGCTAGAGTAATGCCAATAGATCTGATGGCTGAGGAGAGGAGGAGGGTCTACACAACCAAGGAAGACTTGGGGTTTGTAGAAGCAAGAGCAGTGGCCAGGGCACACTCCATGCGGAGCTGGCAACTACGATGGGAGCAGGAGAGTCGAGCTAGGTGGACGGCGAGGCTGATTGGGAACCTCCCTGAATGGGTCGACAGAACGCACGGCGAGGTAGATTATTACCTTACTCAATTCCTGACAGGGCATGGTTATTTCTGTGCATACCTGCAAAGGATGGGTAAGATGGAGGATCCGTCGTGCGTGTATGGCGACTCAGACTCTGATGACGTTCATCATACTTTTTTCGAGTGTCAACGGTGGGTGCTGGAGAGGCGAGGACTGGAATCGGAGATTGGCCCCATGACGCCTGATAACACCATAGGCGTCATGCTCAACAGCAAAGAGAACTGGGACATGGTTATGACCTTCGTGAGGATGGTCCTGTGGCAGAAGAAGCCTGAACTGGACCGTCTCACAGGTCGATGATATAGATAAAGCTGTAGGAGCCTAGTAGGCCCAATACGAGGTGCCACCCTGAAGCCATACGAATAGTTGTTCCATGGGGGGTTCCCTGCCTGTAAAGTGGAGGTTGTTTAGTGGGTGCGAGTCCCACACACCAGGAGACCAGTCGGGTGTCTCCTGATGGTGCATAATGCATTTTTCCTCCCCCGCAAAAAAAAGTATATAATAATTTGTATTATCATTATTATTATTCGCAAGACTGAGGATGGTACTGGCAATGGAGTTCACGCCCGAGAGTAGTTGAGCTTATGCTTCGTGGTAAGGCGGAATGGGACCGCATCAATGCATTTATTCAGTGGGTCCTACTAGAAAAAAAGACAGGCCCAACTTGCACCCAACGGGCAGTAGAAGATGAGGAACAACTAGAAGGAACCCAATAAGGGCGCAATAGGCTTCATCCTGAAGTAATACGCTAATACGCTAAGTGGTTCCAGGATGGATATGAATGCCTGAATTAGAGGTGGTTTTTTTTATTGGGTGAGAGTCCCACACACTAAAGTAAGCACGGCCTCCTCTGACGGTGCATAAAGCATTTTTCTCTGTCTATAAAACAATTGTTGTTATTATTATTATTATCTTTGTTATTGCTACAACAATTATAATTGTTGATAGTCATTGTGGTTCATATTCTCTTCTTCTTCTTTTCCTTCTTATTATTGTTATTATTTTCTTAATTTTGATTTCCATTTTCTTCAATTTTCCCAGTGCCCCCTTGATCGTCTTTTTCTACTACTTACTACTACTACAACACTACTACTACTACTACTAATAATAATAATAATAATAATACAAAAATGAAGAAGATAAAGGAGAAGAAAATGATGAACAACATCAACTACGACGACGATCATAATGATGACGATGTTTATCATTATTGTTAATTCTATTATTATCATTATTATATTGTATTTTGTGTTGTTACTAATTTATATGATACTTAAAACGTTTACATTACTTCTAACCTCCAGTTGAAAAATTGAAATAATATATTAGTATAACGAAACGAATTATTATTATTACTATTATTATTATTAACGAAACGAAAACCAATTTTGTCGTAAATCTACGTGAACGATATCTTAAAAAAATTAGAGAAATGTAAATGTATAGTACTAATGTCTATGACGAAAATGGTACGTTTTTGTAAATGTTACACGGTTGAACGTTTTAAACTTCGTATTTTCTCTGTTACAACAGTTACGTAATGCAAAAGAAATGTTTTATGCTCACACGCAAATGTTTTTCGGTCAGACATGAAAGAACGTTTATTGTTATATTTGTGAAATGGGAGCAGTTTTTGTTTCGCCAACGAGCAGTGTAATGTAATTTGTTTCCGTGCTAAACGTTTTGCTGATTGTTATCAGCTGCGACATAACGCCGCCTAGTTTGTCAATAATTTGTTTTGAAAATAGCTGACAGTCGTTAGACCTGCGGCAGTAATACGCGTTTAATGACAACAAATTTTATTCTCTTTGTACACGTAATGCCTTGTAGATGTAATGAGGCGTTTTTACAGTTAATTCAACAATTATTTTTGTTCGCAAATTCAGATTTGTATTGTGTTTTTACAAATATTTTACAATTTATTGATATCATTTATTTTATTTATATTGCAATGTAATACGTTATTTTTATTGGTTCATGGCTTGGGGTTCGTAAAGTGGTTCAAAAAAGTCTATACAAAATTGTACAAATCCATGGTATCTATCAAATTAAAGAGATATTAACAAAAATCTTAAAATAGTATTTATTTTGGATATTTAGAATTTTTATGGTACCAAGATTCAAAAAAGGGATTAACATTTTAAAGAATATTTAAAAAATACACACCGAGCATCAGACTGCACGACATTAAAACCCGGATCGGAATACAGTGTTTCTTTTGAAATTCTTTTAACTTTATAATACCTCGGGCCGAAGGAAGTTGTAAGGACGTTTTACTCAAAACACAAACTCAGTATTTTAAATAATTTGACAAACTTAAAATCTTGTTTTATCAGTTATGTATAGGCCAATCTGTGAAAAATATTTTATATAGGCCTATAAATACGGAAAATTACATAAACTTAAAAGCAGGAAGTAAATAATATGCCATTTAGGATCACTGTTGTAAATGTAAATGAATTTCGTGCAAAATGGTGAGCGAGTTCTGCAAGTAGTAGCTCGCCCGTAGTGAGCAAGTTCTGCAACTCACGGAGCTTGGTATCGTAACTGCCGGGCCTGCAATGCGGCGGGCACCCGCGCAAACGTTTCCCTTAATTTTTTAGGAATAAACCATTGAAGTTAAGTAAAAACAAATTTCCCCGTACGTTATTTAACATTTAAAACAAATATATTTATTTTTAACATTATAATGTTTTTAGGCTGGGAGTCATTCAACAAAAACATCATCGAAAAACGTGACGCTTCCACGCTTTCGATTCCCCACAGTCTAGAAAATTGAAATGTAAACGCATCAAGACAGAAATAATCGCTGCTGACATTGAGTTTACCAAACGTTTTAGTGAGAATAAATTTGGTTTTACATGCTCTGTTTGTGATCGTCTGTGGTTTGGAAATGATTTACGGAATCCACCAAACATAATCCACATTATACGTTTCAAAAAACCTAAAAACATTATCATGCTTCGATGTTTCGGTTTCGTCGAAATTCTTTGAAATGCTTTTATAAATACAGAGTTTTTTGTACTGTTATTTTATCAGTACCTAATGATGTACTTTGAGAGTATACATTATTTGGTCAACTGCACAATAGAGCGGTGCAGTGTACTAAGTGAGCTAAATGAAACTGCTAGATCAATTGTCATTAATGAAATAATAAACACTTTTGCATCTCACAATGCAGTAAGATCACGAAAGTTTCAAATTAAATAAAAACAAATTAAAATTACTTGAATTTCATACTATTTGCTTTAATATATTAATGGCATTGAGATATTGTTAGTTTGACTTCTGAACGCTGAAAATCTTCAAATTCCGTTTCTATATTACTCTGTAATAAGTAATAATGTTTTGAAATACAGACATATAATTTTCGAAAATAAAATGTCTGCATATCAGAATATTTTTCTTTAATTCCAATGGCAATATTAGTCCCATAATAAAATTATCGCAAATTATAAGCATTTGACAGAAAGTTTAAAAGGTGAAATACATGATTTGATGACTTATATGAGATTCGTTAATTGTAGAATATAAAATTTAATATAAACTGTCTATAAAATAAACTTATAATATAAAGTTTAATATAAAGTTATAAATGTATAAGGTTTAATATAAAATTTAATATTCACTGTCTTCATGAATTTAAATTTTTAAATTTAGGTCTGTTAAAATATTTCTTTCTTCAAGATGTATAGCCTATAAGTTCAATAGATAACAAAATTATAATTGGTTACTAGTGACATGTCTGATTGTCAGAATTTATTTACATTGATCAAAGGTATAACTGCTACTAAATAACAAATCAAAACTCTTAACTGAAACAAAAGTTATATTTTATTGAGTATAGGCCTACATCATACAAGAAAGAATAATTATTCTGTTTACGTTATATAATTTTAGTAGCTACAAGGAGGGGTTAATATTCAAGAGAGAACAAAAGCATGAATTAAGTATGGATATTCAGGGGGGGGGGCAAATGATTCCCGCGGAGGCGCCCAGGAAAAGTAGTTACGCCACTGAGCTTAGTAATTTTATTATATTTGAGATTCAGATAACATTTTCTTCACTTATTAACAAAGGCGCTTGGCAGTAAGCTAAAAGATTTAGGGAATTCGGATAGAGAATGATGAGTGAGATGGTGTAATGTCATGGTTCAATTTCATAAAATGCCATTCCATAAATCTGGTATTTTTCACGAATGGATCTAGACCAGTTAAGTGCCCAAATAGTACTTTTTATTAACTGTAGTGAGTGACTTCGGGAATACAGCTTAAGAAATCAATTTGTATGGGTTACCTGCTATACACGGATGATACTTCTTAATCAAGAAAATTAGGATTATTTACAAAGAGCTATGTTTCAATTACAAGAAGCGGCAAGAGAGTACTCACTGACGATTTCAGTAAGAAAGACCAAAACCATAGCCTTTAAATGTGAGGACTGAGATAGTTACAAATAACACCACTTTAGAACAAGTGAGCCGTTTCAAATATCTGAGCTGTGCAGTAAGCTATGAATCTGAATATGATATAGGCTAAGAGAGAAAATAAATACATTTAGGAATATTTGTGGTACGATTCATAGAAATCTTAGAAATAAAACAAGACACAGGACAAGGATTAAATTTTATAAGACAATTGCAATACCCACGTTGGGTCATCACAAAAAAGGAAAGCGGCAAGATTCAGTGCTGAAATGCAGTTTCTTCGAAATACTTTAACTACACATGCACAATGCAAGATAGATTAAGGAATGAAGATATCAGAGCAGAACTCGACGTAAAGGACATGCTTGAAATTATTTCAACTTACAGAAGACAATGGTGGGATCATCTGCAAAGGTTGACAGAGGATCGATTGCCGAAAGCGGCACTGAACTATAAAGACATTGGTAGAAGAGACGTGGGTAGTCCGAGGATGAAATGGGTGCAGGAACAGGTTTATATAACCTATTACTTGAAGAGGATAAGAAGAAGATTTACTGTAGTAGCCTACTCGTTATCAACAAATAGAACACAATACTATTATCATCATCTTCGACTGATTCACAACCGCCCTGGTAACGTTTGTAAACATCTCGTTCGTGCCCATTACACTCACCGAATTCCTTCTGTAACACCTTCGTGCCACTTTAGAGCACTTTGTCTAATCGTCTGTACAAAATTGAATGTAAGTTCTTTGAACCTCAAAGTCTTACAAATAAAATATCGTCAAATACACCAAAATACAATTCACTCAATTAGTTTCTAATCAAAATTAAGATTTCAGCGTGGGTAAAAGTTCTCAGATATGCTTGTACCAATATCGCGTAAAAAAGTTCTTCTATGAGACACTTCCAATGCGGGAAATTTTAAAATCGTGCGAACTTTTCGATCGAATCCCATATTAACTGAACGTTTGTGACGTCACCCAACAACCTGTTTGACCGCAGTAAATAATGGTCATTACTACTGCAACCAATAATCGACAATACAGCACAACAATGCAGAACAGAACAGCACTCCAGCAACAATAGCGTACGTCCCGTCGTGTCTGACGCTACTACTACCGCTACATCTCATTACTGCCTAAACTTGTCGAGTACTACTCAAGTCTGACGTATGTAAGGACACCACTGCTAATCAGTGACGCGGACAGAACTTGGCGTCTACAACACAGACACGCTTCTTTGAAGCCCAGCATGTGTTAAAATAATTTTAGCCTTCTTTATTACTTTATTTTTTATTTTTATTTTGTATCATGTGTGTGTGTGCGCGTGTGCGTGTGCGTGAGAGAGAAAGAGAGTGAGTGTGTGTGTGTGAGAGAGAGAGAGAGAGAGAGAGAGAGAGAGAGAGAGAGAGAGTGGATGTAAAATTAATTTTATTATTTCGAGAAAAACAGAAGCGTTTTCAATAACTTTTACATTGGAAAAAACAACCTTATTTTCGGTAACATCTGTTGACCAAAACAGCGGCGGTACAATAGACTTTCTCAGTATTATACGACAGCATTCCGTTCTAATGTCTAATGACGAAATGTAATTAAATTCAGAATCATATCGGTCTCTCTCTCTCTCTCTCTCTCTCTCTCTGTTTGTCTCACACTCTGTCTGTCTGTCTATCTCTGTATCTGTCTGTCTATCTATCTGTCTCTCTCTCTCCTCTCTCTGTTTTTCTGACACTCTTTCTGTCTGTCTGTCTCTGTATCTGTCTGTCTGTCTGTCTCTCTCTCTCTCTCTCTCTCTCTCTCTCTCTCTCTCTCTCTCTCTCTCTCTCTCTCTCTCTCTCATACACTACACACAAACGTGTATGTCGTTCTGATTAATTGTTCCAGAAATAACCAAGTACAATTAATTAAGTACTTTTGTAGAAAATAGGCAAACCTGAATTGAAGCACAAAGTTTATTTATGGCCACAGAAAAACAAACCCTTCTGTAATTACAAGAGACAATCGGAAATTGAGACTTCAACTGGAAACATAGATGTTGAAGTAAAAATGTTTAGGGAACGTACATTACAATAGGTGGTGAATTGAAGAAGGCAATATGTTGCGCATTAGAGGTGGAATTTCTCTAAAACAAAGAAATGACCAGCATGTAGCACTGTTTCAGCGGGGTGTCTTTGCACCAGTGGCTGGATTTCAGCGTCCTGGTGAGCCTGATTGCTGCCGGAACACACTTTAGTGCTGGTACAGTCAACAGATGCCTAAGACTGAAAAGGAAACCGGGAACTTGATTGTTCGCTAGATGGCGGAGAATGAAGGCTCGAATAAGTTGAGGCACAGATGCCGGAACCGATTCAGGCGACAGGGCCAGTGAGCAGACGCCAGGAGGAGTCGGTCGTTCGACAATTTTGAGAAGGCCAACTCCAGGGATACTAACAAAAAGCTCGGCATGAGGATGTCTTTATGGTGGGTCATCGAGAATGCCCAAGTACACAAAATTATCCTTTAATTTCCCTTTAATTTGATACCCTACTCGTGCTTTTGCAATTTCTTCACTATTTTGTTTTAACCCCCATACATTTTTGCCTCCCGCTGTCTTTTTTTTTGGACGGAGGAGATCAATCTCAAAAACAATAGGGTTCTGTAGGCTAAACGTGTGGTCACGTGTACCAAGTTGTACGAAATCGGTTGATCCGTTCCTGAGACATCATACCCCCAACAAGCAGTTAGATAGACAGACAAATGCCAAACGGTCGAGTTGAAATTGAGCACTCACTTCGCTCGCCCAAATATGTAAGTTCCATCACTGCCATCACGTCTTCTCATATATTTCTTTCAGTAAATTCTCGTATTGTTACTTCAGAGCAGATTGTAAACATAAAATAAAGTAAAAAAATTATATATATTTATGTATTTCTATATTAATATAACATATACTTTAACGTGAAAGATTTATATGAATAGAAAGGAATTCTTCATCATTAAAGTATTGTCAACTGCTTCCAAGCATTAGACCCATTGCCCTAGCCACCAGATACCACCGCCATCCAGAGAGAAACCATTTCATGGTATTTATTAGTCTTAATGACTAATCTACATAAGTACTGAAGCGTTATAACCGAAGGTCGCTTTATGTCGACGCAATTACTGCGCGTTTGTGTCCTTTAGCTAGAATTACAGTAAATCATTGCAAACCAAAGCCAGTATAAACTGGTGCTTTAAATAAAAATGTGTGCATATTCAGAATTCTGTCTGTCTGTCTGTCTCTCTCTCTGTCTCTCTCTCTCTCTCTCTCTCTCTCTCTCTCTCTCTCTCTCTCTCTCTCTCTCTCTCTCTCTCTCTCTCTCTCTCTCTCTCTCTCTCTCTCTCTCTCTCTTTCCTTCCCCTCATATATTTGCGTTTGTGTCTGTAAGATCCTAATTATAAAGTATCAGCTAACTAAAGCTATATTTTCTTTATAATTTATTCCATTCATTTTAATGGTCACGATTTACGTATTCATTAAAAGATTAAATCAACTCTGTAGGAGTCAAATTACAATGCGTCCGTATTCGTTAAAAACAAATTGCACTTGGAGCTTCGTTTTATATCATTTAAAGTTTCAGCGAACTTTAAGTCTAGCTAAGCGAACCTAGCGAGTCTAGTTAAGCGAACCTCTTGCAAGCCAAAATAATGTAGATTTCAGTTTTAAAAAGACATATAAATTCAGAGTTCCTTCTCTCTCTCTCTCTCTCTCTCTCTTTCTCTCTCTCTCTCTCTCTCTCTCTCTCTCTCTCTCTCTCTATCTATCTATCTCTCTTGTCGCTCGTGGGCACCTTGCCTTTGCCGCTCCTCTGAATGTACTTTTCTCGAAACTCTAGTTTGCCAAACTATTTAATGTTTTCTAATCAAAAATTAATGCAGACATAATTACATTTCCAAAGACGTATTACCTGAGTACTTACTTGGTGTGGATAGAAAATATGTCCGTAGAGATACAGAAGTATAACGTTTCAAAAGTATAATAATTTAAGAAACGACCGTTTTTCTGCGTAAGTTTTTAAAACGCTACAGTTTATTAAAAGAGCATAGGCTCTACTTAGTACTTTGGTTTGAGGTAGGTTTTAAATAACGGTTGAAATTCGATTGCCTCACACACTTCACCGTTTTATAGCTAGAGTAACTAGAGGTGGTAGGCTTCTTTCCTGACTCATAAACTGGGACCGGCCAGTTTAGGCCATTATAACCGACAATCGCTATACACAATACGGGATTTCAAAACTACAGTAATACATACATGTAGGCCTCTTTTTTTCGTGTTGTTTGAGACTTGTCCAGGAAGGACAAGCCTCGGACTGATCTGGGGTAAGCCCCCTTCAGCCGGATGGTAGGATGTGGGGAGACGCACGCCAGCGCAGGACGGAAGCGAAGAAGGTGGAGGCATATTGAAGGTAGAGTAGTGTGTGTGTGTGTGTGTGTGTGTGTGTGTGTGTGTGTGTGTGTGTGTGTGTGTAGGTGTAGTTTGCAGCCATATAGGTGAAGGAAGTGGCTGATAGAAGTGCCGTTTATTTTAGTTTATTTTATTTTTCAGGGCGGCCAAGATAGCGACGACTAGCGCAGATCGCCAAAGCTGGAAGGAGGCGACAGAGAGGCGTCAAGGCAGGCGGGGGGACACAAACACAAAGAAGAGGGGTAAAGACTTGGTAAGAAGTTAGGAAAACTTAAATTATTGTGTGATCAGGAAGGATGGCAGGTTGAGTATGGTTTGTAATTGGAAATTAGGCGTTTCTATGTATTTCTATTGCTTTGACGCTGGCGGTGAAGAGTTCTGAGAAGAGGTGTTCATCGGTTGAGTATTTCCAGTTGAGCTTATTGTACAGGAAGGAATCGAGGTTAGGGAAAAGTGTGTTTAGTGCATACAGAGCGTTGTTGGAGGCTTTGGTAATGGGAGGTCTGCGGTATATAAGTCGTAGAGCTCGCAGTTCGGTGATTCGGTAGGGTTTGAGGCGGGCAGGGTCGGCAGTCAGAAGTATAGGATGAGCGTATGTAAGGATCGGGAGGATACAGGTTGTATAGATGCGACTAAGGAGTCCGCTGGAGCAACGATGTAGCTACTTAGAGTTTTGAGAGAGCGGATTCGTTTGCGGGCTTGGTTTGAGGTTCGTGTGATGTGAGGTCGCCAGGTAAGTTTGGTGTCAAGATATTTGCATACATGCTTCGGTATTACAGTTGATGTGTCTACGCGGACTGGAGATTTAAAGAAGTGGTTCTTGTTGCGTCCTGTGGAATTGAAAACACAAATTTGGGTCTTGTCCGCGTTTACTGAGATTCGCCATGCGCTACAGTAGTTTATGAAAGGCCTCTCACTAACTTAACACTTAAAATATTCTATGCACCTATATTGATCTGTTGAAACTGCATATATCGTTTGAAGAAAAACCGTCTCTAGTAGTTCAAAGTCAATAATTTACAACTTTTATTTATAAATAAACTTGACATAATAACACTATAAAACTACAGTACTGCTGTACTTACCATAAACATTCGTTTTCACTTCAAGTTATTGTAATCATGCAAAACGCACCACTCGTTATCATATCTACTGCCTAAAGTAGTCCGTTATTTTTGTCTTGTTTTCTATACTTTACTGGAAAACGACTGATTCGGAATCAGCTGAAGCAATGTCTGTCGTCATCATTGTCCACGTTTTAGGCATTGCTGCCCCTTATGGTTACCCAAATTTTCTCGTTCGACCTGTGTTTCTTTTCCCTTTTGCTATATATGTACTTCTGTCCTTCTCAAACGGTCGTATCATTTAATTCTGTTTTCTTCTACTTTATTATTTAAATTAAATAATTCAAGCTCGTCTCTGGTTATTTCGTTCCTTATCATATTGTAACGATGGAATCCTCTCGAAGAGCCGATAGCGTCCTTCCACCCGTTTCTCATCCAGTCGAGCAGGGGTAGCAAAATACGTTCCAGATTGTTCCGGAGAGCACTTGACATACGCATTATGCTAGCACGCCCCAGTAAGGATGGAAAGTTATTCTCAAACACCTGCGCTACCTATATAAGCCTCAGCAACTGGCTTTGTCCGTTAGTTACGTTGAGCGATTTCTTAGTGCGGATCGAGTGGTGGTTGAAGATTATTGGAAGTGTTTACTGTGTTATAATTAGTGTGGAACTGTATTATTTGACATTATTATTACGTGTGGACAAATTTAACTCGAATTATTGTACTAGAGTACCTTGTTGATTACAAACTGTTATTTGCGATTAACTAAAGCTGGTGAACAGTGATTTCATTGGTGTCTGTATTTTGTTTCTACTGTAACATACGACGATCAGTGAGACCGTCGTAACAATATCTCTTCGCCGTTTACATACTTTGACTCTACTTAGGAACTTCATCTCTTGAGCTTCTGTTCTTCTCTCTTGGGCTTTTGTTGTAACCCAGGTTGCACTGCTGTACATAAGTGTGAGTACTGCTAGCATTTTATACAATTTCATCACGGTCTCTTGTCTTGTTTTATTTTTTACAGATCGGCCAATTGTAACGCATATGTTATTAAAATCTTCGGTCCAGACCTTTAGTGTAATCATGGCAAATATCCCATCTTCGATACTTCAAATGGCTTATCTGTTCTAATGGTTTGTTGTATCAGACAATCTTGGCTCGTCTGGGTTACACTCCTAAGGCCCTCCGCACATGGGCAACAGATAAGCGATAAAAGTGATAAAGGCGATGTGAGTGATCTGAGCAACAGGGCATCCGCTCACGGAGCGATTGGAAGTAGTCAAATCGTGCCTTCCAACGAGAGAATACCTATCTAAAGTTATTTCCCAAAGTTTTTGAAGAGGGCATACATCGTTTTTCAGTATGTCGAGTGAGTCAAGTGAAGAAGAACTTTTCCACCTATACCGATACATAAGATCCCGACGAAGAAGAAACTGTAGGAATTATTGGGTGTATCCCTACATTGAGAAGAATTTACACTACAGGCTGTTCGCTGCAGCCAAAGAACTGCAAGAAAATGACGCCAAATTTCTCCCATTCTATAGAATGTCAAAGCAATCATACACTGTACTTGCTGAAATTATTACCCCTGATTTTCATCATCGAAACACCAATATGAGTGCGTCAGCGCGGAAGAAAGGATTTTGATTACATTGAGGTAAGCATCAATTATAACTATTTATTTATTATCAAAATACCCTTATACCAAATTGGTGTCGGGTAACTATTTATTTACTGATGTCAAATAACACTAATTCATTGCCTGTGTTGAGACATAATCACTCTCACACACACATAACACATAAACATATATGCATGAAATTGTTCATTTTTTATCGTAGAAATATATTTTACAAATTTTTTTTTGCTTTCAAACATTATAAACTGGTATATTAACATGATAATGTTTTTAGGCTGGGGGTCATTCTACAAAATGCGTGATGCAAAATGTGTAACGTCATCGAAAATGTAACGCTCCAGGTGATGTTAACATTATATTTTTCCACACTTTCGATTCCCCACAGTCTAGAAATATTATTTTTAAGGCCTAAAAACATTATCATGCTTCGATGTTTCGGTTTCGTCGAAATTCTTTTTTGTATATATTTTTCCACTGCACCCACGAACATAACATTGAATACCTCCATTTTACCTGGCAATATGGGCAACGCGATGCGCTAGCGACCTAACACTGCAGGTTGACCGAGTTGCTCAGATCACGTACATCGATTAGATCGCCTACGGATTGCTTTCATATTGCTCCGTTGGTGGGTCCCTGTTTCTTTAAATAGGAAGTGACGTGAAGGGGATATCGAATTGCTATTGGATCGCTTAGATGTTGCTCCGTGTGCGGAGGGCCTAAGATAGCCATAATTTTGGTTTTAGGAACTGATATTTTTCAGTTGTATTTAATGGCCACCTAGACACCTAAAGGTTGCAGTGTTTTGTTGACCTTGTTGGTGTGCAAGTGTTCGTGCGCATTGAGCTTCTGTATTGTGCGTGTTGCGTGTTTTCATAGTATTTATTCATTGGATTAGTTTATCTCTTGGTTATGCATTATGGAAAGTTTTAAAATTATTGTTTTGTTGACTCTCGATCAAGGGTTCACAGAGTATTATTCATTTCTTTATGTGCATTAGTATATAATTAATTAGCCTGAAGACGGCTGCCGGTTGTATGAGCGGCCGAAACGTGGAGTTTATATTTTTTCTGTGATGGCCTAAGTTCGTCAGTTAAATTCAAATTCAAACGGAAGATGTTTCGCGTGCTTGTTAGTGCTCTAAACGAGACCGGTACAGGTCCGGATACAGTCTTTTTATCAAAATCAAGGTCCTCTAACCAGGGCTGGATTAAGGTATCTTGGCGCCCTAGGCTAATTATATTTTAGCGCCCCCCCTCACCACCCATAGGCTACTCTTACGTTTATTTCCATGGGTCTGAATGAAGCTTTAAACACCCTACACCTACAATATATTTCTTAGTTAGGAATATTTCATATATCTTACTGTTTTTTGAAATAGTCTCAAGAATTGAAAACTAAGCCTATTTTTCAGACCCTCCCCCACCCACGAGAGTTTCCAGACCTGTATATACGACCGTGACTACGACATAACGACATTGACATAACCATAACCAAAATGTTTGTTTTGAATGCGCAAATATGAGCGATACCGAACTTGTCTGGAATGAAAAGGGATAGTGGGGATGGTGAAGGGGTGCGGTGGAGGTGGATGGAATAGATAACGTGGTCGGCAATTCCACGAAAGTCGAGCGGCGGCATAGTTCTATGAGTGCCGGCCGCCGATGACTCATAGCCGGAGAAAACAGTTTGGAAAGCACTTCTATTATTTATGTACAGGTTTACCATAATTTCTCGAAAACAGGCTTCTGTGTTCAAAACGAACTCAAAAATGTTTAACGAGCGTCAACTATTCGCTGGTTACCTCGGATGGCAGCGTTATACGATGAAGGACTGTACAAGCGTACGCCACGACGTGGTAAGTGCTTGGATGTGGGTAGTGATTATGTGTAGGAAAGGTAATAATTATTTGTTTGTTACTTTTATAAAGAGTAAAGAATATTTGCCTCTGTACTTATTATTATTATTATTATTTTTTTTTTTTACTGCCCGATCGGAGGTTAATTTTAGGACAGCCCTTGTCTTGTACAGTCAATAATGGCAGTTTATGATGAGTAACAATCGATTTCAGAAATTTGCTCTTGTGTTTGTCGGTAGGCTGGATTCAGTCGGCTGTGGCAGTGCAGTGCCAATTTTGTCTCCAGTTACGTCAGACGCGGTGTGCGTCACTAGCTGGCGGATGCAAAAGGTCACGACCTTTTTTACCCCTATAACAACCATACTTTAATTTTGTAAGAACGTTTGAAAAACTGTTACAATAATAATAACGTCCTTTACTATTGTATAGAAATAATTGAAATTTATTCAAGAAATTTGTTTAGCAGTATGAAGAATTTTTGTGTGTGGTGACTTAAAAGGAATTGCTCTCTTGCTAGGTTTCACCAAGTACTGTTGTTTTCTTTGCGAGTGGGACAGCAGAGACCTAAACAATCATTACGTACAGAATGTAGCTCTCCCCATTCTTCTCTATGGGTGTGAGAACTGGACTTTAAAAAAATCCCAGGCCAGTGGTATTTAAACATGAGAATTCGTGACATTTCTGAGGCACATGACAGGATATGGTTTTCAAGATCACTGAAGAAGTGTCGGTGTACAGCAGCAACTGAGCGTTATGAATATACTCGACAGGATTGCCCAATATCGACTAGAATTGTTGGAACACCTTAACTGAATGCATGTTTACCGTATCCGCAAACAACTACTGATTGATAAGCGGAAAGGACGGAGAGGTGTGGGGCGTCCGAAGAAGCAGTGGAGCGAAATTGTAACAGACATGGGAGATCAAGTTAAGAGTGATTTTATTCAAAATGCAAACTCGAGGTCTTAGTAATTTGACAGAATTAATATCTCTCGACACCCAATTGTCTAAAATTGAAACTTACCTAATAATAAATACTGTACTTCTCGTTCAAAATAGTGAGCGAGTTCTTCAGCTCAGGGAGCATACTAGTTACTGCTACTAATTCGGGATGAAAACGTCCTTCGACGTTGTCCGATCCCTAACCTCCATTGTTGTCTATCGTTGCAGTTTTCATCGTTTAGTCCTCTAACGCTCATTGATCTTCTTATGCCCGCTATCCATATTTTCTTGGGTCTTCCTTTCTTTCTGTCCTCTCATCTCATTGTTTTCTTTGGTAATCGGTGTTGTCCCATTCTTTGTACGTGTCCGTACCAGATTAGTTGTTTTTCTTCAATGCAGTCGATGGTTGTCTTTTGTACGCCCATTTCTTCTTCAATCGTTTCATTTCGTATTCGCTCTAGCCTTGAAGTTCTAGCAGCTCGTCTCAAAGCATCCATTTTGTAGCTTCTAACGTTCTGTTTACCTGTTCTTTTATTCTCCATGTTTCGGATCCGTATATCAACGTGCTTTTAATCATACTATCGTATATTCTTTTCTTCCACTCTTTCCCAATTTCTGTGCTCCATAGTGTCCAATTCAATGATGTAATTATTTGTTTTGCTTTGTTTATTCTTGATTTTATTTCAACGTCATCTGTTCCTTCTTCATTAAAGTTTATTCCTAAAGTATTTGTAGCTGTTTCATAGCATACTAGTTTACTTTCCTAAAACCAACGCCCGTAGATAGGGCCAGACTACGACCGCCATTTATCATGTGGCTTTCAGTGTGCATGCACATTTCGCAAATACGGTAGGTTGGCTCTGACTGTGTTTTGGTTTAACAATTGATTTAATCAAAATCAGCGACAATTTGCATAATGTGTGTTTGCTAAGACTCCGCGTGATCGATACAAGCGACTAAGTCATTTGCATATCCGTTAGCGGCTGCACAGAGTACACAGAGATCACACCCGAGGGCGTCATACTCTCGGCGTTTAACAAAGCGCGTGCACGCACACAGCATCGTCCCCAAGGCGTATTCACAAACACGCTGCCGCTGCCGCGCGTCAGTGTCACGAGAATCTTTATTTTCCAGCTCGCTCCGTTGCGTTTTCACGCACGAACTACCGCTATTTACCGAATCGATTGTTATTATTTGCTGGTTAAACTGAAGTTCT
This sequence comes from Magicicada septendecula, assembly GCA_034769895.1. NCBI lineage: Eukaryota > Metazoa > Arthropoda > Insecta > Hemiptera > Cicadidae > Magicicada > Magicicada septendecula. Next base: position 103,781,099 of record CM068373.1, on the reverse strand, counting down.
GTCAGATTATTTAACTGTCAGCTTGCTTTTGTTTTCACTAAATAACTGTAATTCTGAGTTATCATTATATTATTATATCACTTTCAGTTATACTCAGAATCAAATGTACTACTTAGAATCTACTTAATAATATAACAAAATAAGAGACTCATGAAAGTAACAGTAAAAATTATAAAAACGTGAAATTAATAATCATTTTCTGCTTATAGTATATACTTATGAGTGCTGATTTGTCTGATTCAGTTATCAGAATCTGGTCGTTCACAATATCATTGTGGTCAAAGTCACGTCGTCTACTGGGTAGTCCTTCAGTGTACATGTTGAAGAGAACAGGACAGCACTGTCTAACTCTTCGTGTGGTTACACTGTGTTTGTTGCGCTGCCATGAGTTGTGTTGTTCAAGTATTTTAGCCGAGTACTTCATAAAAAACCTTTTTCCTACTTTCATTGTTTGACTCTTTTTAAGAACAGTCCCTCCTTTCCTTTCCTTTTCCTGGCTTTACAACCCAGCGTGGATTTTAGTCTCCATTGCGCCCTCTCATTACACATCCGTCTCCATCCCCTCACGTTCATACATCAAAAGTCATCCTCCACGTCATCCAACCGGACTCGGATTTGCAATTCTCTTAGCCATTCTTCTGTCATCCAGAACAACCCACCAGTCTTTAAAAAACTTGTGGGTCTTTTTCGATATAAACCCGCAAACTATTCACCAATGTTCATATTTCACACGAAACTGTCTATACAACAACTGGCACTCTGTGTGTTATTGTCACATTAAGTAGTTTTCAGAAAAATTTAACGGACGAGTATGTGATATTTTACATTATATAGGCCTATGGGATGAAAATCGAAGTGGAATGTATACAACAGTGGGTTTTTGGAGGTATCTGCCGCGAAGATAAAGAATGCTTTCTGTATGCTGTACCAGACAGAAACGCTGAAACCCTGCTTGACACATTTAGAACCTGTATAAGGCCTGGCACAACCATTATTTATGATTTGTGGAGAGTATACCAAACCAAAGTTGCTAGGAATGAATTTCCTCTATTTGGCGGTCAATCACAGTCAGAATTTTGTGGATCCTGTAAGTGAGGCACACACGCGCAGACGATCGAGTCCTTTTGGGCGGCCGTTAAACGTCGCATCAAGCGTGAATGCGGAATTAGCCGGAATCAACTAATTCAATTGTTGAACTAATTGTATCATGTGTATCAAAGTGTAGGCGGTAGTGTTGAGCTAACTGTATCGTGTTTATCATCAACAGACGTTTTTTATATTGGAGGTATTGATGTCACTTAAAGTAATTAATAATCTTCTGACTGTAGGCAATATATAGAGTATAGATAGTACAATAAAAGTTGAACAAAGTGCCGAAGTTATCGAATGCATCGAAAAAGACCCAATTTTGTATATAGTTTGTTCACATCTGACATAGATGTGAATCTAACAAGTCACGCCTAGCGCCTTAAGTTTGTCCATTCTTAGGCCGGCCGCACACTGGAGCAACATTTCGTTCGCGACTGAACCGTTTTGGTGCAATGTGTCTCAAAGCGTCACAGATGACTCTATAAAGCCATTAGGATCTATAAAGCGCCGCACACTGACTGCGACATTGTCTAGAGACGTCGCGGGGCCATTCAAACCAAAGACAAAGCTCCTTCAATTTAGTCTCGCAACAAAACAGCTTGCGACATTCTGAACTGCGCATGCGCTGGATTCTATACGAGATAATAAACGAGATCATGTAAGAAATGAGGAGATGAGAAGTGATTTAGATATTTTTTCAGGTAATGAAAGGATTAAAGAATACAGAAGAAAATGGATTCAATCATCAATAGAATGGAAGAAAGTAGAATACCGATGATGGCGAAAGATTACAACCCTGTTGGCAGAAGAAAAGTTGGTAGACCTAAGAAAAGGTGGACTGTGGAATATGAACAGGTCGCTAAATCCTAAAACCGGTAAGAAAATGATGATGGCTTTTGTTTTCTCACCAAACCATTTCAATGATTAAATATTGGAACGCATGTTTTCTTCAGGCAAGCAACACTAGCATAAATTATCAGTTTTTTGTGTTTATTTCACTCAGACAGAAGTTAGAAACGATATCAAAAAATGGTCCAGCTCAAGAAGCATCAACAATCTATTCGCTAGCGTCAGGAGAAATTATACTGGCCTCAGTGACTTGCAGCGACCCCCCCCCCACACACACACACGCAGCGAGCGAGCTCTTTTGTTGTTGCTTTTGTTGACCAGTGTCAAGCTTCACGCCATTTATATATATCTCTATCTATCTATCTGTCAAAGCCCGGCGTCGTCGTCCCATTCAACGGCCCTACAGTCGTCAGAGTAATGGTCTCCGACCCGTTAACAAGTGAAACGGATTTGTACTCTGTCCGAACAAATGTTCTCTCTGGGGACGTTAAAAATCACAAAGGAATATTATCTGACCAACTCAATATCTGGGAATGGGCGTGGTGTGGCGAATAATGCTTAGAATTGTTATATCACAATAGTTAGAGAGAGAGAGAGAGAGAGAGAGAGAGAGAGAGAGAGTGATTGAGAGAGAGAGGGGGGAAAGTTTCATCACCTCAAACCCTTGACTAGCTGTTGCCCGCAAGTACTTGAATACTAGTGAAAACATGTTTATTTAAAATTTAACAATGTATGCAATATTTCGAAAATTGATAGAATCCATGAAGGGTACTTTATGAAAATCATCATTAAGAAAATCCAAATAAAAATGCGCTGGGAGGAAAATAGCCTACTGAGACGAATACATTGGCCAGTGAAGAGGGGAGGAGCCTGGATAAAAAGAACTAATGAAGAGATATATAACATGCTACACGACATGACGATAATCAAAAAGATGAAGATAGAACGGCTTAGATGGGCAGGTCATGTTTTCAGAGCCCTGTAAAGGGTCTCTTCCTGTATGACCCAGACGGCGAAAGGAAAGTGGGAAGATCAAAGGTGAAGTGGCGTGTTGGGGTTCAGAGGGACGCAGAAAAGGGCAGGAAACCGTAATTGGAGGACGGTTGCATTGGAGAGACAGTTGGCGAGATCTCCATGAGCTGGGCAGGGTTGATAATGATAACGTGTCCGAGTGTCGATTAAGATTGGAGGACGGTTGCATTGGACAGACAGTTGGCGAGATCTCCATGAGCTGGCCAGGGTTGATAATGATAACGTGTCCGAGTGTCGATTAAGATTTTCATGCATTTTTTTCGACACAGAGCACTCTTTTTTAGATACACATTAGAAACAATTTTACTTCTGCCTTATCCAAGCTTTGCACGTTGTGGGTGTCAGAGGCAAAACGTGTATACCATTCACTGTTTAAGAATCGTTTGGTATGATCGATGGTAGTTTTCTTTAAAATTGATGGGACACCGTCTTCAATCAACCGTGTCTTAAGGGAGATTGTCTTCACTTGCGGTCTTATTGACTGAAAGTGACACTGTTTCAAAACTGTTTGAAGACATGTGAACACTTTTATAAGGTACCTACATTATTTACACATATTATGTTCACGTTACGTAGAGTTATTATACACATTTACTCTTCTTCAGAAGAATGAGAAGACTGAGAAAGACAAGAAATTAGGATAGGATTTAAGGCAAACATTACGAGGGAAGAAATTAGCGTGGTTTAGGCATTTAGTAAGAATACAAGTGAGACAGTTAAGGACGCGTGGGAGGTCGGACTGATCGTTTCTGGACACTATGTGGCGGTATGTCGTGGCGGTATGTCATAACTAGACATGGAAGTCCCAACTGTTGACGAGGGAATCAAGAGGCTAGAACGCAACTAGCTTAAATAGCTCAGTCAGGCGTCTAAACGATACATCCCAAAGCCACAAAGACACCGAAGAAGCAATGACCTTCAGATGTGTTAGTCTAACTTCTTATTCTATCAGGGACTAGGCGAATCGCGTGTTCCGGCCCCAAAGAAAATATATCCACTTCACCGACGCTTTCTATAGTTCCTCTGGCTTGTACTGCCAAATTTCGTTAGGCGACCTTCCATCTGGCATCCTATTCACACGAGCAATCCATTTATCTCTCTTTGTTTTCTGCAATGCGATCTTGAATATTAAAAATTTTCGGCTCTTTGCGAATGTTTCTATTGCAGCTTTCGTCTTCATGTGTAGTCTTTAACAGATCGCAAGAATCTCATCTCCAATGCCTGTATCCGACGCAGATGTTTTTATTGCACCCTTTCGTCTTCGTGTGTAGCCTTTAACAGATCGCAGGAATCTCATCTCCAATGCGTGTATCCGTCTCAAATGTTTTTATAGCACCCTTTCGTCTTCGTGTGTAGCCTTCAACAGATCGCAGGAATCTCATCTCCAATGCGTGTATCCGTCTCAGATGTTTTTATTGCACCCTTTCGTCTTCGTGTGTACCCTTTAACAGATCGCAAGAATCTCATCTCCAATGCCTGTATCCGACTCAGATGTTTTTCGCCGGAACCCAAATTTCAAAACCATACAATAACACTGACACAACCACTACCTTGTAAAACGTTAGTCCAGTCGGTTTCCTTGTCTTCCTCGCTAACGCTTGACGAATTGTGCCAGACTGTGACGAACTGTGTTGACTGAATTTTAGCCAACTTGTGATCAGCATCATAATCCACGTCATAAGTGATGTCACAACCAAGATAGCGGAAATTGACACCTGCTATATATACTCTTAATGTCCAACAAAATTTAGTTCCCAAGGCGTATTTGTCATTAAAATCCCTAGTTTTTGTCTTCTGCACAGAAATATTCAAGTTGTAATTCGAACAGACTTGTTGTAATTGAAACTTCGATCTCTGGAGCACACATTTATTGTTTTGGAAACGGCATTGTATTTGGGTATTTATGTTTATTCCCTGATCCGCTCGTAGTTTCAACTGTGTGACTATGCCATAAATGTAAATATTAACACATTTAATACCTTTATCAATATGTTTCTTTGTTAATAAATTATAAGCTCCCTGAGTTACTATTTTGAACGAAGTTCATTTATTATTACGTAAATTTTATTATTAAATAATTTTTCAATTATGAAAAAATATAACAACAATCCCGATTTCTCCAGTATTTCTTTAGTAATATAAAAATTTTAGAGCGCTCAATCAGACACTAATCACTGAAAATTCGAATCCTTTGGATCTGGGATACTATTCCCTTTAGTCTGACACTCGGCTGGATTTTTACATTTTTTCAGGGTTTTTATCTCTTTTTTAGGCCTTGGGGTCTCAAAATGTTAAAATTTTTAAAATTTAACATTACATTTAGATGTCAGTTAAAATTCTCTTCAATTTTCTACCCAACACAAATTTTTGCTTTTTATCAAAGTTTTCACCAACTTTTTGGGCCCTGGCATCAAAAATTTTTGAAATTAAAAACAAAATGAACATTATATTCATGTTCTGCTTAAAAGTCCCTTCGATATGATACCCTACATGGGCTTTCGAGATTTTTCATAATTGTGTTCCCTTCAAATTTTTTCTTCCCGCCTCCATAAATTTGGGAGTGATCGGTCTCAAAAACAATAGAGTAAAAGCTTACAATAAGAGCAGCATTAAAAGTAAGACCAGTGGCTGACACAATCAGAAAATCCCAAATGAGATGGTTCGGACACCTTCAGCAGCGAATAAGTGATGAGAGACTTCCCAGGAAACTATACGAGGCAAGAAGCACGGGACGACGATCTAGAGGAAGCCCCAGAACGATATGATAAGACAATGTGCGAGGCTTCTTGGTGGACAGGGGCGTCTCTTATAATCAGACAAGGGGGCTTGCTCTCTAGAGACAAGAGTGGCGATCTCTTTCCTACTCCTCGACACCCCAGGACGCGACTAAGACTAAGAATTTATACGATCTTTAAACCTAAGTTTCGATGGTACGTGAACATCATCAGAAGGGTTAGGTTGGACTAGTACTACCGTTAGAATTTACCACACAACGTTTCGACCATTAACAATGTATGGTCTCCTTCAGGTGTAAATTAAGGTAATACATTAAATAGAAACTTGAGTCTGCACGAGATTCGTCCACACCCTAGCGTGAACCGTCAAAAGAATAAACCACCATCACCACGTACAAAGTTAAATCACCATCACCACGTACAAAGTTAAACACAGCTATAGAAAAACTGTATCAAAAAATTGGTTGTGTCGTGGGACAGACGCCAGAAGTGAGAACTTCAGTGCCGAGTGGCAAGTAAACTGACTCAACATGTAAAAGGTCGCTCGTATGTACTTAGAGTAAGAAAGATTTTACAAAAAAAAAAAAATGAAGATTCAAATAGTAGTCAATGAATAATTAAATGAGGCGAGGGCATAGAAGCCTTTATACGTACTTTATTATAAGAAATCGATATTTACAATGAACTTAAATAGTATTATATTACACGTCGTGTTATTTTTAGTATACATTTTTACGCAATATTTATTTGAAAAGTAGAATATGATATGCGCACTGTAATAACTCGATATTTTACAAATTATGAAATATTTAAAACAACTAAATCTAATTTAGAAAAAACAATTCTAGCCAAACGCAATGTATAAACCAGAATCGAACTCACGGATCAAGTTAAAAACGTACAAAGTTAACAAAGATACAGAATTATATGCTTTTGACATATTAAACGTGTACCCAATCATTCTGATTGACGATACAATAAATATTATAAAAATAAATAGGTGTCCTACTGACTTCAAATTGTTTTTATGAATTCAACAATTAGAAAGTTGTGTAAATATATTCCGCTAATAATGAACTATGTGCAAGAAAAGAATTTCAAAAACATTCAGCTCGATCTCTCAAGAAGTGAGTACATTTTCTTTTATGAAAAATATAATTATTTTTAATGTTTACGTGATTCTTGTAACGGTATTTAAACACTTATAATATGCTCGCATTCTTTAAAGTACTACGTTTTGCGTAAAGTACACATGTTTGTGGCAGTGGGGAAATTTTGGTTAGATATGTGGGGAAAAGAGGTCTGATGATCTGGTTGAACCAGTTCACTACACTAGGAGCGCGAGGTGTACGGCTGTGAGCCGGTGACCACATGAAGTTTTCACTTTAAAAGAACCGATGCTTATCCTGTGGAAAGCCCGCTGGGCAGAATCGACAATCGCAGCCACACTGACGCAAGTTCACACAACTGAATACAACTATAGGTATGTTTGCCTATTGTGTTAGGTGATTGATGGCCACAATATTTATTCTTTTTTCTTTATCTGAACACGCCCCCCTTCCGAAATGCAATTCTACCATTGCCTCTATCACATTCCAAACTCACGGCGCATCCGAAAAATAAAATTGCACAACTAGTTTAATTAAGCTATGCTTCAAGACGATTTTGGGTTATGCCATTGTTATATTTTTTCTTTCAATAACGTAGCCCTGGTTGAGTTTGTGAGTGGAGTACTGCAGTATGTCTTCTAAATCTTTCATAAGAAAAAAGTCGTCTGTATTTAATGAAATTGCCAGTTTAATTTTTTAATTCCCGTACGATTGAGTCCCTGATTCTTTAATCTGGGTGTTGTACGACGGGCTGGTAACCCACTTACATGAAATAGTAAGCTTAAAAGTAAAAGCATATTTTCTCAGAACAAAATTTAGAAAACAAATCTCTTCCAGAAATCAATTTCTGATAAAATATTCCGACGAACTGACGACTCCAACAATTTCTGGTTACAAATCCCATTAAACACAAATCATATTGTTAAGTGGCAGTGACAATTCCCAGGGTCGAGTCTATTCGTTATTGACTCAGGTCAGCCGTGGGTTAGGTATGAATCAAACCCACGGAGCTACGTTACAGTTGAATGAGGTGGTTCCGTCCCAAAGGGGATTCAGATCGTATTAGAAGTGAGCTGTAGTAGAAATATACGACCTCCCGCCTATCGTATTATAGAACTCCTGCCGCTTCGTACTGGGGATTCCAATATAGTTGTCCGACGTATACCCTATCATGAAAATATATATTCGTGTGTCTGAGCCGTTATTAGAATTTAAATACGTGTTCTTCTTACAAGAATATATATATATATATATATATATATATATATATATCGTACGACAAGAACATCTTTAAATTGATATATTTTTTTGATTAAAATATGAATAACCAACAATTCAGCCTGAATTAAGTAAATAAGAGTTTCGGTCATACAAGAAATCTATAACCGTCTCCATGTTAAATTAATATAAAACATAGTTCAGACCACAAATAACTTGAAGTCAAGTAGGCCTATAGATTATGTGACCGAATAGTATTGAGTACCCCGGCTATTCACTGCTGGTTAACATTTGAATTATATTCCAAAAATAATACCTCACCCACTCTTCACACCAGTGGTGCAAGTCAAGGGGGGGGGGGACCCTTCCCTTGAGCTATTTAAAATTTCAGCCAAATTCCATAATCGCTTAACGTAGATTATTGCTAAGCCAGCTGCGTGTGCGGGAATTACAGTATTTGTAAATTAATAGAAAAAGTTAGAGTTTTCTTAATAAAGACAATCGCTCAAGATTTGGTAAATAACGTATGCATTTGCAGCCTTCAAAAAGAAAAGAAAATAAATAAATAAAACAATTACGCACGTGCGTGAAAACGGCCAGATACACTTTCCTTTACAGGGCTGTCTATGTCATGACTTCTCTACTCTAATATCTGTGTGATTTGTGCGCAGGTTCTTTAATTCAGAAAAATTACAAGATTTTATTTCAGGATTTTAATTTAAAAAATAACGTAGTTTAACATGAACATTAAAACAAGATGCTTAAAACATTCTTGGGACAACATCCTTAAATTAAATTGCGAAGGAATAATGAAACCAGGTTTTCAAAATACAATATCTTCAGAAAAACTCTTTTTACGTCCATGTTCCATAAGGAAATGGAAGTATGTGATGGCGAAAAAAATTGTGTTCGAGATAAGGGCTGATTCTGATTGTACTACCCTCAAAACATAAAGAAAAGTCATTTTTCGAAAAGTGTCTGTGTGTCTATCTGTGTGTAGATTTTTTTCTATGGCAAACGATAACTGCAGCAGATTCAAACAGAATCAAATAATTTTTTTCACACAGTCCTGAATTGTACAGGACGCAAGGCCTATTGATTTTGGTGAAGATCGGTTAAGGGGAAGGGGTAGTTTACCTGCAACATTTTGCTTAACCGTTTTCTGAAAGTCCAAGTAAAATTTTAAGATCACAATCAAAGAAAGTGTTGACGAAAAGTTTTGAGATATCAAGGATGTAACCAGAGCGTAGCGGATCATTAACAGAAAAGACGGGAGCTGTGTTGTGCTTATGTATACATGGTGGGGTGGGGTGTGTAGTGTAAGCTTGTATGTTATAATATTAAACACACACACACACACACACACACACACACACATTGTTTTCTTATACACCTATTTCGTTGAATCAGTATTGCTTAAAATCGTAAAACAAAATTTATACTTTATAACAACGTTGACTACACTGAACAATTATGAGTCAACGGAATACGCGTTGAAATAATTTTAAAACATTCGTATAGTTTTTTTGTTGTTTAATATTTCAAAAATCCAAATACTCCGATATGAAAACATGAGAGGTCTCTCTCTCTCTCTCTCTCTCTCTCTCTCTCTCTCTCTCTCTCTCTCTCTCTCTCTCTCTCTCTCTCTCTCTCTCTCTCTCTCTCTCTCTCCCCACATAATTCGAAGAATAGGCCAATCTATGCATACTGAAATTGTAAAACACGTTTTGAAATAAAGTAAATACAAACTAATATCCTAAACATCGTAAATATAACTTACCATAATGTCCAGGACACCCAGTGCTTTGTTTTTATGAGCTTCTGTTGTTTCCACCAAACACTCGATTTCGTTGCACTATGTTTCGTAAAAAATGCAGTAAAGTAAACACTACATACAAGTTATTTACATATAACGATGTCTAAATACACGTTTGTCGTAAGAGTTACAGGGTAAATTAATGCAGTAAATAAAATTGGAAATATTATAATGGACGCACTACTAAAATGCACTACCTAAATTATTACGACTGGTGTCTACTGAACTTCCTTTCAGTCAGGAAACATTTCGATACCGCACATATCTACGTCGGAATCTGTTTCCGGCTCACAATCACTGTCACTCTCACTATCTAATGAAATCACAAACCTATCGGATTCTTCGTCAATAATAATTGACTCTTTAACAGTATTCCCTCTCTAATCTTTTAACTCTATCACACAGAGGTTTCCAGTCATCTTTGGACAGTTCAGCAAATTTTCGTTCACACAAGGCAATTACATCATTCATTTTAAATGTAGTATTGTGTTTTGCAACATGCCCTTTCATGACAGACCATATTATCTCGATCGGGTTTAAACGGGATGATATGGCGGAAGTCGCAGTGTCGTATGACCATGTGCTTTCAGTAGCTCAACTACGTACGTTTTCTTGTCACTCTGGTGGTTTTTTATAAGCGTTACAAGTTCAGGCTTCAACATATTTGTCGAAAATGGGACACTGTTATCCTCTAACCATTTTATCATATCCTCCTTTTTGAAATTCGAGGTGGGTGCCTTATTTATCTCCACATTGTGATAGGCTGCATTATCCATTACAACAACACATTCAGGAGGTAGGTTGGGAAGAAGTTTCTCTTGCAACCATTTTATGTAATTGTCTTTATTCATTTGGTCATGGTAATCGCCACTCTCTCTTCCAGCCTTCCACATTAAAAGACAATTCGGTATGCAACCCATTTCGCCTCCAGCGTTGATAATTATCAGCCTTTCGCCTTTAGATACTGGCCGGTGTATGCATTTTGCACCGTCGTCTCTCCACGAGTTAGATGACACATGAGTAGAGAGAACATATGACTCGTCCACATAAACAATTGGTCTTTTCTCTTCCCTGTGCTTAATGAGACATTTTAAATAGTGAATACGCTTTTGGCGTAAGTCGCTCGTTTCAATAAGAACTTTCCTATCACTTGGGGTAGCTTTCCACTTAAAACCTAGCGATTTCAAAATGACTCTTAAACTACGGTCGCTACCTTTAAAATTAATCTTTTCTTCAAGTTTTTTCCTAATTATATCTGCGGTTGGAAGTCTCCGTTCAGCCACATACACTTCATGAACGGTTCTACGAACAACGCATTTATCGAAATCGTCGATACCAGTAACGGGTTTGTCTCTATTATATTTCTTTGGAGTCGAAAATGAACATGTTGGACTGCCATCCTCACCCATTTTCTTGGCTTCTTGTAATATTGTCTGAACTACCGTCCTTGAAACTCCACATGCAGTTGCTGTTCTCTCTTGGCATTTTTGAATGCTCTGACTATGCAGTTTCTTGCCTTTTAATTTTGTACAAACTCTGACATATTTGCCAAAATTGCGAAGCACAAACACAAAAAATATGAATACACAATTGAAGACTCACTACACTAACAAGACGCACCAAGAGTATAAACAAAATGGTAAAACACAGGTTACGCAATACAGTTCGAGGCGTAGCCGTACACTGAAGTAAAAAAAATCCACTCATTTCCAAGCCGTTGACAGCGGATGTTTTCAGTTCCAACTACATACAACCCGTCCTTCCTTACCCCGCCTGTCGGAACTGTTTCAAGGTCAAGCTTTCAGATTGGTACCGACTTGTATAAACTATCCCTTCATCTTAACCGATCTTTACCAAATTCAATAGGCCTTGAGTCCTCTACAATTCAGGACTGTATGCAAAAATTATTTGATTCTGTTTCAATTTGCGGCTGTTATCGTTTGCCATAGAAACAATTCTACACACACACACACACACACACACACACACACACATTTCAAAAATGACTTTTCTTCATGTTTTGAGGGTAGTACAATCAGAATCAGCCATTATCTCGAACACGATTTTTTTCGCCATGACCATACTTCCATTTCCTTATCGAACATGGAAGTAAAAATTATCCCCTCCCACTTCAACTATCATTTTCATTTATAGAAAAGTTACCCACACCCCTTCAAGTAGCCTCTTTATTTATAGATATTTCATCTACGTTTCTACAGGATTATTATGATCTTCTTTTCAGGATAATTTATTTATCAAAATTAAGCACTTTTGTTAACACATAAAACGTTGCAGGTAAACTACCCTTTCCCCATAACCGATCTTCACCAAAATCACTACGTTTTCTCTACTTTGAGAAAATTCATCAAATTTCATCAAAATCAATACTTTGAGTACTCTACAATTCAGGGATGTATGCAACAAATTATTTGATTCTGTTTTAATTTATGGCAGTAATCGTTCGTCAAAAAAATTACCCTTGTTAAAACATAAAACGTTACAGGTAAATACCCCTTTCTCTTAACTGATCTTCACCAAAATCAATAGACCTTGAGTCCTCTAGAATTCAGAGACGTATGCAAAATATCGGTATGGAGAACCATACATGACTTCCATATTCTAAGATTTATATTTAAAATCATTTTCAGCCAAACAGCCAGGCTGTGTCTTACCTGCCTTTTTATTGCTGTATTAAATGAAAAATATTATATTACATTAAAATGAAAAAATTATAATTTTATTGCCTGGCAACAAAATTATTTTATTTTTAACAATTACCATTGTTTCAAAAAGTTTAAATAAATTTTCAAGTACTTTACTCTTGTTAAAACGTAAAAGGTTGCAAGTAAACTACCCCTTCCCCTTAACCGATCTTCACCAAAATCAAAAGTCATTGAGACCTCTACAATTCAGGGACGTATGCAAACAATTATTTGATTCCGTTTGAATTTGCGGCTGTTATCGTTTGCCATAGAAAATACGCTTGATAAAAAAACGTTGCAGGTAAACTACCCCTTCCCCTTAACCGATCTTCACCAAAAACAACAGGTCTTGAGTACTCTACAAATCAGGGCTGTATGCAAAATATTATTTGATTCTGTTTGAATCTGCGGCTGTTATCGTTTGCCATAGAAAATACCCTTGTTAAAAAAACGTTGCAGGTAAACTACCCCTTTCCCTCAACCGAACTTCACCAAAAACAATAGGTCTTGAGAACTCTACCATTCAGGGCTGTATGCGAAACATTATTTGATTCTGTTTGAATTTGCGGCTGTTATCGTTTGCCAAACAAACAAAATTACCCTTGCTAAAAAAAAACCGTTGCAGGTAAACTACCCCTTTCCCTCAACCGATCTTCACCAAAAACAATAGGTCGCGAGTACTCTGCAAATCAGGGCTGCATGCAAAACATTATTTGATTCTGTTTGAATTTGCGGCTGTTATCGTTTGCCATAGAAAATACCCTTGTTAAAAAAACGTTGCAGGTAAACTACCCCTTTTCCTCAACCGATCTTCACCAAAAACAATAGGTCTTGAGAACTCTACAATTTAGGGCCGTATGCAAATAATCTTTTGATTCTGTTTGAATTTGCGGCTGTTATCGTTTGCCATAGAAAATACCCTTGTTAAAAAAACGTTGCAGGTAAACTACCCCTTTCCCTCAACCGAACTTCACCAAAAACAATAGGTCTTGAGAACTCTACAATTTAGGGCTGTATGCAAATAATCTTTTGATTCTGTTTGAATTTGCGGCTGTTATCGTTTGCCATAGGAAATACCCTTGTTAAAACATAAAACGTTACAGGTAAACTACCCATTTCCCTTAACCGATCTTCACCAAAATCAACAGATCTTGAGAACTCTACAATTTAGGGCTGTATGCGAAACATTATTTGATTCTGTTTGAATTTGCGGCTGTTATCGTTTGCCAAACAAACAAAATTACCCTTGCTAAAAAAAAACCGTTGGTGGTAAACTACCCCTTTCCCTCAACCGATCTTCACCAAAAACAATAGGTCGCGAGTACTCTGCAAATCAGGGCTGCATGCAAAAAATTATTTGATTCTGTTTGAATTTGCGGCTGTTATCGTTTGCCATAGAAAAAAAATCTATAGACAGACAGACAGACAGACAGACAGACACACACACAGACACTTTTCGGAAAACGACTTTTTTTCATGTTTTGAGTGTAGTAGAATCAGAATCTGCAATAATCTCGAACACGATTTTTTTTGCCATCACCATACTTCCATTCCTTAAGGAATATGGAAGTAAAAATTATTTGATTCTGTTTGAATATGCGGCTGTTATCGTTTTTCATAGAAAAAAGTTTACACACAGACAGACACACACACAGACACTTTTCGAAAAATGACTTTTCTTCATGTTTTGAGGGTAGTACAATCAGAATCAGCCCTTATCTCGAACACGATTTTTTTCGCCATCACCATACTTCCATTTCCTTATGGAACATGGAAGTAAAAATAAAATAATTTTGTTGCCAAGCAATAAAATTATAATTTGTTCATTTTAATTTAAATCATGTATGAGTGAAAATATATCGTTTCTGGGAGGCAAGCATATCTCAATTATGTAATGTTTAAGATTCGAAAGTTTTATTATTATGATTACAGCAATAAAAAGGCAGGCACACACACACACATTTCGCGTTATTTCCGGCCTCACTCATGTTTATTTTCTTACGTTTGCACGCTTTTAAAATGGAAAGTGCCCACATCAACACAACGCGTGCAAGCCGAAAAGGTGTCCACGGTGGACAGCGATTTGCTTCCTGTGGATCACTGGCGTGTGTAACTGAGCGTGTTTAGAGAGGAACGGTTAATAGACAGACTTTTCGTCTTTAGGGAATGAACCCTCTGCAAGATGCTCAGGGTTCATGAGAGACTTCGGAGCGCTCCTTCTTTTCCGCGTGTTTGTTCTGTGAAACGTACACTGTAGATTTGCAGCTTTACTCTGAGCAACGATCTGGAGGGCTGTGCGGGACGATGCCCGTCGCCCGTTCGCATGCTGCATCACGAACTTCAAGTAGAGCTCCATCCGCAGGGACAATAGATAGGGCTGGATGTTTAGTGTGTGGCCTGCTACCGGCCGTGTTACTCTGAGCAACGCTCCACAGGGAATGTTGAAAATGTTTGTCCACAGTGTACCCTCATACACACTAAAACCTGCTCCGATGTTTTGTTTACGGACATCATAATATTAAAACTTTGGAGACTTGAGCACTACTTAATGGAGATCAAACTTTAACTTTCACAAGCCATTAATTTTATGCATATTTTGAAGCAATAAAAGTTTTAATAAATTAATACGATCTGTGTACTTATTTCTATTATGATATAAGAATTACAAACTAATATGTGCATGTGTGTATGTATGAAAAATATATAATATTTTTCTCCTCTTGAAAATTGTTTGCCCCCCTGGAAAATATTTTGACCTCCCTGATGGCCAGTTGTTTACTAGACTGTGTGGAATATAGCGTTATGACATGGATCAGAATGGCGGGTGTTAAACAGAAGACACAAAAGTATTAACAAAGAAATTTTTTGGTGAGAAATTTGTAATTATACGGGTGAACAGAATCGTCGTTCAGGAAATCAGAAGACGAATGGAAAGAAAAAAAGACTCGATTTTAAAACAGAAAAATGACTTTTATAGTAGTGACACGAAATACTTTGATGACACTATAGACATCATTCACCCTCGGCCGATAACTCGCAGCGAGAGTCCAATTTCATTACAGGAATCAGCTCCCTTTGGCCAGCTCTTCGTTTGACCTACAAATATTTTATCCAAAAGTACAGTCCTTCCTCACGAAGGTTGAGGATAGTCTTCACCCACCTGACATGGGGGTACCATTTTAGCTGATATGTCATTTCTTCAGAACTCAAGCATCCACTTATTTGATGATTTGTCATCATATCTAGCTCTGCTTCTTGTCAAATATATATTACAGACACAAACGTAAAATTCTGCATCTGTCATGTCTTGTTTTAGAAATTATCGAACCGAATTCAAGTAAATTATTTTAAATATAAATCTTAGAACATGGAAGTCATGTATGGTTCTCCATACCGATTTTTTACAAGGTTCCTTAAGAATAAAAATTTAGATTTAAAATTCGTAATTCATGATGATCATCAGTAGCTCCACAGCCTACTGTGGCTATCAGGATTTCCCTCCAGACTTCTCTATCCTTAGCCAGTGTCCTCCAATTTTTTACTCCAAGCACTTTCACATCCTCTAGGATTCAATAAATCCATCGTAGTCAGGGTCATCCACGTCCTCTCTTTCCTTTTGGTGTGCATTTCATTATCCTCTTAAGAACATCCTCCTCATTCATTATCTGTACATGTCCTGCCCATCTCAGCCTAATGGACGCCACAATATCAGGCGATCTATATAACTCGTAGAGCTCTCTCTTGTACCTTATTCTCTACTCTCCGCCTTCCCTAATGGGTCCATAAATTTTCCTAAGTAAAATGATTCCTAATTACATGAGATTTATTACAATTAACAATGTCATTTATTACAATGTCATGTTAATTTGAATAACAGTTAATCAAGGCAGAATATTTTATGATCAGCGATTTTCCGTCTGTTTTTAAATCTTTATACTTCACACTGGTTTGCTCAGTAACTTTGTGGCGCAAATAATTTATAAAATGTATTTATAAAATTACATGGGAAGAAACCTGAATTTCTCATTTGTCCTGAGGAAATGGGGGGGGGGGGGGCATACCTACGATCCGGCAGGAAATACAATCGTATTCTGTGCGATACAACACGAGGCTGAGACTACACCCAAACCCACTGACAGAAGAACTTACGACACCGCTACGAGGGCGGAGACTGAAACGACGAGTTCCAGCTGATCTTATGTGAAGTGTTGGTGTCTTAAGAAACAGGAGATGTATCACCACTGGTTTCTCTCACGAAAAGACAACGGACATAAACATATGATATTGTTACGCAATACAGAACGTTCTGGTACTATGGAGAACGTTGTTCTACGCGTTTCTCGCTTATCCCAGTACATGCGTGTTTCTATCAAGGCCGCGCTGAAGCATATTCTAGAATTTTCGAGTGCTTGTTAAGGACACATATTATGGAAACCTGCAGACTATAAATAGCCTACACCTGCCGCTTGAAAGTCAGTTTACGTCGGGCGATTACACAGTGCGTTCAAGTGGTTATTAGTGAAAAGTGATTATTATGCGGGGCGCTATTACTTGACATTATTATTGCGTGTGTAAAAATTTAACTTGAATTATTGTACGAGTATAATCTTGTTGAATAACTTGTTGATTTCAAACTGTTAATTGTGATTAACTAAAACTGGTGATTAGTGACTTAATTGGTGTCTTTATTTTTGTTTTCCACTGTACCATACGACGATCAGTGAGACCGTCGTAACAATATTTAGGTCATATTTTATATTTCTGAATATTACATGTTGTAATAGATTGCAATAAGTTATTTTAAAAAAAAAATACTCAGCGTTACAAACTTTATATCTGTAATTTCCCTACGCGTACTTACTGTTAACAAGAACATTTTCAATCTTTGGTTTGGTTTGACTTTTTGACGACTTAGTATAATTTAATTAGGATACCTTCGCATTGTCTGAACCCATCAGAATCGGTTCGGATTATGAAAACTTCACTCTACTACTAAATAAATTGAGATCAGATAAATTATAAATAGGCTTACCTCAACCACTCGCTTCTGCATATATGATGAAGTATGTCACAGGACTGTCTACCAACGAACGAACCTTTGCGCATACGCTGTGGATTTGGTCACGATCTGAAACATGGTAAAACAACATCGTGTCAAGCGGTTGTTGAGTTTTTGCAATACAGATAAAACGGTGGAAGGAGAATCACACATAATTTTAAAAGTCTCAGTTCACACAATTGCAGTAATCAGTGGGTCGCATGAAGGCGGTGCTAACTTACAGGTTCGATTACCGACACAGAGACGCTAGCGGGGTCAGGGGCACCGCTTCCTAGACCAGTCATACGCAACCTTTAAATTTATGGGGGCGCATATATAACTGAAGACCATTTCGATGGGCGCACCCTCCCCACCCCATCAATGTAAAATAGAAATGTGCGGAGTTCAATAGCCGGACGTTACAAACATTAACTGTCACTTTATAATACCATTGCGCTTATATTTAGCGACGTGAAACACCGAATAAAAAAAAAGGCTTTGCAGTATTTTTCGTATAAATTTGTAAACATTTTTCAAATTAGGAGTAGGTCATCAACAATTTGTCATCATAAACACGCTCGTTAAAACTAACAAAACTTTAAACGAAAAAATGGTTAAACAGAAAAACATTTTAATAAAAATAAATTAAAAGAACTTACCACAATAACACCATTTATTTTCATAAAAGTGCACAGAAATGTAATACTGGAGAAAATCACTTTGGGGAGAAAGGTGTTTACAGGCACTGGGCGACAAGCTCGACAATCGTATTGGGGTAAGACGTAGCGCGGTTCGGTAAATGGCTTGTGCTATTTTATAATACAGTACTTGGAAGCAGGTACAATGCGGGGGCGTTCCTTCCTTCAAAAGAAAATAAAATTACAAATTGCGCCAAACCTTATCGACGGGCGCAGGGTTGCCGACTGCTCCATTAGACTGTCATGGAGGCTGTGGAGAGAGGCAAAACAAGGACCACATGGGTTTTAAAAGAATTGTTCCCATTTTGTAAAATTACAGACACGACTTATTTGCAAAGTCTAATTACCCATTATTAGAGTCATTTCGGTATGACAAAATTATTCATTTAGCAAAACAGCCAACTTGGTTACTAACATACACAAACAGAACTAGTGCGCTCCATGAGCTGCAGAACATACACATTGCGTCACAAACAGAACTAGTGCGCTCCATGAGCTGTAGAACATACACATTGCGTCACAAACAGAACTAGTGCGCTCCATGAGCTGCAGAACATACACATTGCGTCACAAACAGAACTAGTGCGCTCCATGAGCTGCAGAACTCGCTCATTATTTTGAACGAAGTACATTTCCTATTACACAAATTTCGATATTAGATCATTTTTCAAAACAGAAATAACACTGTTGCACACCACTATAGAAAAATTATTCCGATTAGCGCTTTCAAGCTTCACCACAGCTCATCGTTGTATATTTTATTTGTACATTTTTGTATTTTATTTTGTACTTCCGATCTGATGATGAGCTGTGAAGCTTGAAAGCGCTAATCGGAATAATTTTTCTATAGTGGTGTGCAACAGTGTTATTACTGTTTGCGATTGTAACCAATAACACAACTTTGTTAATTAAAATTCTGATAAGTTGTGCAATCGACTACAGGTAAGCATTATTGTATATTTCAGATCTGATAATGAGATGTAAAGTTTAAAAGCGCGAAGAGACATTTGTGTTTCTGGGAGGGGGTGAGACTAGCTTCAAGGTTAGACTGTCCATTTTCCTCAGGACAAATGAGATATTCAAGATTCTTCCCATATAATTATTTAATAAACCTTATTTTTACACTCACAACTGATTACGAAACAGGCCTACGTTATGTTATTAAAGAATTTCACTTAAATTTTTAGTAGCTCTTCGAGGGGGGGAGATTGATCCCCTGATCCCTACCCCCCCCCCCCCCCGGTTATGCCACTGCATACGACCATATTTAATGCTTATTACATTATTTTTGTTTTAAATGTTGATTACAATTTTATAATTTATATTAATACATGCATATTTTTAAGAATATTATTTATCGACCGTGTTAATTATGGTTTCAAGTGGATATCGAGTTTCGGTCTAATAAAAATGCAGGTTTTATGCGACGTTTCGAGATTTATTTTATCTCATATTCATGCGTACAACATAAAATATAAAGTAATATAATTGTAATGAGAGTTAATTATAATATATAAGTTGTATGGTATTAACAGTGGCGTTGTTTTGTATAGAATAACTAATAGTACTTACATACGTATATTGTTGAGTCACAGATACACACATACACAAAACTATACACTACACTACAATACAAAAACATGATACATATTAATTACATTTTTTCCTCACTTTGTATACTGCATAGTGGTAGTGTGTGAATCTATATCGTGACTGGAGAAAGAGCGGACGCACCAGGTAAAGAATTGTCAGGTATTAACGGTACCAGTGGAGGAAGGGGTTGATGTAGTTGTTGACTTGTTAAATAACTATTGTCTGTTTGTTTTCTGGGAATGTATAAGATTTGAATAACATTTACTGAGGCTCTGTACGTCGGTTTTTTTTATAACGAAACTTTGCTTATTTCTTTCAATAGTTATCATTTCAAGGAACTGCCGTTTGAAATATTTTTATGCATTAACTAATAATTTAATTTAATTATTAACACTGTTCTATTTGCGCATATTACCAACCAAATATCGCAAAGCGTCTACAAAATTATATCATTGACTAAAGGAAGTTTTAAGTGATGCTCCACAGACATACACACTCGGTCGATGTATCTTCACGCGTTAAATTGTCACTGCAGGTAGTCGGCTACTGACAGTAGGTATGGAGAGCAGGTAAACTCTGTAGAAGTCGGACAGCGGATACAGTGGTGAAACTCAGGGTACGGTTACATGAAGGTTTTTTTCGGCCGTGTGCGTGCGGTTAGGACGTTAGGAAACGCATTGAATTCAACACACAGGCGGCAACGAAATTGGTCACACGGACGTGAAAAAAACGCACGGGTCGTCAACTCTGCTGCGTTTTCATGGTCGTTTTGTTGCTGGGGCATTCCATAAACTGTATATATCATTACGAGAGCCAAATCGGCGTCCTTTCTTTAATATCGTGTACACGTTTCTCAGTATCGATACTACTGACATCCATCTTGTTAGAACAGTTTTATAAATAAGACAACGCTCAAAGCTTACAACTAATGTGTGCTGTGGGAGAAGCTGGCCAAAGGAACAGGCAGCAGGCACGCAGGCCAATTGGGTTTGCATAAAAGCGACAATTTACACGCTTCTACTAACAATACGCGCGCGGCTAGAATTTCTGTCGCGCGTTCTCTATTCTTGGTTCCACAGTCGGATGAGACAACGGGCGAGATAGGGAATACATTGCGCTTATGGCTTTTACGTTCGCTTCTACGTTAAGCGCCTTGAAAACCTCGACCGATAAAAATAAAGTACTAGATAAGTCTACAAAATGTACACAGTAGAGTAACAGTATTTTAATTCTTCATATTTTGGTATATTTAAAATAAATTTAGCCTAAAAACTGAGTCGGTAAAAATAAAAAACATAATAAAACCATTGCACACTCGATTTAGTACGTATTAAAAGATTATCGGTCCTTACGCAAGGCATTCTTGCTCCTTAACAATAATTTTTTTTGTAAGTATAGTCCAGAGCACGTACATGATGTACATGCCATTGGAATTTAATAATATCCTTGTAATAACTACTGTAAGTAAAAAATAAAATTTAAAATTTCGTATGTAATTTAAAAATTTAAGTAATTAAATATTACCTGAATAGTCCGTCTTGTGGTTCACTTGTTTTATATTAAAACATAACGCGTTTCGGAACTAAAGTTCCATCCTCAGGTTATTTTCCTCGTTAGAGGTCGTCACAACATTAAGACATAAAACACAAAAAACAACAACATTTAAAACACATATATAAAACAATCATTAGCGCGCGAGAATCAAGGGAAACGGACGTGCACAAGTCGCTTAATAATTTGGAAACCGATGAAGATAGAACATTGGGAGATAGATCAAAATTAAATTTGAAATTTTCTGTATTATTCAGTCATATTGTGTTAATTATGACGTGTTTCAATTAACTTAACGCATTGTACTGTTACAGAAATCGTTAGAAATACACGCGTTGTAACTTAAGATGATTTAAGATGGTAACTCTCGTCCCTATCTCCCCCATTGTCTCATCCGACAGTGGAAGCAAGAATAGGATATAATTTCTTGCTGTCCGTTTGCGTAAATTGTCTCACTTGCCTCCCTTGTTTTACAAGAAAAAAAAACCTTGTCGTGCGAGTGCATAAACCACCATCTAATGTCTGGGACGGGTTAGCAAGTGGACCCTCGAACCAGGGACCAGCCTATCTTACCTACTGTCTGGGATTCCTCTAGTACAGCATTTTGTAGTTATAAAATATACAAAGTATCTCATTAGTATTTTGAAGATACAACTATAACGTCGGTGTAACTCAACTTGACATCAGGGGTCACATCTTGTGGATACAGAGTTTGGCCCTAGCTGGATTCTCACTTTGCTTCACCTTGTCTTGGGTGAGATCCCTTACTTTAGTCTTTTCTGTCTAGTCTCTCTTGACTGCCTCTTGTTCTTTTCTGACCCCGACGCTATTAGCGTAATCGAGGGCTAGGGTGTCTTCCTTGTTTAATTCTAATTTATTAATTTTGGAAGGCTTAGGATCTTAGAGTGCTCACTGATGCCGACAGGTGAGCACTGGAAATACTAAGAAACTCTTTCAGTATCAGAATAACTGAAACAAAGCCACCAAATCCTATCTCAGAAAGAGAAGGCCGAGGGCGAATCTCATGCGCCGCAAAACAGGGGCCTTTCGGCTAAGGTATGAAAACCCTGACAGAAGAGTCTCTGGTCCTCCTGGTTAGACGGGGTTGTGCAACAGGCCAGTAACCTGTTTGTGTAAAAATTTGAAATACTTGTAGTACCCAAAGCAGCCTTGGAGTAACACGTGGGTCGTCCGAGGATGAGATGGGTGCCGGAACAGGTTTATATAGCCTAATCATTGAAGAGGAGAAGAAGAAGAAGAAGAAGAAAAAGTAATTTAACTTTAGTTTCATTGCTCTTTCTTGACACTTGAACAAAAAGATAATGAAATTAAGCGAGAAAATTACTTTCGTATCGCGGAGTCTGCTGTAATTGGAGTTTGTGTAGGTCTAATGCGTATATTGTCCCCGAGGTACAGGCACTGAAGGAAGAACGCTGGACGCTTAAAGGGAGGGCTACAGATAAGAATGGAATTAGATAAAAGTCAGTAAGAGGCAAAGCTGTTGTTTGCGTCCACGAGAGAGAAAGTTTGTTTGAACAGTAATAAGAAGCGCCAGAAAAACAGAAAACATAACCCTAGAGAGAGAGAGAGAGAGAGAGAGAGAGAGAGAGAGAGAGAGAGAGAGAGAGAGAGAGAGAGAGAGAGAGAGAGCTATTCAAATGTTTAAGACAAAATGCAATGAACGGGAGAGAAAGAAAAGAGGAGGAAGGGGAACATGAGAGAAGAGTTTCCGTGCCAGATAATGAAAACATTTCTATGTAAATACTCGAAGATGTACAGAAACTGTTTAGAAAACGAAAGTAATACAAGCAATTGTAAGCGTAAAAGTAAACAAAAGTAAAGTTCAGCAGCTGTTAAAAAATTAATAATTACAAAAACAACATTCTTAATGTTCTGTCAAGTGTATTCCACTTTCCATTTTCCAAGAAGCCTGTATTTCTTCTATTGCAGCTGTTCTCGTCGCTAATTCGTTGGTTTTGTTCTTTAATTAATAGATAACAAAATCAAATAAAAACAAAACAAGACGATTTATTTAAAATTATACTTTTATTAGAATAATAAAATAAAACATTAAATATATAATAAATTGCTGACTACATAAACATTACAACAATGGAAAATAGAATCGAAGTAAAATCGGTTATTCGTTAACTATATTGTAAGCGAAACATTCATTTACAACTCAAAAAAAAAACCCTCTGAAGATATAGAATAATTTCTGTGAAACGTGCGTCAGGTAAAAATAAACCTACTTGCAGTGTATTTATTTGAAGATATTACATGGGAGACCTGCAGAAAACTCAACGAGTTACTTACAAAGGATTAATGGCGTTTAGGAAATGTAAATAATTTAGGACACTCCGGCCTAGAAAAGTATTGTCAATATACGAGAATTGTTAAATAGAAACAAGTTTGATCCGCCAAGCCGTGACTTCATCGCCATTGCAACGGAATTCATTTGTTTATATTGTCTGTTTAAGTACTGGTGACGCGTCTGTCAAAAATATTTACAGTTTGCTCTTTTCTAAGCGTTTGACCGGGTTGAAAAATGGCATCTATAATAGAAAATCCGCCCAAAGATAATCTACGTGCCGTTATTAAGTTTTTGCCCGCTGAGAGGCGTCAGTCAATGGAAATTTATTCGAGAATGAAAGCTGTAGGCCTATGTGGTGACTATAGTTATTCTCATATGGCAGTGGTTGGATGGTGCAATAAATTTCGACAAGGAAGAGAATCCACTAAAGATTTGGCACGTCCCAGACCTGCACGTGTTGCAGCATCAGATAAAAATGTGAGACAGCTGGAAACTGCTTTACGCGCAAATAGGCGCATCAAAGCTAGAGAACTTTCTCAAATGTTGAGCATCAGTGTAGAAAACTGTTCGTTTTATCATTCATAGTCTTGACTATCACAAAGTTGCTGCTCAGTGGATACCACGAGTGCTTTACTGATGAGCAGAAAATTTGCGTTCGGCCTTATCATTACAGCATTTGATGCGCTATCAACAAACAACAAGGTAATGCTTTTCTACACCAAATTGTCGCAGGTGATGAGTCTTGGTGTTATCACTACGAACCAGAATCCAAAGATCATAGTATGCAGTGGAAGCATGCACAATCTCCAGAGGCGAAAAAGTGTCGTTCCCAACCTTTGGCAGGAAAAGTAATGGTGACCGTATTTTTTTATTACCAGGGTGTGCTGCTCTTAGATTTTAAAGAACCTTGTGTCAACATCAACGTTGAACGATATGCAGACAGCTTAAAACGCTTACGGGTCAGCATCAAGAATAAACGTCCCGGGAAGCTCACAAATGGTGTTATTCTTCTGCATGACAATGCTCGATCCCACGTAGCCCAGACGATTCAAGATCTGCTTGGTCGTACGAAGTGGGAAGTCTTCACCTTACAGTCCCGACTTGTCCCCGTGAGATTATCATGTTTTTTGGCCTATTAAAGAAATCAATAAAAGGACGGCGGTTCAAATCGGACGCTGAGGTAGAGTCTGCTGTTAGCAGATGATTCCGCAAACAGCCGCAAGAATTTTACCAGCTGGGAATCTACAGATTAATGCAACAGTGTGACTCATGCCTTAATGTTAATGGAGACTTCTTTTAAAATCGTTAAATACAGTATATACTTTACAGCCTCTAAACGTGTTTCTATTGAACAATCCACGTAGTAAAAATCCAGCCGGATGTCAGACTAAGTGGAATGTTAACAAAAATCCGACAGCTGGAATTTTTAATGTTTGTTGTATGACTGTCTGCTATACAATTGTCATTTTACTTAAAAGTACAGTAAGTTATTGTAATCGGAGTTTTCGTAATTGAAAAATTATCTAATATTAAACTTTTTTATTTAAAATAGTGAGTGAATTCTGCAGCTCATGGAGTCTACTAGTTTACTTTCATCTTTATGCTGTTTAAAAAAAAGTAAAAACAGTAGCGCAAAATGTGGGTGGACGATTGTTGATTAAAAATGCACTAGAACAGTGCAGGCGCCTAATGTGATAGGCTGAGTGAAATGGTGTCAAGTCCACAGAAGGCTGTAATGCTGGAGAAGCAAGTACGATAAGAAGAAGGAGAAGAAGAAAATGAAACAGAAGAAGAAGAAGAATAGGAGCGTGTAATAGTTTGGGAAGCTTAGTTTTATCGATAAAGAAACGGATAGAAAATGGAATGAGTGCATCGGTAAGGAAAGCTAATAAAAATTGATGAAATGTACTAGAAAGGGGTTACCTGTAACAGACATCAGTTTCCTCTAGTGTTTTCCATACGATATCTTTTCCCAAAACAAATGGAAGCTGCAGACGGCATTGAAAATACAGCACAATGACATCTTGGCGGTAAAGAGAGTGAAACCAATAGAGTGACAGTCCCGTAGCGCCTAAAGCTGACGCGCCAGTATCGATTGTTAGTACCACACCAGGAAGAAGGAAAAGAGGAAGACCACCTATCAGCTGAATAGAAGACATTCAGATTATATTGAGGGAACGAGAAATTGAAGAGAATCTTGGATGGACAAGCAGCAGTGGATGATGAGAATTCAATCAATTCTGTAATCTTTGGTTCCGGAAAGTGTGTTAAGATTGTACAGCCGGAATAATAATAATAATAATAATAATAATAATAATAATAAAATTCCTTTTAATATGATACCCCACATATGCTTCAGCGACTTTTTACAAATTAGGATCTCTGACATTTTTGCCTCCCACTGTAATTTTGGGGGGATTAATCTAAAAAACATTAAGGTTCTATAGGGTGAACGTATAAACACACAAGCCCACTTTTACAAAAATCGGTTAATACGTTCAAACGTTATCGTGAGACATACTCCAAACAGACAGGTAGATACAACACCGACATACAAATGTCTAACGGTCGAGTTAAAAATGAGAACTCGTTTCGCTCGTTCAATTATTATGTTCCATAATGTGTTCAAACTGTGTGTTGATGTGTGTGAGTGCGCGCGCTGATGTTTGCATGTGTTGACAAAATATGTACATTTAATTTCGTTTCATCGGCTAAAACATGAAAAAGTAAAGTTCAAACGATAGGAATAGGTATTGACTTTCGAAAAACAACAGGTGGTTATTCACACCCAAGTACATATACAGTAAAATGTTGTGTGTGTGTGTGTGTGTGTGTGTGTGTGTGTGTGTGTGTGTGTGTGTGTGTGTGTGTGTGTGTGTGTGTGTGTGTGTGTGTGTGTGTGTGTGTGTGCGTGTGTGTGTGTGTGTGTGTGTGTGTGTAATGGACGTAGCAATGTGCTGCACTTTGGTTCAGTGTGGTGAGATGTGGTTTGATTCATGCAGACACTTAACGCTCCAAACCACAACCCCAACCCTCTAGAACATTCCTTGCGTTATTGAGTAGTTTGTTGAACGTTATTATTGCTTTCCTTGGCAACCTTGACAGTCTGATTCTATCGCAGTATGTTGACAGGATGTTTCTGTGAACATTATATTCAGATTGTCGTTAAAATTCCCTCTGATTTGATACTCAAATGATTTTTTGTGATTTTACCAAATTTTTCACCAGCTCTTTCGGCCCTGATATTCAAAAATTTTGAAATTCTAAAAAGTGAACCTTATATTCAGAATGTGGTTAAAATTCCCTTTAATTTGATACCACACAACGGCTTTATCGATTTTTTCACAATTTTGACAGCTTCACATTTCTTTTTCCCGTTCCCGTATTTTTTAGGGGTCAAACTCAAAAACAGTAGTCTGTAGGGTAAAAAATATGGGCACTCACGCCAGGCTTCCCGATAAATAGTTGATGGGTTAAACGTTATCGTGAGACATACCCCAAATAAACAGACAGACAAATGCCAAACGGTCGAGTTGTAACTGAGAACTCGCTTCACCCGTCCAATTAAGTATCTAACGTTGAGACACTGATGTAGGACGTACTGTACGTAGCACCTTTACTTTACTTCCACAATACACGAAGCGTGAACAAAAACACGTACAGACATTACTATAGCGCGTGCCTCGGCTTCTATTAAAGTTTTTTCTAGTTTTGTTATAATTCATTGAGCCGAACAATTTACACCTCACCTGCGCTGAATCAACAACACGAGTGATGGGGAGGGGGGTGGTAACTACCCTCCGACGACGCACGGTGTATGCAAAATTACGTTCATATCTCGCTGCTCATTCACCCCAACCCCCTGTATATTCTGTTTCAATGACGCGTTTTCATTTGCTCCCCTCCGACAACGAGGAGTTCATTTATTATAAAAAATTGCGCAAACAATGAAGCGAGAAAAGAGACCTTCATCGTGGAATCGATATTTACATTAACTTCCAGTATTTTAAAGGAAACGGATGTGAGGTGTCGAAATTTGTTGTTCCATAATGCTAACTCATAATATAGGCTACACATCTGAAACGTTCAATAATACAAAAAAGAGAATACCAGTATTAAAATGCAATATTTACACTCAATTATACGTTAAAAAATTGTGATAGGCTATATAGATCTCATCATCATCTTGAACGAGGATTAAATAAAAATTAGTTTGTTCCGGTCTCAAGCAGATAGACTAGAGCTGGTCACTCAAACGCTTCTTTGGATGTTCCACACCACTCCGTCCCTTCGTGTTATAATTCCATAATTGTTTGGGGATGCGGCAGTCACCCATTCGGTTAAGATGTTCCAACCATTTTAGCCGATATTAGGCAATTCTATCTAAGAATATACTAATAGTATTAAACCCATGCCCTCTATCTGCACTTCGTCTGAGATTTTAAAGAGCATATCCTGCTACGTGCCTGATAAATCTCATTTCGGCAGCTTGAATACGATTAGCCTGCGATATCGTTAAAGTCCAATTCTCAGACCCACAGAGAATTGTGGGGAGGGCCATCTCTTTGTAAAACTTGTAGACCTTGTATTTCTTTACTCGTTGATATTAGAGTTCTCCTGACGGTCCCTCACGCACGGTTGAACTTATGTAGCTTTTTCACCGCGTCATTTTTTGTAATTTAAGATACATTACAGCCCAGATATTCAAAATTACTTACCAGCTGCAGAACAGTACCATCTAAAACAATTTTTGCTCGCATGGGATCGGCTCCATGAAAGCCATCACCTTGGTCTTCAATGTGGAGATCTGTAACCCGAAAACCTTGCAGATTCTATGTAATGAGTGTACAGCCTTCTACAAGTTCGACAGGATAGTCTGGTCATCAACAAACAACAACGTGTCAACTGCAGAGTTGTCAGTCATAAAAAGCTACAGAAGGTCTATATGCCAAAGGCCCTGGATAAAAAATCTCTTCTACAAAACCGAAATCTTTTCTACGTCGTTTGTAGGTAGCATACGAGTAAAACCAAGATACTTGTGGGAATTCTAACTGAACTTTTAATCGCCTGAGCGTGACGTGTCTTATGGAAACGACGTTAATTGAGATACCAAGCCATTAAATTGTAGAAGCGTCAGTGAAACGATCCATAGGCATAACACAAGAAAGGGTCACCCGTGTAACGTTTTTCGCATTGCTGCATGCAAGTAAAACACGGACTCTCCTTAAAAAGGATGAAAATAATGTAAGGCTTTGAAATGTTTAAAAGAACACGAGGATATTCCCGTCACCCGGGGACAGGAAAAGGAAATGACAGACATTAGAAGACAATTACAAGCCGGATCTTTGCAGAAGAATATTAGTACAATTGAAAAGCTTGAGACACAAAAGTTTCCAACAGCTAGTGAACAATGAATAAATTGGCAGATAGGTTTCGAAATTAACAAGTGTTTACAAGAAACATTAATCTTACGACACAACGAAAATTTTTATTTCTACTGCTAAGCTAAGTCATACATATCGCTTCGCGGAATTTTCAACTGATCTCGTAGATTCTTTACAGGTATTTCGTACCTTCTTCACGGTTTATTATAATTTTTTGTAATAATGTGATTATTGACTTGAATTAAGTCAATTCACCTCTCTCTCTCTCTCTCTCTCTCTCTCTCTCTCTCTCTCTCTCTCTCTCTCCTTTTTAATTTTTAAGTGGCCTAAAGATTCGCCAGGGTATTCGGAAATCCCAGGGCCGCCACGGCATAATGTGGGTGACGAAATACTGATAACAAAAAAAAAGAGTCCAAATGAATGAAGAGAGTGTAACACACCTGAGGATGACGAAAAGGAGGAAGTGAACTTATACTGGAACGTACAAGTGGGCAAATGTTGACTGAGGGCAAATGGACAACTGACAACGATTTTTGAGGAAACACTGGAAGGAAAGAAGAGTAGAGATAGGTAGAAATAGAGGAGAGAGAGAGAGAGAGAGAGAGAGAGAGAGAGAGAGAGAGAGAGAGAGAGAGGAAAATTAAAGTCCCTTATATGATACAATATAGGGGGGAAGCGATGAAGTGGACATACGAGTATACTGTCTCATACATTAAGACAGCGGTATCCGAGACCTACTACGCGTAATATCAGATAAGATAAAATACCATTATAATGACGTCATTGTTGTTTAGTATATGATTACGAGTCATTACGCAATCAACAAGTAATTGTTACATTTCTTTTTTTTGTGTAACCAAAGAAAAAACGTTTTACACACGTCGGAAATTAACAGCCGACGTGATCAATCAGCCGACGTGGAAGTTTGTGTACGGGACACATGCCCACGAACCGCTATGTATTGTAATTAGACAGTACATTGTTCATTAATTGGCTTTGTGTCTCTAGAGACCGAACTCGTGTCAGCGACCACCTGTTTCCATGGTAGTGTTTGTTGATCGGTTTTTGTTTTGACAAAAATTTCGTTCCGCAGAATTTCAAAATGCCGTTTCATTCACAACACAGTAAACTTTCGGCGGTTTGAAAAATAAAAGTTCATTATTTTTCATACCTTAACTTAAAGTTACCTCTTTTATACTAAGAGGTTTAGATTTATCCTATCAGAGTTTAGATTCATGCAGATCTGGTTAGATGATTTAACAAGGGAGCCGATGTTGCTACTTCATGACCAGATCACTTTTTGCATCTGAAGATCACGAAAGCAGGCAATGACTGGAACTGGGCAAGCTCAGAATTTTGTTGAGCATGAAGAGGTGGAATCGAATCCACGACGTCCATCTGTGAGAGCGAGTGCAACGGGCATCGCGCCACGAACTTCACTATAACGATTGAGTTTTATCAATATTGTTGTCACTGCATATCATATCATTTATTTCTCATTCTATCACGCCCACACTAAGAAATCGTTATGTAGTAATACACAGTGCTCTCTCTCTCTCTCTCTCTCTCTCTCTCTCTCTCATGGCACTTTATTCCCAGAGAGGTTGTAATGGCTCAGTCAGTGTATTTGCTATGTTTGATACCTCTAAGCACTTCAGTTCTGGCCTATTCTCTATATCCATTAACGAGTTCATTTGATCTCTCGAACCCCATCACCAATTCCTACAAAAAAATGACTTCGTTGTACGAGCAAACGGTTTCAGAGGATTCGTTTGTTATCGATTTTGATGCGGCAAAGTCAACGTGAAACGGTAAAGATTTTATTCATCTGTGAAACTCAAGTAATAAATATATTTTATATAGTATTTTTTCGTGTGTAATACGTATTACATGTGTATACTCTTTTTACTTCCGTGTTTCGTAAGGAAATGGAAGTATGATGATCGCGAAAAAATCGTGTTCTAGATAAGGGCTGACTCTGATTGCACTACCCTCAAAACATGAAGAAAAGTCATTTTCCGAAAAGCGCGCGCGCGCGTGTGTGGAATTTTTTATGGCGAACGATAACTGCCGCAAATTCAAGCAAAATCAAATAATGTTTTGCATATGTGCCTGAGTTGGTGAGGACTTAAGGCCTTTTGATTTTGGTGAAGATCGGTTAAGGGGAAGGGGTAGTTTACCTGCAACGTTTTACGTTTTAACAAGAGTAAAGTACTAAATTTTGAAAAATAAAGTATCCTGAAAAGAAGGTCATAATAATCCACTGTAGAAAGGTAGATGAAATATCTATAAATGGATAGGGTAGTTGAAGGGGAAGTGGGTAATTTTCTAAAAATGAAAATGATTGTTTAAGGGGGGGATAATTTTTTATATATGTATTACGTTATCGGCAAAAAAGAAGTAGTTTGTTGTTAACATTCCTTCCCGGGCTGTTTAGCCGTGGTCTAATGTTTTCTGCAAAACCAGACGTTTTGGCAGTGTCATCGACTGCCATCGTCAGTGAAAATCGAGTGCACTACCGTGAGGTGGTATACATTAGTGACCACAGTACTGTGGTTAAGGCTGAAGAAGGAAGTAGTTTCTATGGAAATGTTCTATTTTAAAAATGATTTTAAATATAAATCTTAGAACATGGAAGTCATGTATAGTTCTCCATGCCGATATTTTGTTTGTGTTATGCCGCTAATGGTGAAATAGCAAGTCACAGGCGAATCTTTTATCTTTTAGGGGAATATTATTATTTAAAACTATTATTCATATAAGTTTATGAATAAATCTGAACAAATAACTCACTGCCGAGCGTTGTAATGTATAAAAATGTAATTATCAAGAAAAAATATTATAAATATTTTAATGTTTTAAGTCTTTATTAGTAGGTCTAGTAATACATACACAAAATATAAATTAAAATATATTAATTTTACCTTAAGTTTTACTTTAAATAAATATTATTTTAATTAATTTATTAATTTAAATATTATTTTAAAATAATTATATTAAAATATATAAATAAGAAAATTTGGAAAAATTAAAAAATAGTATGTAAATTAGTATGCTAATTGCAAGCGTTCTAATTAAATACTCTTATACCTTGCATTATATTTACATATTTTTATTGAACAATTACTTGACTTTTCTTGGGAATTTATAAAAATCATTTTTTTTTCGCTTAAGGCCATTTCAGCCTGCGTTGCACATTTTTTATTTTCTCTTACCCCAGAAGACTTTCATTCTTTTATTTCTGACCGTTCTCTCTTCTTCTGTGACGTCACCTCGCCTCTCTTGTCTGTTGATCTTTTCGTCCAGATTGAAGCTCTCTATTATTTTTTTAGACTTATACCTGTCCTTAATTAATTCTTCGACCATGTTTGGGATCTGTTATAAATCTTTCTGCAATTCTTTGTGCCACCCAAATTCTGATTTCTTGTTTCTTAGATAATAATCAGATATTCGTTACGTTAATCTTTTATCCAGTCTTCCCTCCACATTTCTATGGATAGTCTGCTTATTGATTTTGTGATATAAATGTTTGCTGTATGTTGCAAAAAAAAGTCTTCCTCGGGGGGGGGGGGGGGCAGAAAAAAGAGTTACTTCACTATATGTGCATGAGTGCCGTATGAGCAACGATAGATGGCTAGAGATAAAATGGACCCCTCATGAAAGAAAAAAAAGAGGTGTCTGTAAAAGACTAGGATGAAAGGCATAAGGAATGCAATGGCACAGAAAAATCTGAAGGATGAAGATTGGAAAGTTTGGAAGCTGGGATGCAAAAAAACAACTTTAAATGTTCTTCGATTCGAAAAACGCAAATATATACCTTAGGTATTGAAATGTATAATCAATAAAATTATTAAGAAAAAATGAAATTAATTTAATTTTGTAAGTCATTATTAGTAGTAATACATACACATTAATATATTAGGAATTGATACAACAAAACGTAATCCACTACTTGCAGAAGAAACTATATTGAATAATATCATAATATTATATAACTGCTGCAAGAAACTTTGAGTTACGTAGATGTGTGTGTGTGTGTGTGTGTGCACGCGCGCGCGCGATTGTGAGACTACATTCCGTAAACTCGTTATCTAACTTGGGTTGGGCACACAAAGACTACATTCACTTCGGCTTCTGCTGTAATTGCGTGAATGTCAGCAAAATGCAAACAACATTAACTTCTCGCAACGTGTTAACTACTGTAGAAGTCAACGTTTTCGCTACTTCAACCGGTTAAAGATGAATCTGTTGAACACGGTAATTAGGGAATACTGTGTGCAGAGCGTTTCGTCAACAGGGGATTCCAGGCCGAGGGGCGAAATTCGATTCTAAGCACCGGAAATTGGCGGGAAATGAAGTGTACACCAGGCGTTAGGCAATTTGTAACGTCACGAAATTAGTCGCGTCGATTCTGATTAGATCTCTGTTCGCGCAAAATCTAATTCTGATTCTGTGAGAAGCCGAGTACACACTGTGTCGCATCCGTCAGATGTAATTCCAGAACGCTTGTTTGACTGTTTGTCGATGGCTGATCTATTAATCCTAAATGCTGCGGACGAGAATTAAAAAGTTTTAAAGTTTATAGTTTTAAGTTTTAAATTATAACATATCTATTTCTAACTATTTCAGTAACAGTGCAATGCGTTAATTGAAACACATCATGATTGACACAGTTTGAAAAGGACGCGATTGGACGTGCAGCAGTACGCAGCGCGGGTATTGTGGCAGGTCCCGGACACTATCGTCGTCTATTCCAAGCTTGAGCCTTCATCTCTTTATACGCCATTATAAATAATACGAAGGTCTTACAGAAGCTTCAATCTACTGTTGTCTCAGAAGCCAATATAAGTAGACTATTCGTCTTGTTCTTCTACAGCGTTACAGTCTAAATTGAGCCTTGGACTGTCTGTGGCAGTCAGTTTACTCCAACTTAAGATACCCAGAAGATATCATACAACCCGAAAGTTATACTACGTGGATAAAAATAAAAATTATTTATTTTACTGCCTCTTCTAGGTTAGCAGCCCATAGGCTGGTAGGCAGCAGCTCGCCTTTCTTCAAGCTTCTCTGGTTTTCTTTTCAACTCACAATATGATGTGTAGCTCATATCGACCATAAGCTATTTCATGTAGTCTAAACGGGGTCGACCTCTGTGATTCTTTCCTTCAATTGTTCCTTCTATTATTCTCTTAACCAACCCATTGTGTTGTAGTATATGCCCTATATACTTAGCTCTTCTGCCTTTTAAATTTCGCAGAAAGCTCTTCTCCTCCTGAGCCCTTCTAAAGGCTACCTCATTCATTATCTTCTTCCTCCAGCTTATCTTGAATATTCTTCTGTAGCACCAGGTCTCAAATGCTTGGAGTCTTTTCTTATCACTTTCTCCGATTGTCCAAGATTCACTTCCGTATAGGGTAACACTCCAAGTATAGAGCAAAAATTATAATTAGTTACTAGTGACATGTCGGATAATGAGTATTTTTGTAAATCGATCAAAGATATAAAAGATACTGAATAACAAATGA
Organism: Magicicada septendecula; assembly: GCA_034769895.1. Lineage (NCBI taxonomy): Eukaryota > Metazoa > Arthropoda > Insecta > Hemiptera > Cicadidae > Magicicada > Magicicada septendecula. Next base: position 103,746,446 of record CM068373.1, on the reverse strand, counting down.
AACTTTTAATTGAAGCAAAAGGTATGTTTTATTAAATGAGCATACATCATACCAGAAAGAATGTTTATTCTGTGTAGGTTACATAAGGTTAGTAATTGCCTAGTTGCCACAGCTATAAAAAGGGGTTAGTATTCAAGTGGGAACAACGGTGTGCATTAAGTAAGGGTAGTAGTGGGGTCTTTACTAGATTCTTCTTTATTTTTGGCTGATAGTGTTTGAAGTGAAGAGGTTTTTTTTTTGTTTTTTTGAAATCAATTTTAGCCTGGTTAATTCTGCTTATAATTTCCTTACTGCTATGTCCATCACTTGTGATTTTACTTCCTAGATAGTTATATTCTATAACTGCCTGGAGAACATTATTTCTAAGAGTTATTCTGACTGGATTTTCTTCCTTCCGACTACAGGCTAAGACTTTGGTCTTTTGTTCATTTATTTTCATTTGAATTCATTCTTCATTTTACTGTATTATACATAAAATATATAACAACAGGCCTACAGAGGTTTCTAGTACGGCAGGTATCTACTCTTCTGTGGTCCCGTCCTTCGCTTGTCCTATCCACCGAATTCCTTGACGCTACTTTCCGGCGCTAAACATCATCTTTAGCGTCTTTAACATCAGACGTCTCGTCAGTTACATAACCATCTACGATGCCCACTCCACAGACTGGTTACCCTTGCCTATTGGGTGCTATACATAACACACACACACACACACACACCACATACACTCGTTTCTCCCTCCTCCCAATCCCTCTCTATCTCCTTGTGCCTTGGGCGCCGGTCTTCCTTCACTGTCATTACCCTTTGGCTTAAAGGGGTGGGTCCCCAGTTCAGCTCAGCATTCGTCTTCCGACGATGAGTCTTTATGTATTTTCACGTAGGCTTCCGCGGTCGGAGTTCATTCTGTATCTGAAGTCTTGTTCCGGTATGGAGCGCGTAGGACCCACATAGACCTGAGGATACCCGTTGTAATGTGGGTGAAACGCTGTCTTACAAGACCTTGTCGACGCGGTCCATACCGGAACAAAATTTCGAATACAGAGTCTTAAACATGTCAGAAATAGTGTTTTGACATATTGTCTGTCAACTTGTAAGAAATCAACACTTTATACCAGTTTCATGTTTTTGTTTTAATATTCTCAATGCAAGTTAAACAATAATATATTCTGTGCATCAACGACAGTATTATTCATCTTTTTTTCTATTCTTCACTTCTTTATCGTTTTGTAACCGTGAGGGGGGGGAGAGTACACGATCCTTACCCCATCATCGGCTGTGTTTCAAGTTAGACAAACAACAAGTACGAAGTAAGTTTCCCAAATTACGTATTCAACAGTTCTGTTGAGTATCAAAAGTTACGACACAAGAGGTGGGAGAGTAATGGTCTCCAGCGAGTCACAACTGATAGGCAGGAGAAGGAGGCTAGCTGACTCGAGTAGTGAAAAGTTTCACAAATTTACTTTACTCTTTCCTTTCGAAGAGACAAGACACGAATTACTAGCCTTATCTCAATAACTTTTTTGTTACCTTGAGACATGAAGGAGAGAAAGGGGGGGAAAGAGAGAGAGAGAGAGAGAGAGAGAGAGAGAGAGAGAGAGAGAGAGAGAGAGAGAGAGAGAGAGAGAGAGAGAGAGAGAGACAGAGAGACAGACAGACAGACAGACAGACAGACAGACAGACAGACAGACAGACAGACAGACAGAGTAAGAGACCTTAATCTTGCCATATTCCCTTACACCATTATTTCCCTTACTAATTATTAATACAAATAATATCGAGTTATACAAAGTTTCACAAAGTTATGGCGGTCCCCGTACTATCGTATGGGTGTGAATTATGGACAACAATCAAGAGGCAAGAAAGTCAAATACAGGCCTCGTCAATAGCGTTGTTAAGGGGAGTCAAAAAGCTTGATCGTATAAAGAATGAGGACATAAGATTAGAATTACAACTTTTGAACTTGAATAAAAGATTAGAAGATTAGAAGCGACGGTGGAAACAACGCTTAGAAAGAACGTCAGATTCAATACTGGTCAAATAAGTCTGGAAACATAAACCTACAGGACGCAGGGGTTTCGGTAGACGCAGGAAGAGATGGCTGAAGGATCTCTGAAGGTAGAACAGGCAGCATCTTGCCTATGCCGTGGTGGGATGATGATGAAGATAATATTGAGACCAGTGGCGTAAGTACGGTAGATCAGTCGCGTAAGTACGTGAGTCACTTTATCTACAAAAATTAGGTACTTTATTCTTATAAAGAAACTGAACTACGCAGATAATCAGCCCTCCTCCTCAACCTATATCCCCACAATTAATGATATTTACACTTTCATAGAGTAATAATTTTATCATATGTAATTTCTAATGTATCTTATTCTTCAAAATTAAATTTTTGTACTTTACTTGATTTCAGTACAGCAATTATCAAAAAATCACCCCTTCCCCTTCAACTACCCACTCCATTTATAATTATCTCACTTACCATTTTACAGTGGATTAATATGACTTTATTTTCGGTGAACGTATTTATTAAAATTAAGTAATAATTTACTTACTCTTGTAAATTACAAGAGTTTACTCTCTGTTACAAGAGTTTACTTTACTCTTGTAACAATGTAACCTACCCCTCCCTCCGAAAAGAACAACCTGGTTCCCTGGCAGCTAAATTATTTTAGTTTTAATAATTAACATTGTTTGAAAAAGTTTAAATGAATTTTTAAGTACTTTACTCTGGGTCTGAGAATTGGACTTTGACGAAAGGCCAGGCCAGTCGCATCCAAGCGGATGAAATGAGATTTCTCAGGCACGTGGCAGGGTATACTCTCCATGATCGTAGAAGAAACACAGATATACGGCAGGAACTGAATATTATGAGTATACTCGACAGGATCGCCCAGTATCGGTTGAATTGGTGGGAACATCTTTGCCGAATGGTAGACTGCCGCATCCCCAAACAACTATGGAACTATAAGCCGCGGGGACGGAGAGGTGTGGGACGTCGTACGAGGAAGAGCTGGAGTGACCAGCTCTAATCTTTATGCCTATTCGAGACCTGAACAAACCATTCTTGGTTTAATCCTTGAAGATGATGATGGTGATGATGATGATGATGATGATGAAGTACTTTACTCTTGTTAAAACGTAAAACGTTGCAGGTAAACTACTCCTCCTGCTTAACCGATCTTCACCAAAATCAATAGGCCTTGAGTCCTCTACAGCTCGGGCGTATATGCAAAAAACTATTTGATTCTCTTTGATTTTGCGGCAGTTATCGTTCGCCATAGAAAAAAATCTACACACACACACACACACACACACACACACACACACACACACACACACACACACACACACATTTCGGAAAATGAGTTTCCTTAACGTTTTGAGGGTGGTACAATCAGAATCAGCCCTTATCTGGAACACGATTTTTTTGCGATCTACATACTTCCATTTCCTTACGGAATATGGAAGTAACAACGAACTAAGCTGTAAGCAATCGGCCACGGCCCAACAACCAGTGACTTCACTACATTTGAAAATCTTTTTTGGTAACACTTCTGGAAATCATTATTGAAGCACTTCTCTCTGCAAATATCTTCACTTCTGCTACAAGATATCTACAAGAATTTCTTCAGGAATTTCTATTTGCAGCCTGTTCCAATATGAAAGTGTGGACGTCAGCTTTTCAACAGCTTCTGAATTAAACTACAACCGCTTCTATCAGGACAAAAGGAAATCACTATTATTATTGCTCATTTTCAAGGTCACGATTTAATCGTTACCCTTGCAAGCGTGTCGTGCACCTCCCAGGAAATTGTATTCAAGTGTTATATAAATGTAGGAATAGTTAGAGGTTAGAAACTGTGTTTAAATTCGACAGCCGTTGACATGCTTCTTTAGTTAACATGCAGACACACCTATATTGCGGTATTCATCTCCCCATCGATATAAGCATCTTTATTCTTCCCCTATATTAATTATTTCGTGCACCAACGGGTAATCGCTTCTTCTTCATTGTATTGGTGGGTTCTTTCAATGTTCATTAAGTTTTTCTTGATTCCCTCATTGATGCCAAATATTGTTACGACGGTCTCACGGATCGTCGTGTCGTACGGTGAAAACAGAATAACTGACACCAACGAAGTGACTAATTACAAACTTTAATCTTATTCTTCTTCTTCTCTTCAAGGAGTAGGTTAAATAAAACTGTTCCGGCACCCATCTCATCCTCGGACGAGCCACGTCTCTTCTGCATGGTAGTCAGCAGCTTTTACTTTAAAAAGCAACACGATTTTATTTATCTGTATTGTTGTAATTTATATGCATAATTGGACTCACCAGAGGATGTGTTCATGTGCGCCTGACCGTCGAAGAGGCAAAAAACAAGAGACTTTTGGAATTAACTGACACAGAAATTTAGAATAACTAACCGCACGTAAAACAGATTATCGCGAACTGAATATATTATAGTCGTTGTTATGGATTTAATATGAAATAATAGTATGTAACAACAGTGTCGATGTGGTGACACAAGATGGCATTGTTAACGAATCCCAATATACTACAAGGTTCTCGTTGTTGGGTGTAGAGAACTGTTCCGCTTTCAGAAGCATTATAGACTATACATTGTGAATTTAAATTGGTATTACTTATAAATATTTTAAGTTGAATTAAAAAAAAGACCATCGATTTCTGGGCCTTCCTACACTACGCCTACCCTGTGCAATATAAAAATGTGCGGCCTTTGACAAAGAGTCCTTTTTATGCGAAGAACAAGCTCCCTCCATCTCTTCTTCTTCTTCTTCTTCTTCTTCTCCTTCGTCTCCTCTATTTCTCCTCCTCCTCCTCCTCGTCAAAGATTAGGTATATAAACCTGTCCCGGCACCCATCTCATCCTCGGACGACCCACGTCTCTTCTACCATTGGCTTTATAGTTCAGTGCCGCTTTCGGCAATCGATCCTCTGTCATCCTTTGCAGATGATCCCACCATTGTCTACTGTAAATTGCAATAATTTCATTTTCGAGTTCTGCTCTGATATCTTCATTCCTTACTCTATCTTGCAATGTATAATTTAAAGTATTTCGATGAAACTGCATTTCAGCACTCTGAATCTTGTCGCATTCTTTTTTATCATGACCCACGCCTCACTCGCATAAATATGTCAATGTGGGTAATGCAATTGTTTTATAAAATTTAACCCTTGTGCTGTGTCTTGTTTTATTTCGAAGATTTCTTTGAGTCGTTTTATAAATATTCCTAAATTTATTTATCTTCTCTTGTATATCATATTCAGATTCATAGTTTAATGCACAGCCGAGATATTTGAAAAGGCTCACTTGTTCTGAAGTGCTGTTGTTTATAACTATCTTAGTCGTCACTAGAATAACTATTTACCTTTAAAGCCCAAGGTTTTGGTCTTTCTTACTGAAATTGTCAGTGAGTACTCTCTTGCCACTTCTTGTAACTGAAACATACCTCGTTGTAAATCATTCTCATTTTCTTGAATAAGAACTATGTCATCCGATAACTTTAATTGGACACAAAAAAACAAATCTACCAACGCACTCTTATAGTGGACTTTTCCACTGGGATTTTTTCTCTCATCTTTATTAACTGCTTTCTCCTACTACATTTGAAAATATTTTTTTGGTAGCATGTCTGAAAATTATTATTGGTGCAATATTCTTAGAAAATATCTACACTTCTGCTACAAGATATCTATCCAAAGAATTTCTTCAACACATTTCTTCAGGAATGTCTATTTGGGGCTGTTTCAATACAAAATATGGACATCAGCTTGTCAGCTACTTCTGAATTAAACTACAACCGGTATTTGTCAGGACAAGAGGAAATCACTACCAGTCAACCTTCTAACAACTCTGCAGATAAGAATTTAATTTTTAATACAATTTATTGACAATACAGATCCTAATTGTGCATACAATAATTATGCAACGTTGAATCCAGCGCCTGTGTAAATCGGTTCCAGTTAAGCCTTTCAAAAAAGAAAAAAAATTAATCACAGCACAAATCAATCCAGCTTTTTAAATCTATCAACTGTTAATCTGATACTCGGGGCGCTTACAGCGGTAAACTGTGAAACTAGTAATGACCAACTCATTGACTTGGAATCATCGAAACTAAGGACACACAGTATAGTCATACAGCACGGTCAAAATAATGAGCACAGTGGCGCTATTTCCGTGTTAGGCTCGGGATGTCTCACCCAACCGTCGTATATGGTCATAATATTTACGTATGCCGACTTGTTACTTATTACTGTTTAGTTCCTGCTGGTTGTGGAACCAGCTCCACAATGTAGTAAAGGGTGATTCAATTAGAGGTTACGATTTTAATGTGAAATAAAGCGTATTGGTTTTTGATAAACTTTTAATGTATTTATTTCGATATGTTGTTTAGACATTTACATTAAACATGATAATTGATATCGGCCAAATGGCTGCCACGAGTGGCCCTGCAGACTTCCACCCTTTTGATGAAATTTTCCATCACTTTCCGGCATAACTCCTGCGGCAGTTCATGAATAACATGGCGAATCTCGTCCTTTAGCTCTGGAATCGTTTTGGGGTCATTGGCATAAGCCTTCTGCTTCAAATAATCCCAAAGAAAATAACCAACGGCGTGAGATCACACGATCTTGGTGACCAATGTTGATCGCCGAAACGAGAGATGACGCAGCCGATACAGTTGTGTGCAACAACTGTATTGTTTCACGCGCTGTATGGCAAGTGGCACCGTCTTGTTGGAACCACATGTCTTCGACATCAAAATCATCCAATTGGTGACAAAAATAATTTGTTATCATCTCCCAATAACGTTCACCATTGACTGTTACTGCATCACCACGGGCATTTTCAAAAAAGTACGGCCCAGTCACGCCGCCGACCCAAAATCCGTATCAAACAGTGATTTTTTGTGGATGCATTGGTTGTTCGAGAATGGCTCGTGGATTTTCAAGTCCCCAAATGCTGCAGTTTTGCTTGTGTACATACCCATTCAGTTGAAAATGAGCTTCATCGCTGAATATGATTTTCTTCGCAAAATCGCCATCAACTTGGTTGTTCTCTAACACCCAGTCAACGAAGTCATGACGCTGTCTATGATCTGTTGGCTTCAATTCGTGGGTCAATTGGATCTTGTAGGCATGCAAATGCAGATCTTTAGTTAAAATGCACTGCGTGGTCCAACTGCAGGGAACGATGGTGAACGAAGGTCGACGGATTGTCATGGACACTGGCACTCATTGCGGCGATATTTGTGAGTGACCGGCCACTACGAGGACGTACTGGTCTTTGCATATCCAACACTGACCAGTTCTATTGAATTTTTGATTAATTTTTTAACCGCGGCACTAATTTCAAATATCAGCTGTTTATCTTTCACAAGAAAACAGTATTGCCAATATGGAAAATTGTAACCTCCAACTGAATCACCACTTAGTAAGAACCTACTCCGTCGAGTTGACGTTCACAGTAATAATATTTCCAATCTAGTTTTTAATCATTCGGTTTTCACCAAGACGTGTTTAATGCGATTAAAAGTTTAAATCAAATAAAATCACTGCAAAGTGCAGTGCACACAACACACGACTACAAACAATAGTACCAACTGTACGGACACAGATAGTGTGTTTTGTACGATAAAACTCTCAACACGTCTGATTCCCCCGAGGGGTGGCGAACACTCGGCAGCACACTACAAAAATTACATTTAATGGCTGCCGCGCTGTATGCACAGAAATTGTATTTTTATTGAATAAAAGCGCGCTCACTTTGTTTGGCACTGTTGCAGTAATTTATTTGATGCTCAGCCATAGTGACAGGCCATTTTTTGGACACATGAAATATTTAGATTAGTTATTTCCAACTGGTGGCTCACTACACCTTTTTAAGCTGCTTGCGGCCTTATCTTGGGAAACCGATTTAATAATTACTCTATTTAATTTTATTTAATAATTGTACGTTAAATACTTTAAAATAATTACGTTTTCGAATTTTTTTTTAAAAAAGGTAATTGGTTCATTTTGAAAGTTGTTGGCGAGTAGCAGAAGAGTTAAAAAACAAAATATACACGATTTTTGGAATTTGGTGCAAATATTCAAGAAATCCGATTTCCGAGGCTCATATGAGTTCTGTAAGTACATATATTTTTACTTAAGCAGGTTACTGGCCTGCTGTAAAACTCCCAACCTGGAGGACCAGGAACTCTGATTTCGGGCTGCTCTTCCCCTAGAGAGTTGCTTTCACCTCAGCTGACGAGCTCTCTCTGCCCGATCGCAGTAGACTAACTAACTTAGCCCATGTGAAGCCATTGGCCTACTGTAGGCTCCTCCGCCTCCATACTAGATCCACACCCTCCTGCCGATGTGCACCATCCTTCCAGGCCAGGACCCAGGATATCCCCAGGCTGGCCTGACAGAACCCCCATCTCTCGTTTGCTTACCGAACCACTCCGCCGAAGGGATTGGCTGCCACAACCTTGGAGTGGATCGCTTGGCGTAACAAGGCACACCATGATGTGAACACTTGAATCGCCTGCCTGATATCCGTTTACGTTTGGCTGCCTTGGGTTATCACCTGGGAAGAGAGATGTCGGTAGATCGAGGAGGAGATGGGTTCCAGAACAGGTCTAAGGCCTAGTCCTTGGAGTCGTGACGATGATGATGCTGATGATATTGAAGAAATCATAGACGAGTTTAACGCTAAGAATCAAAGAATTTGAAATGCTGAAAAATAGTGTCTTGCTATTTAATCTGCCAATAAAGAACAACCAATCGATATTCAACTGATTTACAAGCTGATCCATTCCTACAGCTACCTTGTGCACGATTTTGAAATCTGCGAAATTTTAGAAAGAAAATGACGTAGATGTTTGGAAGCACACACATCTGTGAAAGTGTGTTCTCCACAATGTGGTTAATCCTGACGTCGATGTTTGGAAGTACATGCATCTGTGAAAGTGTGTTCTCCACAATGTGGTTAATCCTGACGTCGATGTTTGGAAGTACATGCATCTGTGAAAGTGTGTTCTCCACAATGTGGTTAATCCTGACGTCGATGTTTGGAAGTACATGCATCTGTGAAAGTGTGTTCTCCACAATGTGGTTAATCCTGACGTCGATGTTTGGAAGTACACGCATCTGTGAAAGTGTGTTCTCCACAATGTGGTTAATCCTGACGTCGATGTTTGGAAGTACACGCATCTGTGAAAGTGTGTTCTCCACAATGTGGTTAATCCTGACGTCGATGTTTGGAAGTACACGCATCTGTGAAAGTGTGTTCTCCACAATGTGGTTAATCCTGACGTCGATGTTTGGAAGTACACGCATCTGTGAAAGTGTGTTCTCCACAATGAAGTTAATCCAGAATCACAGAAGACGTCGCCTCACAGATTATTCTCTGCTTCACTTGCTGAGATTAGCAACAACTCGTCTCAATGTGGACATGCCTGCCTTAGTCGTTTTACCACGTTGATCTCAGTTTTCACATCGTAGGTTTTATGTAAATCTACAATGTTTAATACCTTTTGTAAATATTTATTATTATACTGACGTAATAAAGAATGATCCGTTAAAGGTATGTAGAAGGTAGAAGGTTAAATGTGCAAATTACATCTTTTTCCTTTGTACAAGTAACAAGAGGTACCTTTTGTACTTGTCGAAAATTGACCGCTCGCGATGAGGCCCGCTTGGAGGTTTTGTATATATTGCAATGAGACAAACATTCAGACAAATGGGTGTGAAGGTTATAAGACACTATTGTTATTGGAATAAGTACTGCATGTTAACCTAGTTTAAGACGATAATAAGCAATAAGAAAACAGCACTGCAGTGCAGTGTCAAAGTGAATAAGTGTTGTACGTGTAACAAATTGTGCGAACATGAGTAACAATAAGCCAATTAACAGACGCACCATAAGTCATTTATATTAGTGTGCAAATTGGAATAACTATTAATGTCTAATTATTTTAATACTAAATAAATTTTAAAAGCAATTATTCAACTACATCAGGGGTCCAGATCTTGTGGATACGGGTTTGGCAATCCCGATGTGCCCTTGCTGAATTCTCACTTTGCTTCAACTTGTCTTGGGTGAGAACCCTTCCTTTAGTGTTTCCTGTCTAGTCTCTCTTGACTGACTCTTGTTCTTTTCTGGCCCCGATGCTATTAGAATACTCGAGGGCTAGGATGTCTGTCTTTTTTCATTCTGATTTCTTTTATAAACAAAAAGCAAATTATAAGCAATGGACGAAACGAAATCTGGACAGTCTACCCCCAGGTGGTAGGGCAGGCAATCCATCTGGTGAATCCACCCTATATAAAAATTCTTTATAACTATAAAACAATTGAACACACTTTCATATTGATAACTATTAAATATTTCAAATTTTTATATACTGTAGTTTCAAAATCATCATTTCGACATTAAAAAATAATAACCAATAAATTGTATTAAAAAAAGTAAAAATAAATCACCCAATCAAAATTTTGTCTGCAAATGCAGTCGGCTTCAAACCTGTTATCTAGCAACACACACACACACACACACACACACACACACACACACACACACACACAACAGGCATGACATCGCAGCTGCATTAGTCTCGTTAAAAGATAATATGTACAAACAATTATGCAAGAACAAAATATAATACAGAAGAATTAACAGCACAGGTGTGTGGGTAGACCCAGGAAGAGATGGCTGGACGATCTTTGAATTACGACCTTTCCTATGTCGTAATGTTACGATGACGATGATTAAGAATTAACAGAGAAAAACACAAAGAATTAGGAAAGGAGGTCCTCTCGCTCATTACTTTTTATTATAATAAGGACTGAAACGATTAATATAACAGCGTAAAATGAGGTATAAAATGGAACGTTTCAAATATGTGTTATGTTGACAATGCTCTCACTGATTGGTTGGTGATAACGAGGACGGTTTAGCAAAGATTTTGTTCAAATTTTCCAAACCTTTGAGACGGTTTTCGAAAGGTTTTCCAAACCTCTAAATATATTAACATCTAAGAAGAAAACAATAAAAGGAACCTGTGCAATGCAAATTATGGCAACTGGTAAAGACGTACAAGAGAATTTACCACGTTCTGACATTTTTACAAGTCAAGAGCTCGTAATTATCTCGACACAGAGCTGGCCTGTAACGGAATATTAGGAAGACAGGTCGCCCATCGAGGAGTGGTTAGGCGTCTGTGGAGTGTGGTACGACCTACAACGACATACCTACCGAAACGGAACCGGATACCATTAAAACCAACTGCAGATTTTATGAAATGCGGACACTGAGTAAAATAAGAAGTGTAGATCGCATCGGAGAAAAAAATGCAACAACAATGGAATGTAGAAGATTCGAAATTTGGGCTATATATAAAGAAGAAAGGAGTGAAACGAAAACATTGACAGAATGATAGAGCAAAGATAGCGAGCAGACGTCCAGGAAATTATGGAGGGAATCGTTGGAATAAACAAGCATGAAGGAGAAACGAAAAGAAGCAAGATACGAAGAAGGAGAAGACCGTTTATTCTAAATACAATCGTCGATGGTCCTAAGACAGGTTTCAGCTGAACTGTACTCTGCACGCTGTTCTAACCTGTGCCACTCTCTTCAGTTGTTCGTAATTTCAAGTTGACCAACACACCACGTCTTCTTCTTTGTCGCCCGTCGTCTTGCCCTCAAATTAGTGACTTCTGTACAGATATTCTTTCTCAAGCTGTTTGTTTTTTTCAAACCAAACCAATCCTCAAACCAATCCAGTTTGTTTTTTTCTTTCTTGTGGCTCTTAGAATACTTCTTTCTTTCGTTTATTCTCCAACTCATTTGTTACTTTTATTTCCAGCTAAAGGGGGTTTCTTGTCCCCAGACTAGCCCGGGACTCGTCTACGGACGTGTCTCAAATTTGACGAAAAAAGACAGGGAGAGAGAGAAAGAGAGAAGAGGATAAAGGGGGGACAGAGAGCGAAAGAGGGAGAAAGAGAAAGCGCGAACGATAGGTAAATATGTGAAAAATTGCTAAATATATTAAGTTAAATGGTTCAATTTCATAAGCCGGTATTCTTTTGTTTTACTGATATTTAAAAAGGCGTCGGGCTTTTTTCAGATGAAACATACAAAGAAAATATTGAACAAGCATAATGTCCTAAGTACATTACGTTTTTTGTAATTTACGAATTGATACAGAAAACGTACAACCTTTAAAACAAGTCCAAACGCGTCTTATTCCGATTGTGACGAGAAAAAGGGGTTTTACAAAGTAATAACATCTACTTTTCTAACACAGATAACAACTTCCAAATTTACACACGTGTTCAAAACGTTCCACTCTATAACGTGTGCAGATCTCGTTGCAGTCGGACGCCGCGTTGTTATGTACTTTCGTTGTCCCTCTAGAATAGGTTAAACAACGGGTACTTTTTATCCCGACCAACGCAACTCTGACAAAAAAAGACGAGAAAAATTTCGATTACTAACATTTAACGCACAATGAAATACTCTAAAACTGGGTGTAATTTGATTTAAGATTAGTGCAACCGTTAACTTGGAATTAAGGGGCTAATTAGTTAATTAATTAGTTAACGAATTGAAGTAGTTTTCGTTAGCACGACGTGTTTCGGGAACAAACTCACATCGTCAGGTCCTAAATTTCTTATCCTCTCATGGGATGTGTCGGTGAAATTCGAACCAGTCATTATATAAATTATGACACATAACACATAACTCACACGACACAACGAAACAGCGCGCACTGCTCGGCGTAAACACGTTGACTGTCGAGCCGTTCAGTGTCTACTTAACTCAGTGATAATGTCAGTCTCTGTTTTTGCATCTTTCTTGTTCTTCGTGATGCAGCGTCGCACAGAATATTTGTTCGAAACGATAACTGATCGTTAAGCAGTTACTCGTTATAGAGCTTGGTTACCTTGTATATTTCAAACTCCTCTAAGGCGTACATGTATCGACCTTTACCTCAGGAAAAGGATTTTTAGCACCTGATGATGGGAACTCGTTTCCGAAACACGTGTTACAGAAAACTTAAACTACTGTGTCACAAGACGGATTATATTGAGGTAATTAGTTAACATATTGTGAACTGGAGACCAAATATAATATAATATTTAATCTGTTTTGTTATTATCTCCTCAAGAAAAAAGACAACAGTCGGAATCATCTGAAGTAATAATGCGTTTATAAAAGTGCGCTACTGCCCCGACACTGTCTGTCAGCACGAATCAGATTGTTCAGTTACAAAATGACTTCCCCTTAATCCTTGTGCACACGCGTTGCCACAATTAGTATCGCTTTCAATGAAGCCGACCCGTCGTATCCTCGTCGTTCTGCTGTCGATGCGGTATCTGTGCAGAATCACGTCAACAACGCAACTACATGGGTGGAGATAAACCCTAAGTGTGTTTCCACCTGTATTCGTCGTGACATTACTGAAGATATTACAAACATTTGGTCGGAATTATATATATGGGGTCTATAAATTAAGTAATGAGACTAATCATATAGCAGTTAATATGGCAACACTGTAAAGTTTCCATTAACGCAGATGGGTAGATAAAGAGATGTTGATATTGAGTATTAATATTTATTGTCTATTATTGTTGCGTGAAACGTAAACAAGCTTTTCGTGAAGTGAATTTTTGTTATCCGTTATAAAAGTGAGTGACATCAATTACGAAAAACGTTGTGCAATCATGTTTTGTGTTAAACTCGGGCACAATGCTACTGAAAGTTTCAAAAAATTGCCAAAGGTGTATGGAGATAAGGCTTTGTCAAGAGCAAAGGTTTTCAGATGGTTTAAAGCATTCTCAGATGGCCGGGAATCAGTGAAGGATGATCCACGCTCTGGAAGACCGTCAACGTCAAGAACTGACGACAGTGTTGATCGAATCAGGGACTTGGTGCCGCGGTCTGACCGTCGATTAACCGTCACAATCGTCGCAGAAAAACGAAATTTTAACCACACTACAGTTTATCAAATTTTGAAAAACAAAATTTAGCGTGAACATCTGGATGCTGTATCATGACAATTCACCTTGTCACACAGCACTCTCGGTTAATGAGTTTTTGACAAAGAAAAATATCACTATCACTGAATTTCCTCAGCCATCTTATTCACGTGTTTTGAGTCCCTGTGAGTACTTTCTCTTCCCGAGATTGAAAAAACATCTCAAAGGGCACCATTTTGGAACAATAGATAACATTAAAAAAAATGTTGAAGAAGATTCCAGTTTCTGAGATCCAGCACTGCTATGAAGAGTGGAAAACCCGTCTAAAGCGCTGTGTGGCTTCCCAAGGAAACTGTTTTGAAGGCGATAGAGTCTATACATAGTCTGACTGTAAAAAAAAGGTTTTATTGAAATAGTCTCATTACTTAATTTACAGATCTCCTATATACAGTAGTGTGCAAATTAATTGGTACAATAGTAAAATATTTTAAAATAATCGTTTTTATTGAAGTAATTTTACTTACGTTCAATAACTAAAAACTAGTATAAAATATGTCCGTCTCTAGCTTTTATAACAGTTTTTATTCGATTTGGATTTGATTCCACTAAATTACAACATATATTTTTCAGCTGTTCGTCGCGAAACCACACTTTTATAACGTTTTCAATCAACCGCAGTTTTGGTGAACAGTCCATCTTGCCAAGGCGTCTCTTCACTTAACTACACAAGTTTTAAATTAGGTTTAAATCTGCAGAATTTCCAGGCCAATCCAGAATATTTACATTGTTTTCTTGTGTAAAATTTTTAATCAATTTTGAATTACGGCATGGAGCATAATCATGTTGAATTACGGCATGGAGCATAATCATGTTGAATTACGGCATGGAGCATAATCATGTTGAATTACGGCATGGAGCATAATCATGTTGAATTACGGCATGGAGCATAATCATGTTGAAAAGTCCCACGGCCGTCAGACAACGTTTGCATGAAAGGTACAATTTTGTCTTTTTATAATTTCTAAGCATTTCAACGAGTTCATCATTCCTTCCACTGGTACTAAGCTTCCAACACCACTAGACGTGAAATAACCCCAAAACATCTTTTTTGGAGGGTACTTAACGGTCTGCTGAATACGTTTGGCTCTCACTGGTTCATCAGTGATTTTGCTGACAACTACTGCCCTGTACCCTTGGACTGAAAAGTGTGTTTCATCATTGAATATTACTTTCTTCCAGTCGTCACTACTCCAAGATTCGTATTTTCTGTCGCAAGCTAAACGTTTTTTCTTCATTGCAGGTGTCAATAATTGTTTTTAATTGGTCTTATACCCTTCCGCTCTGCTTCAATAAGCCTACGCCGTACTGTTGAAGAATCAGTGCTGACACTTTAGTAGCCAGTAAATCTCTTTGAAGATCTCTTATGAGGGTGAATTTTACTTTTCTAAAGTAGAATTTTATCAGTTCTAGGAGTTGTTTTGCGTTTTCTTCCACAATTGCCCTTTCTTTTTGGAGAAAGTGTTCCTAAATCAAGGTGTCTATTAATTATTCTTGAAACACCTACACCAACTGTTGCAGCAGTGTCATACACGTATGCTCACCTAAAGCAACAATCTTTGCCCTTTTCCTGGGAATAATATCCATTTTTATAAACACAAACAGTAACTAAATGACTCGCGAACACATGAATGAACTCCTCACAAAATCTAAGACAAAGCAATTTTAGTTTAACAAAAACTGGTCAAACAACTTTCTACAAGTCAAGGTTAACATCCCACATTAGCCCAAAGGAGTTAAAACTGGTTTCAGACAACTTCTCCAACTAAAATACACATTTTTGTTAAGAAATTGGTTTGTCCCAATTAATTTGCACACTACTGTGTGTGTGTGTGTGTGTGTGTGTGTGTGTGTGTGTGTGTGTGTGTGTGTGTGTGTGTGTGTGTGTGTGTGTGTGTGTGTGTGTG
Source organism: Magicicada septendecula (assembly GCA_034769895.1). Lineage (NCBI taxonomy): Eukaryota > Metazoa > Arthropoda > Insecta > Hemiptera > Cicadidae > Magicicada > Magicicada septendecula. The sequence continues at coordinate 103,730,487 of CM068373.1, read as the reverse complement.
TGTGTGTGTGTGTGTGTGTGTGTGTGTGTGTGTGTGTGTGTGTGTGTGTGTGTGTGTGTGTGTGTGTGTGTGTGTTTAATCTAACAAATTTAAGATTATTCGGATACAAACATACCACATTCCTTGTTCAAAAAGTTGCGGGTCTATCGAGTCAATTTGAAACAAATACTAAACCATATTTGTTTGTCATAATGAGCCGGCAGTGTGTGCAATATGAGTAGTCGTTGAATATCTTCATTAAGGAAGCTAGCCGTGTTGTTGGCTTTGTTTCAATGGTTCAAGTGAAGTGGCGGAGGTTGTCGATCGAATAAAGGTCGTTCTATAGGGGGGTGGGGGTGAACTGAATTGTGAACGAGCAACGTACGTGAGCGGTGTTGTCAAAACAATGCGGGAGAGCGCGCACGTGTCACTGTCTTCGCAACAAGTTTAACAATGCGTTGTTTCGTTTCCTGTATGCACATAATATTTCTTCTTATATTTACCGTCCGATAGGTAGCCTATTGTGTTTTTATTAGCGAGACTAAGTTTTTTTCTGGATTGCCATCATCTAGTGAGACGAATAAACTCTGTATCGGGATTCGAAGCCATGGCTGCGTATGAGGCGATCAGTCTCACTCTCCTCTATATCAGGTCCACTCCATCACTAAAGTCCACTATACCATTAATCTTCTTAATTGTAAAAACATTATCTTTTTTAAGTAAATTATGAAAATTTTTTAGTTTTCACAGTTGTAACTCGACCCTTTCCATTTGTCTGTCTTTCTACATATCAGGGGTATAACTCACGATAACTTTTGAATGCACCAACCGATTTTTGTAAAACGTGACGTGCCACGATAACTTTTGAATGCACCAACCGATTTTTGTAAAACGTGACGTGCGCTTCAGAGTCCCATTTTTTGAGACAGATCCCCTCCCCCAAAATTTGGACACAGGAAGAAAAAATGTGCTTAGTTGAAGTTTTGAAATAAAATCACAAACATCCATATGGAATATCAAATTAAAGTGAATTTTAACCACAGTCTGAATAGAGTGTTCAGTTTTTGAAATTTCAAACTTTGGGACTGCAGGGCCTAAAAAAGAAATAAACATTTTCAACACAAATTGTAAAAATTCATGTCGTGTATCAAACATAGAGAACTCGTCTCCTAATGTAATGATTACACTGAAATTTGTTTAACTTTAGGGGTACCAACAAGATCAAAAATAGAACTCAAAATTTAGAAAAAATTCAAAGGACAAACTCGGTATCTTTAATAATTTGACAAAATCAATACCTGTCAACACCCCTTGCATATTTTAGACAGCCTTCAAGCTATGTTTACAAAAAAAAAAGAAAAAGTTTACTTATTGTTATCAGTTAAATGTATATATAGAAAGTATAAATATCTATAGAATATAAGCCTATACATATCTATGGACACATTCGTAAATTAAAAGCTGGGACTAAATGATTTGTCATGTGGACAATGTGATTATAAATATAACTAAAAAAAACTAATGTAGTGTTCGAGATGTTTAAGAGTTTATTGTATTCATAATAATAAAAACTAATAATGATTCTCTGCTTTACAATTGTTTTTTTATTTTTAAAAAATAGTAAAGTAGTCAATGTTTACATAATTTTTCTTTTATTTGTTACTCTCTAAGGTAAACATCTCTAATGAAACTCTCTAATGAAACATCTAGTGAACCCTGGTATTAAGTTATCATAAAAATGATATTTAACGTGCTGTTGTTTGCTGATGACTTCCTTGTACGTCAGAGTACAAAATCTGATTTGCAAAATCTGTTTTTAAGCTTTATCAGATTTACAAAAAATACAATATCAAAATTTCCACTTTAAAAACGAAGGTAATGGCATTTCGTGGCAAAGAACCAATAAGAACAAAAATAATTATTAGTGATCGAATTCTATGGAATTTAGAATCCCTGACTATCACTTTAATTATCTGGGAAATGACATTAGCTATGATAGGAATTATGATATTGATGTTAAGCTGGGTGAGTTGCAGATGATCTGTAAGACAATCAACCGTATTTTTAGAAGAAAAAAAAAGGCACGTCGAGATACAAAATTAAAGTTCTACAAAGTTATGGCAGTCCCTGTATTGTCCTATGGGTGTGAATTATGGACAACAACCGAGAAACAAGAGTGTAAAATACAAGCCTCGGAAACGGCGTTCTTAAGAGGAGTTAAAAGGTGTTCTAAACTTGACCGTATACAGAATGAAGCCGTAAGAGAAGAGTTACAAGTTTTTAACTTGAATGAAAAATTAAAAGGTTACAAATAACGGAGGCAAAGAACCTTAGAAAGAATGTCATATTGCAGACTGGCCAACGAAGTCTGGAAATACGATCTTCTAGGACACGGATGTTAGGGTAGACCCAGGAAGAAATGGCTAGAGGATCTTTAAAGGCGGAACAGGAAGCCCCTTGCCTATGCGGTGCTGTGAAGAAGAAGAAGAAGAAGAAGAAGAAGAAGAAGAAGAAGAAGAAGAAGAAGAAGAAGTAGAAGATGATGATGATGATGATGATGATGATGATGATGATGACTCTCCATTAACAGCGTTAACGACGTATAGTCAGCTCAGCATCATGTTTCTTGATTACGCTTTTACTCACAACTTTATAAGATAAAATATATTAATTCGATTTAATCTAACAGTGAATGTATTTTGTTCAAGCAGCTCAGGCAGCTTTCTAACTAAAAGTATTCACATTTCAAGATTACACTTCTCGATCACATAATGCTTCGATATATTATAAGAACTTTACATTAATAATGCCCAGTAGCGTCAAAGCTCTCTATTAACTGGCTAGTCGGCAGCTACTCTGCACGCTTTCCGATCTTCGTCCTTACTCTTCACTGCACCAGTAAGAGTCACAATTCGAGTCTTCAACTATTTGGGTCGTACGTTCTGAATGAGCCTTTCACTGTAACTTTTCCCTTCAATTATTCTCTTCTTGAAATAATTGTGACGGAATATTTGTCGTCTTCTCCTTTTGACACACGTTAAAAAGTTCCTTTCTCTTGAAACCCTCCCAACAGTGTCCTACATTCTTTATTCTACAGTGTAGCGTATTGTTTTCGGGTTTGATCCCCTTAAAATAGGAGCACAGAAGGCGAAAATGTGACGAGACAAGTTTTGAAAAAAATCGCACAAAGCTGTGCGGAGTTTCAAATTAAAGATAATTTCAACCAAAATCTGAATTCAGTGTTCAGGGTTTGAAACTTAAAAATTCTAGGTCATCAGAGCATAAAAAAGAAATTAAAATTTTACTTGATACAGTATATCAGGTAAAGTGAACTCAATTCCGAGTTCAACATTCGTAAGCTTTACTCTCCAACAGATCTTCCTCTTCCTTCTATATCCGGAGTATTTAATCAACAAGAAGCTTTCTTTACCAGAGATGCCCGAGGGTCTGTAAAACAGTCGTTTCCTTTGCCTTCTGAATCCTGTGCTGTTAACCTGTTAGCAGTGGTGTAACTAGAACTTGACCTTGGGGGGGGGGGGTCCGGAGTCGAGTTGGCTTCATACAAAAGAAAAACAACTTAAGACTGATCAACATTAGTATCTTTAAAGTGGCTAAAATCTCATTAAAGTAAACAGTAATAACACAATAAAAATAAGCGTTACTGAAATATTGTTTACAAGATATTTATTGACTGAATTGATTTTCCTATATTTCATATTTCAAAATTATACGTTAATGCTGTGTAATAAAACATGTTTGGATATTTAAAAAAGAATTACTATTATAAAAGCGTACACAGCTTTTTTGAAAAAATAGTCAAACAGCCTAAAAATTAAGAGATTAACAAAATTCGTCAACTTTTTCGATCTCTGGGGGTTCCAATCCCGTTCGTCCCATCCCGTAAATACGCCCCTGCCTGTTAGGCTACGGTTACACTTGGCGTTTCTGTCGCAGCGACAGAGTCGCAGGCCTGGGGGGGTGTCACACTTGGCGACTAACGCGCACTTTTTCAGTGATCGAGATGTCTTCTTTGAGTGAAGCTGATGTGTTACTCGGAGTGGAGAGTGTTTCACACGTCTATTTTTTTTTTTTTTTTTTTTTTATCCAGATTTTGTTAAAGAAATTGTTTTACCTGCCTGTGTGTTGCACAATTTTGTTCAAGTAAGAAATGGTTTCCAATTTAACGATACTCTAACCTGCCCTATGGAAAATATACCAGTGATCGGTACGGGAGGATTAGCTTTGAGTCTAAAAGAAACAAGGTTATATTTGCTAACGATTTGACTGCACCAGCAGGAAGTGTTTCATGACAGTATGACATGATTTAATCATTGTACAAATAATTGCACTGACATAGACTTCCATATTTGAAAAAGAAAGTGGATTTTTTGTAGCAGTAGTGAATTTAGTAGTAGTAATGAATTTGTATTATTTACAGAAATAAATGTAATAATAATGAATTTATTGTAATAAGGCTATAAACACATTTTTAATTTTCCCCTGCTACAATTTTAGTAATACTTTCCACCATCTAGCTATAAATAAATAAATTGGATTCACGTAATTCAAAAAATTAAATGTTCTAAATAACTTAAATTAAATTTAAGTTTACTAGATGTTCATCCGCCTTTAGAGATAGCTTCGCGTCTCGATGGACCCGTTTGACAAAAGACAGAGGATACAAAGACAAATAGGTTCAAAAGACAAAGAATACTTCTCCAAACCAACAGGAAAGCCTTACATTGGATGAGTTCATCAAGACGTGAATAAATTTAGCAGAACTCTGTGGAGACTGAACAAGCATTTATCTCTAAGGAATGAAGTGATGGAAAAGAAGAAGAAGAAGAAGTAGAAGAAGAAGAAGAAGAAGAAGAAGAAGAAGAAGAACAACAACAACAACAACAACAACAACAACAACAACAACAACAACAACAACAACAACAACAACAAGAAAAGGAGGAGGAGGAGGAGGAGGAGGAGGAGGAGGAGGAGGAGGAGGAGGAGGAGGAGGAGAAGAAGAAGAAGAAGAAGAAGAAGAAGAAGAAGAAGACATGACGATGATGAAAAGAAGAGAAGGCGGAGGAGGACGGAGAGAAGTTGTTTCTGATAATTCCTCGTGTTATACAAAATGGAAACAAGTGTTAACAAATTTTCTAAACAAGTTACGAAACGTGAAATTTTCGTCCAGCGTATTATGCAAATTGGGCGCGTAAATAGAACCAGCTTGTAGCAGCAGGGTGTTTAAGAATTGTTTACCCTCATCCCCTCCCCCACGCTGGTACATTATGAAGCTATCTCCGCCATCCGTGGAACAGGAATTGCCTATAATGGAAGCGAGCTGTTCCCGGTATACACACGGAGTAACGCGAAACGCTAGACGATTTTATCGGACGCGTCAACGAAAAACTGTTTACAGAACAGATTACGTCATTTCAATTTCACCAATCTTACAAATCGAACGGTTTATCACAATCAATTTTCATACATTTAATTATAATTTTTTTTAATATAACTCCCACCAAAGATTCTCATTCTCAAATGTTAGAGCAGCTACATGCAAAAATGTCCGTCCCATTTCTGGCAAAGGTTTCCTTGCCACCGTACGTAAGAACCAATTTTATTTTCCAATAACATCGACTTTAATACAAGACGAGAATACACGGGGCTAGTGAAAGTATTCCAATATTATGCAAATATTATGTGTTATGACCTATATTGGCGTATACAATACTGGGACCAAAGAGGTTTGTGCTGTGGAATTTAAAAGAAAAACGTTTTTTTCGGAGCCGGCGTTTAGTCCGAGTCCCCCCGCCCGCTTCCACACAGTTTCCACAGCCTGGTTGCGCGAACAACAGTACACAAATTGCGTCTAATGGCAGTGGTTCGCTGCAAGTGAATTAAATGGACCGCGACTTTATTTGTTCGAACAAAACGCAGACGGGACGCAAACTTTGTGAACTTTTATATTGTCGAAAGCTAAAAGTCACTCACCGTTAGCGGTTGATAAGGTAGACGTGTGGCAGATTTGAGACAGTCAGAAATAAATTTAATTTCGTTTGGCTACAAGAGAATTTTATATCAATTTTAATAAGCCACAACGTATTATTTGAGAAATTAATCAAAATTATGTTAGAATATTATGTTACGATGAAATATCAAATCCTTGGTTCACTTTAATTAGAAACCAGCAGAAAGATGCATCATCATCATCTTCTTAAAGGTTTTAGGCTTTAGTGGCCTGTTACTATTCCACAGTCCACCTTTTCTTCTGCCTCTAGTGTTGTAATCTTTAGCCAACTTCGGTATTCTACTTTCTTCCATTGTATTGATGTGTTGAAACCATTTTCTTCTGCATTCCTTATTCATTTCATTAACTGCAAAGGATGACTTTATGACTTGGGTCATAAAGAAAAGAGATGAACAGAAGATACAAACAGCAGAAATTACATTTCTGAGATCAGTTAAAAGGTGTAATAGACGAGATCATATAAGAAATGAAGAGATACTAAGTGATTTAGATATTTTTGCAGACACATGCTTACTAATAAAATTAATAATTAAATAATTTATTAAGTTATTAATTAAATTATTAAAAAATTTACTATATACATTAACAGAAATCGAAGAAAAAGTAATACGTAAGGATGTCCTTGTTGTGGGAGCTAAAAGAAGCAAAGGGCTCCGTCACAGCTACGGTGCAACAAACACAGAGCAGAGTGGTGTGTCTAGAATTTGTTCTTGCGGGAGGGGGGAGTCCGGTCGAGTTGACTTCATACAAAGGAAAAAACCAGTTAAGGGTTAACAATATTACTATCTTTAAAGTTCATCTTGTTATCTGAATTAGCAGTCTCTGTAATTCCAACTTTGTTGTATTTACTTGCTGAACTGCTACTTGTCTTGTTCCGGACAAGGCCTTTCAGTGTTTCCACCATTTTCAAGTCCATCATTTTCATTTTAGGACTCATGGTCGTCGTTTAGGTAGCAGTTCAGCAAGTAAACACGACAAAGCTGGTATCTTTAATGTGGTTGAAAAACATGTGCTAACATCGTAAAACCAGTTCCATTAAAGTAAACGGTAATCATATCATAAAAACGTATTGAAACATTGTTTAGAAGATACTTATTGACTGAATTGATTTTCCTATATTTCAAACGTATACGCAAATGCTGTGTAATAAACCTGTTTATACAGTTAAACCTGTTCCAGACGTACACAGCTGGAAAAAATAAAACCGCCTAAAAATTAAGAGATTAACCAAATTCGTCAAATTCTGTACCCAAGGCTTTCACGTCCGACGTCCGCTGTGTTAGGAACACACTGACTGCTATTAGGCTATTAGGCCGTGGTTACTAACGGACGTTTCGGCCTCTCCTTTGGAGGCCATCTTCAGTCTGACGAAGACCGTGTCAGTTAGTGAATCGTTTGCATACTGATTTTGATGATTGCTGATTATTGTACACAATTATCAGTTGAACATCTGTGGAACGATTCATAGGTACCTGAAAAATAAAACACGGAAGGCTACCCGAATGAAATTTTATAAAACTGTGGCTGTCCCTACATTCCTGTATGCTAGTGAGTCATGGACTCTTGGTAAAAGGGACGTGCAGAGGATTCAGGCAGACGAAGTGAAATTTCTAAGAGGGACGTAAGGTTGTTCTCTCTTGGATCGGAGAAGGAACGAGGATATTAGACGCGATTTAAACATTGTATCATTGCACCAGAAGATTGAAGACCACAGAAGGAGATGGTGTGAACACTTGAACTCGCATGCCTGATATCCGTCTACCTGTGGCTGCCTTGGGTTTATCACCCTACTGGGAAGAGTGATGTCGGTAGACCGAGGAGGAGATGGGTTCCGGAACAAGCTAAGGCCTAGTCCTTGGAGTGGTGATGATGATAGCCCGATGATAAATGATCAGTTGATGATAAATTATTTTTAATTCGCAGAACTTAATACAACATTTAGATTTTAATGAAAAATCTTTTTAATATAATACACCACATGAATTTTTCCGATTTTACGGTTTTGATTTCGCGATCAAAATTTTCACCAATTTTTCGGCCCCCGGCCTTCCAAAATTTTGAAATTTTCAAAAATGAAGCTAAATTCACATTATTACCTCTCGCCATCTTATTTTTAGGAGACCAAACTGAAAAACTATAGGCTTCTGTACAGTTCAAGTGTGGGCACGCACTGTAAATCAGTTTACGAAAAATCAGTTTACGCATTCAAAAGTTATCGTGAGAGATACCCAAAATAGACGGACGGACAAATGCCAAACGGTCGAGTTAAAACTGAGAACTGGCTTCGCGCGTTCAACAATAACAATAAAAGTGAACAATAATAAAAACCGACGATAACGAATACAATTGTTGTAGACAGGATAGGAGAGGAACGGTTGTTATCGGAAATAACAGCTGCTTGTAACGGCTAAAAGCTGCACATTGAACACAGACGTAACGAGTTGTTGACTTGTTTATGCTTAACTTGACCCCCCCCCCCCCCATTAAACACTGCCATTAACGTTTTAAAACATTGCTATTTAATTTGTTTACAGCGTACTCTGCGGTTACCTTCAACATATTATCCAGATTATCGTATGTCCGTCCAGCGTTAGCCTGTTACAAAATCAAAGAGCTTCTGTGACAAAAAATAACACCATTCTTCCAAGCGGTACACCCGGATCGGGCGTTTGAGCAGAATTTCGTGGCGCTATTTTAGTAAAAAACACTCTTGTTGCAGAAATAAACGTGTACAAAATTAGTCCCAAACTGAGTGTGGTAGGTGGGGGGGGGGGGGTCAGAATAGCAGACGGACAACTCACAATTCAGAGGGGCTTCCTAGTGTGTCTTATAGTGGTTAATCCAATGTAATTTTAGAATAGGATGTAAGTAACTACGACTATGACACCAAACTGATAAAAACAAAAATCGAAAATGTTATAACGCTAATTTTTTAGTTAAAAGGTAACTACATCTCTTCTTTTAAAAATGGCTTTTATTAACTTATTAGACAAATGAGAAAAATAGATTAATCACTGAAGGTGCACCACATTTTGTGCACGTGTACTTTTTGTTCAGTTCATTTGCACTTTCTCTTTAGTGTTTAGGTTGAAGCTAGGCCTACTTTAAAGTGAAACCAGTGTTTGTTGATTCATGATACGTTTTTGTATAGTAATTTAGTTTATTCTATTTAAAATAAATACGTATAAACACTTCTTATCTCTTCTTAGTCAATGTGAGAGGGGGAGGCGCCATTATCCATGTTTACTTCAGGTAACACAGATTCAGTTATGGCACAGGAAAATAATCGTAATGTATAAATTATTTTCCACTGCATCACGCGTAATTGCCGGAGCCATTCCCCTGAAGTGGCAACCCATCGTTTCGAGCCTATCGACCACACCAGCGCGCCTGTAAGTTCCTGCGGGCTATGCCTTAAGGGGGGCACGGTGGCGTGCCTCAGAGCTGGCGATTGGCTGGAGCATAATAACTAGATGCCTCTATGTCATACATGTATATCATGTATTCGTGGAAATTCAGCAGCATAACACCTTGTGCCGAGCAAACGACCGCGCTGCACTGTTGGCACCTGACGTTCATCAGGCGCCGGCCTGGACAAGACGCCCCCTGCATCTTCTGTCTGTCTGTTCCACTGCACCACCCTCCGCCGTTCTGAGACTCCATGCATCCAGGGAAGTGCCTATGCTGGGTTTGTAAACTAGCGTCTGCCACCAGAGATAGTTTCGCAGCTCGAGTCGCCAAGACTGATCCGCCGCCCAAGACACGGGAAACCCTAAAGCATGCAAATGCTGCCTTGCGGGAGTCATCCGGCGGGTGTGCCTATCTCCGACGCAAGTAATGCTATAAATTCCTACGGGTGAACCTTAAGAGGACCACGGAGCTTACCTCAGACGTGGGGGTCACGCCAATGCTTTCACAAACACAATCACATTCCGGTCAGAATCTGCTTTGCCCCATCGGCTGAGCTGAAACCGCGGGCATTAGAAACTGCGAGGTGTGCATCCGGCTTAGAGTGGCTGCTTGTCGTTCCGGCCGACATCGCCTAGGAGCAGTCGAGCCTCTCGCCCAATACCGGCGTGATTGGAAGCTCCTGCGGGCGACGGAGCCGCGACTCTGGCGTCGTTATTAGCTGAAGCAACTCCGAACTCGCCTCATACACGCAAATCGTGTATACAGGAGAACCGCTTGCGAAACAAACAACAACAACCACGTTGCATTCGTTTGGACCTGTGCTCCGGCACACAAAACCAGGGAGCAAGACGTCTGTCCGTCTTCTGTCTGTTTGTCTCTGTGAAAATAGTTATAAAAAATCTGTTTAGCTTGTTTCGTTGCGCACATTTTGTTCCAAAAAGCAACATCGTAGTTTATGTTTGTCAATCTTGCAGCTTCGTCAGAGGTTAAAAAATCTAGAGGCTCACATAAAACATAAGCAATTAAAGCTTCAAGAATGATAGGTCGCTTGAACAGCACAGTCTGGTCGAACCAATTGGTCAGGACTGAAGCCAAGGTTTGCACAATACAGACCTACGCTGCCGGCATAGCGAAAGCATTACAAATGTTGTTAGCGACTGAGACGAAGACATTAAGAAGGATACTGATAGGGAGAGAAGTGCTGACGTAAGGGAAAGACATGGCACAGTGTTGGGTTCAAAGAAAAGTGGCACGCGCTTTTGGAGACAATGACCGAGGACAGACTCGTCAAAATAGTTACAACGAGCGTACCCACTGGAAACAGAAGCAGAGGCTGTCCTACAGAATATGGCGCAAAGTTTTGTTGAAGGCCTGGCCATATATAAAACTAGAATGAGAAGAAGCAGTCTTGCAATCGAGTAAGTTCCTACTATTTTCTTAGAAATAATAAGATGGCCTAGACAGAATCGATTACAACGAACAGAGCAATCAGTTGGCCGGTTGCCGGCGAGATTTCAGACGTGTTTAATTGTCGCGCGTTCGAGACACACTCGATGACAACGCTTACAGTAGTAACGAAGTTACACACACACACAGTTTTGCGTTGTATTGTTCACTTCATTTGGCGAGCGCACTAACACAGAAATACAACTCTCGGGAAACAATAAATAAATTCTGTAACGCAAAGAGAGACAAGAACGACCTGAAATGTTTTTATAATATAATAATAATAATTTTGTTGTAGTCAATAACACATTTACACGAAGACGCATTTTTTGTGAATTTTACTGATTACACATTGTGAATTGTTTTGTGATTTTACCAAAATTTTCACCCACTTCTTGTCCTCCGGCGCCCCAAAATAATGAAGTTTTTTTCAAAAATAAAGCTATTCATATTTTGGTTAATATTCTCTTTAATTTGACACCTTACTTGGACTTCTGCGATTTCAACAAAATTTTTAACCCTCAAATTTTTGCTTCCCGTCCCTATTGTTTATTTATTTTTTTTTTATAATCGCTCTCAAAAACAATAGGGTTTTGTAGAGTAAAAGTATGCATGCCAAGTTTTACAAACGTCAGTTGATGCATTCAAATGTTATCGTGATACGTATACCCCAAATAGATTATAGTCGGACAGGTGTGTGGAAGACAGACAGGCAAATCCCAACCGGTCTAGTTAAAACTGAGAGCTCATTTCGCTCGTTCGATTATTTTAGCTCTGAACTAATTTATATTTATATATTTATTCCGGCTGTACAATGTTTACACATTTTCCGGAACCAAAGATTACAGAAGTGGTTGAATTCTCATCTTCCAGTGCTGCTTGTTCATCCAAAGATCTTCTTCAGTTTCTCGTTCCCTCAATATAGTATGAATTTCTTCTATCCAGGTGGTCGGTGGTCTTCCTCTTTTCCTTCTTCCTGGTGGGATCCATTCCATAACTCTCCTTGGCAATCTTTCCTGTACCATTCTTTACGTGTGCCTATACCATTGTAATTTTTTTGTTTGCATAAAATCAACAATTGAATTTTTTACATTCATTCTGTCCTTAATGACTTCATTTCTAATTATCTCACGTCTGGATACTCTTACAGAACGTCTTGGGTTGACGCCAGCGAACAAAATTTGTCTGCAAAGTTTCGGATACTTTCGTCTCAAGTCGTTCGTCTGCTAATCCCTTGGAAGCTTTTCTTGTGCGTCTTACTTTGTGTGTCTAAAGTATTTAATCTGGGGTCACTCTCTTATTCTCCAAATCGAACCGCTAAGACAAATACACTGACCACAAATACTTCCGGCTAGCTGTTCTACATAAGGTATTCACTGTATACTGTTCTATATTATTCCTTTGTAAGTAAATCGTTGAGTTTCCTGCAGGTCTCCTATGTAATACCTTCAAATAAGGAGAACTGCAAGTAGGCTTACTTTCACCTGACGCACGTTTCACAGAAATTATTGTGTGTCTTCAGAGTTTTTTTTGTTGAAGCTGTGAAGAACAGAATAATTTCTGTGAAACGTGCGTGAGGTGAAAAAGCCTACTAGCAGTTGTCCTTATTTGAAGATATTACTGTTCTATATACTGTATAGACTACTTTAGCAATTCTGTATTGCCTCATCCAGTGACTGTAGGAAACCAAAGTACAAAGATAAGTTAAACGTATATTAGATGCAAGCAAACATGAGGAAAGTTGTAAGAGAAGAATGTCGATTTTTGACGTACCTGTTTAATATCAGTATTTATTAAAAGGTGTTTAGATACTATAAAGGAAAGGACAAAAGGAATAAAGGTTAACTAAATTATAGTACACTGCATTAGGTTTCAAGTGACATTATTCTGAGGTTTTTGGTCACGTAACGAAAACCTGTATTGTTTAATAATACGACTTTTTCACATGTAATCACACTTCTGGCGAGGCTCTTGCCTTATCTCTCATTCCGATCCTCAGTCAACAAACGCGGCAAGAATTTTTCACTGATACTATGCTTTCAAGTTTCCCTAATAAAATTTAATTTTAGGATCTTATATTTATGCCCAATCTCTCATGAAGTATCGGCAGTTGAACGATGAGTTACAGTTATCACATCGCGAGCTCTCTTGCCATGATCTCCGACATCGCTTTGCTCTGCACCGACCAAAGTTTTGTCCTCTTTAATAACGCATAAAATAATCGTTCGGTTCACGCAGGCCTCCGCGAAAAACCAGAACGTCTCTGTAAAGTTTCAATCTAGTGTTGACGTTGTTTTTAGAGGTGTTTCTTAGTCACTTTGTCACTAACCCGGCGGGCAGCGTTATTAAATTCCCCACTCAATCCTATGTAGCTCAAAGACTGATCCTTATAGCTGAACAGAATAAATGGCAGTTTGTTGTCAGAAACTGCCGCTAAGCGCGTTGTCTGTGCGAGTTGGCGTGTTATTCAAAACGTTCGGTCTTATTTTGAACACACCTTGTATGTTCTATCGGTCTTCCTTGACCAACACTTGTTTTTTCTTACTCTGACGCTATCAGATTAATCGAACGCTAACGTCTCTTTTTTTCTTTTTCATCGCTATTTTCTTTCCTCCGTACTTAGCCGGTCCCAAACTTGGTTGAGAAAGGTTGGGGTGGCTACGGATCTTGGGGGGAGGGGCACTGGTGCCGACAGGTGGACACGGCAAATACTAAGAAACGTCCACTGTTATAACAACAGATATAAAGCAAATCGTGTCTGGGAGAAGAGGCGCGAAGGTGAGTTTAATGCGACAAAGCGTGGTGTGTGTGGCCCATTCGCTCGGCTAATTTCTAACAAAATAAATTTACATCTTGTACCACACGAGACAAATGAAGCATTATGTTGAGATCAAAGTAACAAACTACGACAAAGAAAAACAGAGACAAACAAAAATAAGTGCGGAACAAAATTAGAAACGCGCAAAGAAAATGAAGTTATAACAAAGGCGTGTAACACGCGCTCGCTGGGAGGGGGGGCGTTTGTGTGTCTTGAAATGTTTTGACAACCCCAGCACGCGCACTTAGTAACCCACAAATCCCAATTCACGGACCGCTTCCCCTAGAAACAAAGCTCGCTCGCTGTTTTCACCCCTTTCTTGCCGCCAACACAAACCAACAACAGCGCAGTTCAGTAACATATAAACATTATGAAAACGTGATATTTTTACCAACCTACAGTATACATCCACACACCAGGGTTAGTTGAAAAGTTTGCGGAGCGAAATCTACAGCATAGCGATAGAACTTAAAATTTTTGTGTGTGTTCTTGTACACAACTGTTATTTTCCAAATCTATCTGCCTGTGTATTCATTGTTTACCAAACAATGTGTTTTCGTGTCACACGTGTTTTAAAAAATGGATAAAATCAAACATCGTGTTGTGATTGGACTTAGCCGCAAAAATTCCAGATTCAACTAACAACGTTTTTCACCCAAATACTCGAGTTAATATGTGGTACACACGCTAATGTGAGATTCGTATGGTCTAAGCAATGTCTTCCACTCCACTTCCAACACCGTGTAGGATCTTTTAAAATTATATCTGGAATTGCTGCAATTTTTGAACGTCCACTGTGGAGATCATCTTCAGTTCTCGTACGATCGCGTTTATACTCGAGTTTGATCTCCATTGTTTTTGAAGGCGCAGTAGCTCCTAACACCTTTTCAGTTTCTTGTGAATTTCCACTGACGCTATACCCCGTGATTTTGTCCGTTTTTCAAAACATGCGTGACACGTAAATTTCGAACAGCTGGTAAACAATGAACACACTGAAACAAGGATTTGAAAATTAACAGGTGTTAACAAGAAATGTCAATTTTACAACACACGAAACATTTTACTTCTACCGCTCAGCTATAGATGTCGCTCCGTGAAATTTTCAACCGACCCTCAAATGTTTATATGTACTTCATTTCTTTACAGCTCATATATTGTTAAACTATAGGCCTATGCATACTATAACTATAGTATAGTAACTATAACTATCGTAACTATACTAAACTTACTAAATTATAGTTGATGACGCGTTTCAAAGTTTTTGCTTCATCATCAGATCTTTTGGAACGGTATGTTTGTAGAACGGATATAACAGTGACTGAAAAGTTGAAATACCTGTTCCGATTCAATGATAACTGAAAACTGAAAAGTCGAAATACCCGTTCCGAGTCGCGGGAGCCCCCCTACGCAACTAACGAATAAACGACTACTACGAGTATTACGAGTATTACCAGTACACGAGTACAAAGCCACTTTTTGGTGCTGAATACTTCATTCTACGCATGTGCCGATTGCCATACAAGTACGAAACGAAGCAAAACAGCGAGGTTCAGAATATCTCTATGCCAAAGAGACGAAGCTGTTTTAAAGAAATGAAAAAAATTCACACTGATGTTACATTTATTCTCGTGTGCTATGGGGATATAATCTGTATATAATACAGATTATAATAACAAATTATAAGTTATATTATACTACTCACTAACTTGGTAAATTTTGGAAAAGCGAATTATATTGTGTTATAACCTACAGAGTGGCTGATAGGCCATATAGTACTTTTTGTTAATGCGATTTCGGAGATGATTTTAACTTCACTGCACATCTCACGTAAATTTGTTTGACATTATTTGCTGTGGTATTACGTGCACTCTAAATTACATTGGCTGAGTTTCGCAACTGATTTGTCTAACCAAAATGGAATCAATAATTTAATACTAAATCTATGTCACTTTGTTTACTCCTAGTGAAAACTTAAATTAGAATTCCCAAAGGGAGATAGGCCTATAGGCTACATTCCTTGTTTCTTATTTTCTTTTAAACAGCAACAGCTTAATAAAGTCACAGTGTAAAGTAACGCTGTTAATACTTTTAATTTTAATTTATTTCTTATAATACATATATAATATAGGTATATGTATAATAAGTATATAATAACAGGTATTTGTACGTGTTATTTTTTTGGAACGGTTTCGTACGTACCTGTTATTTTTAAATACTAGCTTAGCGTGACCAAACGTGACTAGGTGCGCACCTACTGACGCGTACAGTGCAGACGTGATTGGAATTTTAACCGGTGACGATCTCGTATGAGGAATTATTTCAAAAATCTGATGATGAAGCACATGCTTTGGAACACGTCATCAACTATAAACAAGATGTCACAAGGTGGATTGAAAAGGTCAGTTTGTCTATAATTAGCAATATTTCAGCTGTCACTCTCTTCTGTCTGTCATTGCGCCCTTCTGCGTCTGTTCCCAAATCGCTGCCTCCATTGATTCGTCCACGTCGCCTCCCCAAGGCCTCCGAAACATTGCTATTTACCTTATTCTCATTAGGAATGCGTTTAGTGCCTCTCTCAATCATTGTTTGGCTTGTACGATGTCCATATGACGTCCGTCTCCACTCCTTGACTAAAGACATCTGTGGATATCCTTTTGTGATTCCATTCTCCTTTGTGGCTCTTATTTCGTGACTCTGTCCGGTTCGGTAAGTCTTCTTCGCCAACAGACTATGTTCGTTGTACATACATACATACATCCTTGGCTCTACAGTCCAGAACGAGCCTTGGCCTTCAAAAGAAATTACCTCCACTTATTCCTGTCCTCAGCCATCCGCCACCAATACACTGCGCCCATCCTCGCATTACTGCCGACCTGGTCCAACCGTCTGTTCTTCAGTTTTCCAGTCTTCCTTTTGCCTATTAGCTTGTGGTTCGTAATTCTTTTTGCCGTACGTTCGTCATCCATTCTCTGAACGTGTCCCGCCCATCTTAATCTATTCATTTTGGCAAATCGGACAACTGTCATAGTACTTAGCATATAATTCAATATTATTTATCTTTCTATAAACTCCGTCCTGTTGAACTGGCCCATAAATTCTTCTCAGTATATCCCTTTCAAACATAACCAACCTCTGTTCATCAGTTTTCTTGAATACCCAACACTCAGAGCCATATGTCAATACAGGCCTTACCAATGTCTTATAAAGCGTGGCTTTAGTTTCAATGGTTAATAGTCTTGATTTTAAATGTTTATTCAGCTCGTAATAGCGTCTATTAGCAGCCAGAATTCTTTATTCAATGCCTTTTGTGCAGTTATTCTCAGCATCAATGTATGTCCCCAGATATACGAACCCTGTTACTCTTTCAAAACTATAGCCATCTATTAATATATTTGAAATAGTATTATTATTGCTTCCCATAGGCATAAACTTTGTTTTATTTTCATTTATAACAAGCCCCTTAACCCTTAGCCGACGATTCAAGTGCTCTAAAGGCATTCTCCAATTATTTTCATTTCTGCTGATAATATCTATATTATCTGCATATGCTAAGAGCTGGACTCCTTTATTAAAAATATGTCCTTCTGTTTGTATTCCAGAGTCTCGTATTACCTTTTCAAGTGCAATGTTGAACAGTAGGCAGACTAGGGCACCTCCCTGTTTAAATCCATTCATGGTATCAACAGAGCGGGAGAGATGTGATTGAATTATAATCTGACATTTGGAGCTGGATAATCTATGTTCGTTGTGATAAATATATTTCTTTTCTTTTGCTTTTGCGGCCCCTACGTTAATTACCGGTACCTTTTATAATCTCCGATTATTTCGTCAAGTATACGTTTAGATTTCACACGCTTAGTATTGGCACAATTTGGTCACTTTCTGTCGTCGCCAGTGTATTGAAAATTTTACCATCACTAATACTGCAACATATGCGCAGATGTTCAGGCGGCTTATCCGTCCTACGGGAGAATTCTGTCTCACCTGCAGTAATTTAAGCTATTCGCAACACACCATTAAAGTTGAATTGAACTGTCAAACTCAGGCAACAGTTTCCCGCACTGCTACCGTTCGACATTAACGTTTGATTGTACAACTTCATAATGTGATAATTCACTTTAGACGCATAAAATTGACACTAATACATTGAACTGCCGATAGATCATCAGACGCGTTTTATTGACCGATGTGCGAAGGTTGCAACGACCGACCGACGTGTAGGTGGTTTGTATACTGGTAAACCGTGAAAGATGATATTTTTTCCTATCGTTCTCCCTCAACCACAATATTTAAAAATGTTTTCATGTCTTTAAGCAAGTGACTCACCCACCTTTCGAAACGTTGACAAAACCTAATCCTGGAAGGAAGAAGTAGAAGAAGAACAACAATAAATGTGAGTTTTTTTTAACGCAAAAGCCATGTGGGGTATAAAAGTAAAGAAAATTTTAACCAAAATATGAAATTTTAACCAACCTTTAATTTTGAAATTTTGGGACCCCAAGGACCAAATAGTGGGTGAAAGTTTTAATAAATTGGCAAACATTCATGTAGCGTATCAGATTAAAAGTAATTTTAACTGAAATCTGAATGTAGTATTCAGTTTTGAAATTTCAAAATTTTTTGAACACCACAGCCTAAAAGAGAGATCAAAACTTTCAAAAAAAAAGTAAATTATAAAACAGTAAGAAAATTTAGTGCTTATTGTATGATTGTATGCTCTACAATTCTTACATTATTAATAAAAAACAATTCAGTAATCGAGATTTTTGTAATTCTTTCCATAACTGAGAATTATCTAATACCCAGATATTATGTAGTAATAAATATATATTTCGTTCAAAATAGTGAGCGAGTTCTGCAGCTCAAGGAGCGTACTAGTATAGTACAGTGTTATAGTAAAAGTAGGTAGGAGCCTAGTATGTGTTGTTGTTTTTTTTCTGCTTTGCCCTTAGTTTGTGAGGTGTTTTGAATATCTTTATTAAATTGTCTATTAAAGTGTGTGTTTAGCCATTTTGTTGTGCAATATATTTTAATTCATCTATGTAATCTTTCTTGTTTTAGGTGTACTTTAATTAGTCTGTTTAGCATAGATTTGAACAAACGTCTGGTTGTTTTTATGTATCCAGAGCCGAATCAGTTCCATCCGCCTAAAGTTACCGGTCTCTACGAAATGTCGATTACGGTTGATCTACAGATGACTGCGAATCACAGTGTAGAACGTCTTGTCAGAACCAAGATTTTCGTGAAAAATGTATAAACCCGAGAAGAGAAGATTTACCTCGCAAACAAGGTGACGTTCACACGTGTACGACCGAACACACACACACACACACACACACAAGAGAGACTGCAACTGTGCGTTTGTTTGTGTCTCGAAATGTTTCGACAAATCGCTTCACGTGTGTGCTACAAATCCAGTCCCCAATTGGCTTCGCATAAACAGCGTCTACCCCGTTCTCACCCCTTTGTGGTTTTTATTTAAATCGATGTTAGAACGGAGTAAAATAGCACAGTCACAATTTGTCGTCCCAGCAATAGCGACTTTTTCAAATATCACTTCAAGCGCCTACAGAGACTCCACAGGTGTCTGAAAATGCCTTTGACCGACAATTGGAGGGTTTCTGTAAAGCGGAAACGGTTCCCAGGTGATGTAATGTGAGGGAAAATTACATCATCAAGAAAATGTTCAAATTGACGCAGAGTTCGTGTGAAGACAAAATGAAAAACTTCCGAGGCTGTCTAATGGTATAAATATACAACTATATTATTATTATTATTATTATTATTATTATTATTATTATATTGTAACGAGGGAACCCTCTCGAAAAGTCGGGAACGTCCTTCCACCCATTTCTACACTAGTAAAGCAGTGTAGCTTCCCATGCTTAGTCCGTGTGCACACCGCGTTGCCAGAATTAGTATCGCCTTCAATTAAACCGGTCCGTCGTATCGTCGTCGTTCTGCTGTCGATGCCGTCTCTAAACAGAAACACGTCAAGAACACAACTACATTGATGGAAATAAACCCTAAATGTGTTTTCACATGTATCCGTCGTAGAGGCAGGACGATGTAAATTGAACACTCGGGTCTCGATTCACAGTAGACAAACACCTCGTTGCGAGGCTAACAAAATTTTCATTTATTTCGCACATGCGCACAGCAGTCTTGTGCATTGTTTCATAGCGTGAACGGCGGCTGCAACAAGACTGGCGAGAACAACGGAAGCATGTGTGTGACAGAGAGGGAATAATATGAAAGTGAGACGATGAACCTTATAGCGTTGTCTACCCTCCCTTTTTTCTAGGCAACTTAGCTATACTTGGCAGTGGGGGTAATTCATGCATTGGGTCGGCGCATGTTACTGTTCAGTAAAGGCTGGTGGTCCTATAGCGTTTCACAAAGTAACACTCAAGTACCATCCAGAGTGTTCAAGAGTATTGAAATACGCATAAAGCTGGCGCTCAGTAATGATGGAAAGTTGTTCTCGAACACCTGTGCTACCTATAAAACAGACAGCAGCTGGCTTTGTTAGTCAGTTACGTTGAGCGATTTCCTTAGTGCTGATCGAGTCATTGTTGAGGCGTAGTGAAAAGTGTTTACTGTGTTATAATTAGTGTGGAACTCTATTACTTGACACTATTATTGCGTGTCGGCAAATTTAATTTGAATTATTATAGTAGTATGATCTTGTTGAATAACTTGTCGATTAAAAACTGTTATCTCTGATTAATTAAAGCTGGTGATTAGTGACTTCAATGGTGTCTGTATTCGTTTCCATTGTACCATACGACGATCAGTGAGACCGTAGTAACAATATTGTATTACTATGTATTATCAATATTATTTACAACTATATATTAGTAAAGAAAAATGATCTTTACTAATTTTATCGTAGGTAGAGTGTAAGACTTTGTAAATGTTTGCGTTACATTGTGCGTTTATTAGCATCAACGCAATATTTGTTGCATTCAGATAAGTACTAAGCACATTAAGGTAATTCAGATAAGTACTAAGCACATTAAGGTAATTCAGATAAGTACTAAGCACATTAAGGTAATTCAGATAAGTACTAAGCACATTAAGGTAATTCAGATAAGTACTAAGCACATTAAGGTAATTCAGATAAGTACTAAGCACATTAAGGTAATTCAGATAAGTACTAAGCACATTAAGGTAATTCAGATAAGTACTAAGCACATTAAGGTAATTCAGATAAGTACTAAGCACATTAAGGTAATTCAGATACGTACTAAGCACATTAAGGTAATTCAGATAAGTACTAAGCACATTAAGGTAATTCAGATAAGTACTAAGCACATTAAGGTAATTCAGATAAGTACTAAGCACATTAAGGTAATTCAGATAAGTACTAAGCACATTAAGGTAATTCAGATAAGTACTAAGCACATTAAGGTAATTCAGATAAGTACTAAGCACATTAAGGTAATTCAGATAAGTACTAAGCACATTAAGGTAATTCAGATAAGTACTAAGCACATTAAGGTAATTCAGATAAGTACTAAGCACATTAAGGTAATTCAGATAAGTACTAAGCACATTAAGGTAATTATTAACAACTTTCACATTTGAAATATTTTTACGCCGTTACAGAACATTCTACATGTTTTGACATGATAATGTCTTTTGGCTGGCCATCGTTTGAAAATTTCTGTAACGCTGTAAACTGTAACGCATCACGCTGCATGACGTCATTCTTGCGTGACGTCATTGGGATTGTTGTAAATAAACGTTTGTTTTGATACGTCGCAATATATATAATGTGTTAAAAATAATATCACTGCAAACAATTAAACCAGATTTATAAAGCGTCCTGAAAGTTTAAAATCAAGTGTTAGCACAATTTACCAGCCGGGAATCGTTAACTAAAACCGCGACCGCTAACATGCTAACGTCGTCGCAGATTAAAGACCTAACAAGCAAACAACACTGCATAGCTGTAGTTAGGTTATTGGGGTTATTGTCTCTAGTTAATGGTTGTCTTCGTATGTGATTCAGCTAACGATCTTTTTCACTTAGCAACGACTTCGCCGACTAATTTGGACAATACATTTTTGAGTACATTCGTTTACATCTCCTCCATTGTATATTCCTTTATAGGCTAACATAAGGGTTTCTTTTAATCTTCTGTACGCAATAAATATTTAGTAACGCCTTAAATATCAACAACAAAAGTTTTTTCTTTAAAGAAAGACATTATCATGCTCTTAAGCTTTTACCATTTGGTAAACGGTACTGTATCTTTTTTCGGCTATCCCAGCAGAGCCCAGCTGTAATTTTTGTGTGCGTATGTGACACTTAACATGCGTCAACAGACTAAGGTATTCCAGACCACACCGATCGGCGCACTGTGTTCAAGGCCGCAATTAATCACGCTCTAGTGTTTTCGAGTAGTGTTGACGCGTATTACGGATTATTCTGGAACACTTGTGCTATCTATTTAAACAACGACAGCTGCCGCTCAGAAGTCAGTTTAAGTGGCGATTTATTCAAGTGAGGTTGGAAGTATTGTGGCGAAGTGCTATTGTTTTAAAATTGTGCGGGACTTTATTAGTTGACACTATTATTGCGTTGGACAAACTTTGCTCGGATTATTGTACAAGTTGATTATAACTGTTATTTGTGATAATTAAAGCTGGTGAATAGTGACTTCATTGGTGTTTTGTATTTTCTTTTCCACTGAACCATACGACGATAGGCTAAGTGAGACCGTCGTAACGATACATTAATTAATTGTATAAATTTATCAGTTTAAAAATTACATTAAAAACCATAAAAAATTAGTTTAAAAAATTATTACAATAATTATCTTTAAAATTAAACTATTGTAATAAAATTTAGTTTAAAAAATACTATAATACAAAACCTATAATACTATAATACTATTTCAAGATTTTCAGAAAAAAAGAACGGTGAACCGTTCTAGAGGAACGGATTCCGAAGAAGACCGATCCTAAACGAACGGTTGACTCAAATAGACGACTTCGCCTATCACTAATTGCCACTACAAAGATTGAATATTATTGTGGTATTGTCATGACTAGGCCTGGCGTCATAAGTTAGCTTATCACGTGACCCGTTTCCTGTCAACAATCATACGTCACTATCTGTACAATATAATAACACTTTGTCGCACACTTTCAAACAGTATGTTTCTATTGCAGATTGTTGTTTAGCACATTTGATTTATTCGAATATTTTTAATTGATTTTTATGTTAAAATTTGTTAGCTCCTTAAACTGCGCAACTCGCTCACTATTTTTAACAAAATACAATTCTTATTACATAAATTTCAATATTAGATAATTTTTTCAGTTACGAGAAACTTTACAAAAATCCCGATTACTCTACTACGTCTTTATTAATATAACAATTGTAGAGAACACAAGCATACAATAAACACTAAAAATTCGAAGCATTTTGATTTGGTTCTTGCATTTTTTGTTCATGACGAGTCCGTTGATTGACTAATTATAAGTACAATACTACTGACTCGGAACACTAAGTTTTTTATTGGTAAAAATGTAAAATTTTATACCTTATAGTCTGAACCAGTTTTTGCTTATTATAAGCTTCGTCAGAGACTGCCATTAGGACCGCTGTCTGTCTTGTTCTTCGTGACGGCGCCGTCGTTTGAAAAATCGATGTTGCGCGCGCGCGCGGTGTGATATGTTCGAATAATACCGATTAATACGTGTGATCTGAATTGTGTCTGTACGTTTAGGATGTCGTTTTTATGTGTTTTTGTGTGTTTGTATATTTTTTGTTGTTCAAGAGTGTCTAGTTTCGGCCTTTTGTGTGCACGTGTAGAATATCCATGTTGGTGTTTATGTTTGTGTATGTGTGGTTTTGGGCTACATCCTTTTGGATTTGGGTTACAATTCCTTTTAGCCTGATACTCTGTTGGATTTTAACAATTTTTTAAAAACTTTTAACCACTTTTTGGCCTTAGGTCCCAAAATTTTGAAATTTTCAAAACTTAACACAACATTGTCACAGATTATAGTTAATATTTTTGTTAATTTTATGACCCACATAACGTTTAGCGACTTTATGAAACTTGTCATCCACCTTTTGAGCACGACGTCCAAAAGTTTTAAAATTTCCAAAAAGGAACACTATATTTACATTGTGTCTAAAATTTCCTTTAATTTGATACTCGCACATGGATTTTTGCAATTTTTTCGACAATTTTGACCACCTCACATTTTTTGCTTCCCTATTTTTGTTGGGATCAATCTCAGAAACAATACATTTCTGTAGGGCAAACGTATGGACACGCCAAGCCACGTTTTTACGAAAATCGATTGATGCGTTTAAATGTTATCGTGAGATATATCTTACCCTAAAGAGTATGCAAGATAGACAAATATCAAACGGCGGAGTTAAAGCTGAGAACTCGCTTTAAGCATTGGTGTTTGTCCTATGTTTCAATTATTTTCTACTTTATCAGTTAATTTGGTAAGTGACTCGAACGGCTCACATAATGTAGCCTGCCCTGCCTAACTCCTGGACTTTTGCGTTACTCGGCAAACAAGGTGCCACTGTATTATTTACTTAAACTCCGTTAAACTTTCTTTACTTGTTTATAGACCTACGTGTCTGTGCTTCAGTTTAATCTGTAACTCTGGATTAAATTAACGGAAGCGGAACCGCCCTATCTCAACAATATTTATGTACCCTTTTCTCAAGAACGGTAGTAGATACTAACGTAAAAATTTCTACAGTTATTTTACCATAGTGTTTGTGAACGCTGTACTACAATAATCTTGTTAGCATGAAAAAAACCATTTCTACAATTTTTGAAATTTGGTTTAAAAAAGTTATCAGGTTTTTTTACTTTAAAACGTCTATTACACAAACATAAATGAAGACTTATAAATAATTTTGATACCAGATGTGTAAAATTGCTTTAATAACGTTGTGACAGCTAAAGTTTCAGGATCGTGTCGTAAAGGGTTTATGAGAAAAAGGGACATGCACATGAAAAAATTGTAGTTTTCGGTCACTAATCGTAAAGTTAGTAAAGTCTGATGATGACATGTATTTACTTGTTTAGAATTATTTTACTATTAAAAAATTCCAGATCCATAGCCTTGATCTTCTTCTT
This sequence comes from Magicicada septendecula, assembly GCA_034769895.1. Taxonomy (NCBI): domain Eukaryota; kingdom Metazoa; phylum Arthropoda; class Insecta; order Hemiptera; family Cicadidae; genus Magicicada; species Magicicada septendecula. The sequence continues at coordinate 103,705,677 of CM068373.1, read as the reverse complement.
TTCTCTTACCTTTTTTTCTTTCTGGCCTCCTTGGTTATATTTTGTATTGCTACTTCCGCTTTTTGTCATCTTATACAATCCAACTGTTTGAGGTTTTTAACTGCATATTTACTAATTCTTAAATTTAACTTTAAATAAACGTCTAGTTTGCTTCTATACCCCTCACTAAATGTCAAAAGTGTAATGCATAAATTCCAAATTGTAATGTATTTAGCCGCACAAAAACATTTTTTGGAACATTTGTCCATACAACTTGATTAAAACTCTCATTAGGGTTATTTATAACATAAATTATTTCTTTTGCCAGAGAGTGCTCATGTTTGGATTCAGTACCTAATGCCTGTGCTATATTATATCTACACCACGATTCGACTCCCTTCGGGCATAAGCCATGTTGTTATTCATCATCACTAGATAACTTATGATAATAAGTTGCTCATACATCTTTTTCAAGGTTTATAAAGTGTTATTACCACTTCTTATAGCCAAGCCATAGTATAATTGCTGTTTGTCTAATTCAGCATCTGTGAGACGATTTCTGCCACCAATTGGTTTCCCATCTTTCAATTTCTCGCTTTTCATATCTTTTTTGATACGCCACAACCGACTACACATTCTTTTCTGAATGGGTCCTATGCAGAACAACAGGCTTACCAACTCTGACACAGTAAAATTTCCCAACTCTGACATAATGAAATTCCCTTACTAAACATGAAAAAATATAGAAGTAAAACTTTTTTATAAAGCTCAAGCGACAAAACCGAATTTCGCGGTTGACACGTTCCAATAAAAGACTAATTTTTTGTGCCTTAACGTTCCTTTAAAGCAAAATAATAAATATACTAATAAACAGAATTGAATAAAGAATAAGAAACAAGAAAAAAATATCGATTTTCTTTTATGTTTACCGGTTCTGCTCACTTTCACATTATAAGGATGTTCAAATTTAAACGGTGTAATACGTTCTCCAAAACAGGTTTTTAGTTGAAGCGTCCGATAAAATCGTCTACCGTCACGCCATCGTCATAAAACAATTTACTCCGTGCATACCGGGAACAGCTCGTTTCTATTATAGGCAATTCCTGTTCCACGGATAACTACATAATGTACTACAAGGGGGTGAAGGTAACACCCTGCCGGTTCCATTTGCACTCCCAATTTGCATAATACGCTGCAAGAAAACTTTACGTTTCGAAAAGCTTTTTAGAAAATTTGTTAACACTCGTTTTCACATTGCCTCCACTGTACAACACGAAAAAATTATCATTAAAAACTTCTCTTCATCCTCCTCTTCCTCAGCTTTTCATCATCATCATCATCATCATCATCATCATCATCATCATCATCATCATCATCATCATCATCATAGTCGTCGTCGTCGTCGTCGTCGTCATCATCATCATCGTTATCATCATTGTCGTCGTCGTCGTTGGTAGTAGTAGTAGTAGTAGTAGTAGTAGTAGTAGTAGTAGTAAGTTTAGTACCGGTGGTAGTAGTCTCCTCCTTCTCCTCCTTCCCCTCCTTCTTCTCCTCCTCCACTTTCTTCTTGTCCTCCTTCTTCTTCTTCCTTTCTTCATCTTTACCATTGTCTTCTTCTTCTTCTTCTTCTTCTTCTTCTTCTTCTTCTTCTTCTTCTTCTTCTTCTTCTTCTTCTTCTTCTGCTCCTCCTCCTCCTCCTTCTCCTCCTCCTCCTCCTCCTCCTCCTCCTCCTCCGTACTCACTCAAGAATAACGTTACCTCTTCTGAACTATGGCTGTCCTCCGTCTCTTCCTTCATGTCCTTATTGGTACATTTTCTGTCCGTCTATTGTCTCTTTAATTCTACAATAATCGTCTTCGTCTCTTCATTTTTTAAGCATGCTCATCATATTTCATGTTTTAAATTATGATCTATAGTAATTACCAATTAGGATCATATAAAAGTTCATAAAAACTCTGTACAAAACCGACACGCTTATACATGAAACACAAGAAGCAATGAGTAAAGGGAAGGAAGAACAAAACAGAAGAAGTGACTTTCTATAAAGTGATGAAGAAAAAAGGTGAAGAACGAGGAGATGATGAAAAGGAGAACCTGGAGAAATTATTCTTTGGCGTTATAAAATAATGACACAAATAAGTATGAGATAAAAAAAACAACAAGAAGATTAAAGAAAAAGAGCAAACAATAAGAGAAGAATTAGAAGAATTCTTCTTCTAGAGTTCTATACCCGGAAGGATTTCCTACTCTCCTTTCGGAAGCGGATACCGGTTAGTATTCGCCGTCTTCTTCTTCTTCTTCTTCTTCTTCTTCTTCTTCTTCTTCTTCTTCTTCTTCTTCTTCTTCTTCTTCTTCTTCTTCTTCTTCTTCTTCTTCTTCTTCTTCTTCTTCTTCTTCTTCTTCTTTTTCTTCTTCTTCTTCTTCTTCTTCTTTCCCTTGCCCTCCTCAATCCTTCTTTGCTGTATACAAGAGAACTCCCAAACCACATTCAGAGTAATATTATGAATACTGATTGATATTCTTTAAGGAAATTGTCATAGTATTAAAACTACTAGAATAATACATGTAGGTTAAAGCCATAGGTTATGTTACTCCGCATTATCCGCAATTGATGTATAACTTATATGTACTGATGCACACTATTTATAGAGAACACTATTTATAGAATACACTAAAATATTCTGTATCAATATACTATACAGTTATAGTTAACGCAATTTGTTCTAGAATGGTCTAGTTTAAGCGCCTGGTATTTTCTCGACTATACTAGTAAGTAGTCGGTAACACATGTTTGTGAATGACGTTATTATCAACTATATATAGAATAGCAAAAGACGGAGAGAGTCGGTCTCAATTCTGAGTTTAGTGGATTATGTACCAGATTTGTGAATCAATATTATATTTGAGTGTTATCTTTTTGTTTGTAAGCTATAAATTACGGCTGTGTCAAGAACCCATATCACAGTTGCCGATCGTAATTGTATTTTCTGTGTTATATTTTTTTATTTGTGAAAAATTATTTGCGATATCGGTAAACAAAGAAGGTGTCGACAGTGATAAGAGTGTTTTATGTCAATCGCAAGACCTGTCTTCCCCTCAACCTGTTGGGCTTCAAGCTTCCACGTTTATGTCAATCGCTAGACCTGTCTTCCCCTCAACCTGTTGGGCTTCAAGCTTCCACGTTTATGTCAATCGCTAGACCTGTCTTCCCCTCAACCTGTTGGGCTTCAAGCTTCCACGTTTATGTCAATCGCTAGACCTGTCTTCCCCTCAACCTGTTGGGCTTCAAGCTTCCACGTTTATGTCAATCGCTAGACCTGTCTTCCCCTCAACCTGTTGGGCTTCAAGCTTCCACGTTTATGTCAATCGCTAGACCTGTCTTCCCCTCAACCTGTTGGGCTTCAAGCTTCCACGTTTATGTCAATCGCTAGACCTGTCTTCCCCTCAACCTGTTGGGCTTCAAGCTTCCACGTTTATGTCAATCGCTAGACCTGTCTTCCCCTCAACATGTTGGGCTTCAAGCTTCCACGTTTATGTCAATCGCTAGACCTGTCTTCCCCTCAACCTGTTGGGCTTCAAGCTTCCACGTTTATGTCAATCGCTAGACCTGTCTTCCCCTCAACCTGTTGGGCTTCAAGCTTCCACGTTTATGTCAATCGCTAGACCTGTCTTCCCCTCAACCTGTTGGGCTTCAAGCTTCCACGTTTGTTCTCTTTACTTACTTACATTCTCTTCATTTCTTGATCTCATCCGTATACCAATGTCTTGGTCTTCCCTAAGTGCTACATTCCTTTAAGCAAAGTTGTGAAGCAGCTAAATATGTCACAACAAATGACCAAACGTAGTACTTATTTTTTCCACAACTGTCTTCCTGTCGTCCACTCTCGTGGGAACTAGTCAGCACTTCCTCGCTCAGTGCTTCCTCTGTACACGGTAACATCAGTAATTTTCTCCCGCACTACACCTCAAAGATCTCAAACTTGTTCTTTTCTACTTTTCATACCTTTCATACGTGCTGGAAATAAAACTTCTCATAAACTGCTCTCTTGTTTCCACAGAACACTTCTAGTTGTCAACAAACTTGTCTTCTTGGGTTCCAAGGTTTTCCATGGCTTGTGTTGTTCTAGCTTCTTCGTCTGCTGAACTCCCGCCTTCCGATATTGTAGAACTTCCGAAGACAGTAGTACCCATCGCTAGTTTCCCCCTTCAATACGTTCCTCTGTCTCTTCTATTCTGTCTTCAGCGGCTCTCTAGCCCAAACGGGACCCCGACTTCCCCGCTTTTAGATACCTAATACCATCGTTTTAGGGTTCTGTCATCCTTCATGCTACTCAGCGCAGAAGATGTGCCCAGCCCAGCGCAATCTCTGTACGCTTACACATTCTGAGACTGGGATCTCTTTACATATTTTATATAATTCGCTACTGTGTCTCAGTCTGCATGAGCCATTTTCTTGTACTGGGCCTACAGTGTGTCTTAGGAGTCTTCTTTCAAAAATATCAAAATGTCAGCCGTTTTCTGTGTTATGACCCATGCCTCACATCCGTACTACAGCACTGGCCTAACGATGGTCTTGTATACTTTCATTGTTCTGTCCCAATACAGTAGGCCTACTGTATTAACCATGGTGATCCCTCTTCAGGTTCCTCTGATCCAATGTTTGTTATGTTTATTCCAAGATACACGAAATTATCCACCACGTCAATTGTGTCACACTGTCACAATATTTTGATCTACCTGATCAGCCTTCTTGTTTGGCTGAGCATTTTTGTTCTTCCAATGTTTAGTTGCCATCGTCTTTTCCTTTAACTTTTACGTCAAAAAATATTTCTCTAAAAACCACAGTCCGTCTTGACATGATGTTGATGACACCTGCGTAAGCGGCTATTTGTACAGGTGTGTTTCTAACATGTTGGAGCTACGAGGGTTAGACAAAAAGGCCATGCAGTGACATCTTTAGCTCAATGGTAAAACTAAAGTTTTTCGTGTGTCGTATTTTGTGTAAACACCTGTCGATTTCCAAATCTATTTGTCAGTTTATTCATTCTTCACCAGCTGTTTAGAGTTTACGTGTTAGGCGTGTTTTGAGAAATGGAAATAATCGCGTATTCGTTGCTTTAAAAATAGTCCACTGCCGATGTAAATTCACAAAATGGGGGAAGCACCTCGCACAAACGTTTTTCACACCAAGTTCTTGAGTTAAAATATGCCAATAAAACATGACGCTCAAGTTAGTTGCCTATGATTTCAACAACGTCATCCGCTCTCAATCGCCGAGTCTTCCAACACCGTGTATAAAATTTATTAATGATGTCTGTAGTTGTTGCATTTTGGTGGGGGTGTCCACTGCAGGTGTCATCTTCAGTGCTCGTACGACCATGTTTAAACAAGAGTTCCCAATTACAAGCTATTGTTTTTGAAGGCGCAGCATCTCTTTACACATTTTGTAATTTCTTTATGAATTTCCAATCTCCCTAATCCATTTTCAACAAACAATTCGAACACAGCACGATGTTTGATTTTGCCCATTTTTCAGAACAGGCGTGACACGTTAATTACTAACACCAGGTAAAAAGAATGAATAAATTGACAGGTAGATTTGAAAATTGACTGGTGTTTATATGTTACGCTATTACAGAACGCTCTACAAGTTTCTCGCTTACCCAGCAGAGCCCAGCTGTAATGTTTGTGTGCGTGCGTATGCTACTATGAGAAGAAAGACAATTATGTAACACTTAATATGCGTCAACAATCGAGGCTGTTCCAAACACAGCGGTCACACACCGTGTTCAAGGATGTAAGCAATTACGCGCCACTGTTTCGGAATAGTGTTGACGCGTGTTATGGATTATTCTCGAATACTTGTGCTATCTATTTAAACAACGACAGCTACCGCTTAGAAGTCAGTTTAAGTGGCAATTTATACAAGTGAGTTTCGAAGTATTGTGGCAAAGTGTTAGTGTGTTATAATTGTGCGGGGCTCTATTAGTTGACATTATTATTGCGTGTGGACAAATTTTGCTCGGATTATTGTACAAGTTGATTGTAAACTGTATTTGTGATTAATTACAGCTGCTGATTAGTAACTTGATTGGTGTCCATATTTTGTTTTCCACTGTACCATACGACGATCGGTGAGACCGATTGAGAATTACCATACAAGAAATGTGAATCTTGTACCTTAAGAAAATTATCTTATGGCGCTAAGCTATTAGGTGTCACAGCGCGAACCTTTTCAACTGAACCTCGTATTTATTGACAAGCTGCTAATTAGATGTTAGAGGAATATTAAACAATGGTAGACCTAGTACATTGCCTTGCTTTAACTTTAATCCATACCTCAGCCTTATGTTTTCCCGTCTCATTTTGTCTTCATTTTTGCTTATATTTCTTATTTATTTCCATATCACACTTATCCTTAGCAATAAAATTGATCTTGTACAGTGCTTCTTGTAGTACTTCTACAACGCCGTTTGAAAAACATTTGGTTTTATACATTCGCCGTTTGTCAAGCAGTCGAAGAGTATAAAAAGAAGTCTGGTTCCACTAGTCCACTGCCAAATAATAGCTGCATTATAGAAACACGGATTAATCATTTTCACGGCGTACATAATTAACAAAATCGTTTACACACTCGCTGCACATATGCAAACGATTGGATAAAACCAGGCATTTACGGGCGTTACGTGATGAAGTGAAGTGAAGTGCTACAGCGAGCCCTTTGTTATGCATATTACGTAGACAATAGATTCGACTCGCCTGTGTCGAGTGCTCACTTGATCTACATAACGGCGCTGCTGCTGCTGCTTAGGCGACTTAACCTTTGCAATATAGCGCAGCCTTCTTTATTGGAAAATCTATTGTAGTGTGTCAAGAGTCGCGGACCCGATACCCGCTACTTATTATTGTCTCTTATACAGGCAGAGGAGGGTAATCGCCGAGTCGATCACGCCTTACGAATATTTTAATCTATTCAAATCTAAAATAATCTCACGATTGATTGAAACGATGTTTATAGACCTCTGACCACATCAATAGTAACATGTGGATTAGAAGCTTGTATTCTTATAAGAGCCGATTATTTGGTTTGTACGTTTTTGAGCAAAAACTTAAGAGGAAAGTTTGTGGCGCTATGAAAGAAAGAGAAAACAACGGTGAAGAATAATTGTCAAACAGTCAATCAGTAAAAATTATTGAACCTAGTAGAATATGGCGATTGGGACATGCGGAGGAAGCAGAGAGAGTTAAGCAACCAAAGAGTATCTTCGATGAAGAAATAGGAGATGTAGGCTAGCCATATTTCGAAAGAATAGAAATAAGAGTTTGGGAACTGGCGGGAAAATAATAAAATGGAGTTGTGTAGTGAATGAAGCTGAGGTTCATGACGCAGGGTCGAAGCGCTTGAGAACAAGCGTTCAGGGTAGAATGATGAACGTGAAAGAAGGTTTCGATAGAAAAAAAAAAAGATTTTATTGTGCAGAATGATCTTAGGCCTGAGGTGAACTGTTTCGTTTGCGCGCGGTTACTGAATCGACGGCATTCTCTACATGAATTTACAACGTTAGAAACATGACAGAAGCGAAACATCATTATTAAATTGACATGTTTTAATCTGTATAAAAGTGATATAAACATCATTATCGGTGTTCTGATACGTGGTCAGAAATGGTGAAGAACGAAAGATGTAAAAGTAGTGTGACAGACTAAAATTATAAGTGATGGTTGCTTACTGAAAATGGGAATTACGTAGTTGAAGGAAGAAGGTCTACTTAGGTACTTTTTTACTTTCCCATTATTTCGTAAGCAATATAGGACTGTTGCTGGTACTGTAGTAGTGTTTTGAGACACGTTGCTATTTATTACTTATGGCGTAAAATATATTACACTCACGTCCACGACAGGATGGCAATTGACATAAGTAAATTACAAATTAAAAAAAATATATATACGCGCGCGGTTATGCATAAAAAGAAATGAGACAAGTAACATAGACTGTGGCAATGATTCTAGAACATCGTAGGAGGTTGCAAGGATTTGACTGAATTCTTCCGTGCGTCATTGGTGGCCTTCACAACAACCTATAAAAGCCAAGACCAAACCAGTTGTTTCACAGTGATTAGTAGATGCATTGTGATTCATAGGAAGTGATATCAAGTGTTTCCTTGTGTTTAACTGAGATTTTATTAAATTAAGACTTATATCCTTCAATCCAGACACGTTTTGAACCATCGCAAAGCATATATATATATATATATTATTTTTTTTCAACTTATAACTGTTATTAAGTTATAATTTAATTTATTATATATATATATATATATATATGCATATATAATATGTTTAATATTTATAATTACTTTACCTCAAGATGTTTTTTCCCTTATGTGGAACATGTTTCGGAATCCTATTGTTCCTATCCTCAGTCTTCTTAATTTTGAATCTATTTCCGAGTAACACAACACATCTCGTAATTGAATGTTTCCCTTAGAATAGCTTACACATTAACTTACATAGCTTTCGCTTACACTCGTATATTTAGTATATTCTTACTATATTACAATATAACCTATTCAGTTGGAACAACTGATTTAACTTCCAAAAGTGTTCCCACTGACCTGCTGGTGGACACCCTCGTTACTTTTCCCCTTTGCGCTAATTCTTCAACAGTGAATAGTATCTACTCATCGTCCTCATTTTACCTAAAACCAAATTAACAGGAGTGTAGCGTTTTGCTTATAACAACAGACGGCACAACTACAGTATCTTAAAATTATTTTAGTTTCTTGACTCTAATCATTTTTGCTTAGGCTCTTTATATAGCCTACATATAAATACATTTGACGTGAGAACAAAAAAATATTCATTTTATTATTGGTATCCAAGTCACTTTATTATTTATAATTTAATAAATTACCTTATATCCGTCGTGTGACTTTATTTTATTATTTAAAATTACGAAATTACGCGTTTCGGAACATATGTTCCATCATCAGATTCCTTTACTCAGTGGAGATCATAAAACGTTAAAATCACATACTCAATTGTTAAAAACACACGTCAGTATGGGTGAGCACTCTACGGAGGCTGACCGGATACTGAAGTTGTCTACGTATGTTTTTGCAAGTTCAAGGCTGTATCGTACAGCGGGTTCGATTTAAAGTTCAGATGGTCATTCAGTATGAAACCCCGACTGTATGTGTTATTGTATGCTTTGTAAATTTCGAACTCCTTTAAAGCGATCATGTACTGGCCTTTATTACAAATGTATAAGGGTTCTAAATTTGATGTGAAGTCTGTGTAAGTACGATTGCTTGAAATTAAATGTCGCGCATAATTGGATTTTATGTTATTAAGTGAAGTCCTTTTTTTTAAATTATGTTTTGGTGTGTGTTCGTTAAATCTCTTTAGGAAATCCCTCCCAGTTTGGCCAATATGAAAACAATCAAAAAATCACTCGACGATTTATATACACCTGTTTTCTTTTCTAATGGTGTGATACTATTAATATGGCGGAGTATATTCAGTATATTGTTATTTGTCTTGAAAATTCTCGTGATGTTAATTTTACTTAACGTAGAGGTTACAATTTTTGGCATTATGTCAGTATGAGCGGTTGTAACAAACGTTGGTTTTACGTCTTGTCCTAATTGTGGTATTAACCTCTTATTTTTATGTTTTTTAAGAAGGTTATCAACTAATGAGCTGTTGTAACCATTAGCCAAAGCTATATATTTTACCTCGTTGAGAGGTATTGATAATAGTCTATATATGAAACAATTAAATGCCGCCATCTTCTGTGAAAACGGATGATGGGATTTCGCGTGTATAACCGCATCGGTGGTGGTTGGTTTCCTATAAATTTTGAAATTTAATTTATCTAACGACGAAACGCGTAATTTAAAATAATAAAACAAAGTCACACGACGGATATAAGGTAATTTATTAATTTATAAAAATATATTGCTGACGGTTGATGCTATTGGACGCCAAGAGCAGTTTTTCTGGCGCAATTGCGCTGATGTAATTTGTTTCAATCGACACACAGCCTACAGGGCGCGCAATATCTCTTACATTGAAGTATATATATACCTGGACACTAATAATGTGGTGACCTAGAAATGAGATTAAACTGTTGTTCGGCTCGGTTCGTGCCAACACAATAAGTATAGCTGGTGTTTAGTGTTTAGTTATTGAACTTAGCAGCAGGGATCCACATCTTGTGGATACGGGTTTGAAAATCCGGCGATGTACCCTAGCTGGATTCTCACTTTGCTTCACCTTGTCTTTGGTGAGATCCCTGCCCTTAATCTTTTCTGCCTAGTTTCTCGTGACTGACTCTTGTTCTTTTCTGACCCCGATGCTATTATAGTACTCGAGAGCCAGTGTGTCTTCCTTTTTTCATTCTAATTTCTTAATTTTTGATGGCTTAGGATCTTGGAGTGCTCGCTGATGCTGATAGGTGAGCACTGGAAATATTAAGAAACTATTTCAGTATCAGAATAACTGAAACGAAGCCACCAAATCCTATTTCAGAAAGAAAAGTCTGAGGGCGAATCTCGTGCACCCCAAAACAGGGCCTTTTCGGCTAAGGTATAGTAACCCTGACAGAAGAATCTCTTGTCCTCCTGGTAGGGTGGTAGGGGGTTGTGCAACAGGCCAATAACTTGTTCATGTAAAACTTTATAATACATGTAGTACCCTAAACAGCCTCGGAGTAAAGTCTGGAAACTGTGGGAGTAGGACGCTGGCAAAGGATATGGATCTGAAGTACTTTAAACTATACATTGCAAGAAAGAATAAGGAATGAGGATATCAGAGTCGAACTCGAAGTAGAGGACAAAAATCAAATTATTTCAGCTTATAGAAGACAATGGTGGGATCATCTCCAAAGGATGACAGAGGCTCGATTGCCGAAAGTGGCACTGAACTATGAAGCCATTGGTAGAAAAGACGTGGGTCGTCCGAGGATGATATAATTGCCGGAACAGGTTTATATAACCTAATCCTTGAAGAGAAGAAGAAGAAGAAGAAGAAGAAGTTACTGAACTCTACTGGTTTTGTAATAAGTACTGGTTTGGTTTACTGTAATAAGTACAAGGCTTCTTCTTGACTGTTGACTCGCAAGCAACTCTTAGAGGAAGAAGACTCCTACCTCATTAGTAACAAAACCTGCCAATCGATCTAGTAATAAACAATAAGGTATGTACCTAAAGTAAACAAAAACTAAAGTTGTTTAATATATTTATTCTAGGTAAACGCAAGTGAAAATACAACTTACAAAGATACATTTGCTGATCATTAATAATAAAGTTTTTCTCATTTTCTGACTGAAAATTATTACAAAACTTTATAATTTTGTACACAATAAATTTTATTGTACAGACAGTGTTATTACACACTTCAATTTTTCAAGCGTCCCCACCTCCTGCACCCCTCCACCAAGACAGGGACCTAGTTACGGCCAAATTGAGAACATATAAAATAAAAAAGGGAGTAGAATATGTAAAAAGTGTGAGTGATTATTTGTTAAGGAGCCGCACTACTATGTAGGGCGAAAGAGCAATGGAAAATACTAGCTGCTGTAGTACCAGCGCCTACGTGTTGCGCAATTCCATCAGCACATTGGCTATGTGGGTTGCGTGTTAGTAAAGCGAAGGCGATACGTGATGAGAGCACTTGGATGTGTGAGAAGTCGGACACGATTGGTACCGTATCGAGAGCTCCTGCCATGGGTCTGGGATCGATTGTGACCTGCTGCCGACTGTGGATTTTCAAGTTCTAGAATGAACTGTTTCGTAGCAATCAACGTGAATTACTTAGTAGCAGACGACTTACCGCTCACTGACGGTTATAATACTCAGATTTCCTTTTTATCATTACGTCATTCGGCAGCTAGTCTTCTCTTCTTATCTGCCTGGGCTCTAGTTAAGAAATCTCTTCGGCATGTGTTGCACACGGCCATACAGTCTTAGACGTTTTGTATTTTTGTTTATGAAACAGTCAAAGAATACGTTTAATAATGTATAAAGGATTTTTAGTACTTACAAGTACACCTCTAGGTATTCCAGTCGGTGATTTTCTTAATGAAACAGTCAAAGAATACCTATAATAATGTATAAAGGATTTTTAAATCGTCCGTTCGAATTCGGTTTTCGTGTAATGTTAACGTTGTTTTTAATTTTTAAGTGTTGTGTTTTTATGTATTTTTAATTGTTATGTTTTATGTACCTGTGTCGACAACGCTCACCTGATGGGAACCATTTTTTTATATATATAAGTTTACTAAATGATTCCGATTGAAGACGGAACACAACTGTTTTGTATTTATTACGGGTAAATCGTCTGTTCCGACTGATTGCGTAGTAATGTTGTGTCGCCTGACGTCTTGATACCTGGTCGTCCTCACAAACTGAACAACATAAAACAACTTACAACAAAATATTATAAAATATATTAGCAATATATACCTAACTACCGTTAAATGTATTAGCAATATATACCTAACTACCGTTAAATATATTAGCAATATATACCTAACTACCGTTAAATATATTAGCGATATATACCTAACTACCGTTAAATATATTAGCAATATATACCTAACTACCGTTAAATATATTAGCAATATATACCTAACTACCGTTAAATATATTAGCAATATATACCTAACTACCGTTAAATGTATAGCAATATACACCTAACTACCGTTAAATATATTAGCAATATATACCTAACTACCGTTAAATGTATTAGCAATATATACCTAACTACCGTTAAATGTATTAGCAATATATACCTAACTACCGTTAAATGTATTAGCAATATATACCTAACTACGGTTAAAAACTTTTCAAACAATGTAAGTCATACAAACGTTAACAACGACATATAAGAATAGAAATATAAGACTAAACTACAGAATAATGTAAAATAAAATGAATATTAGAGAGACGAATTGCTAGGAAAATATTAGGCCTACGAAAAACATCAGAAGATTGGAAATTAAGAAGTAATGATGAAATATATCAAAGTATAGAAAATATAACAGAAACAGTGAGAAAAAGAAGACTATTATTTTTTGGACATTTATATAGAATGGACGACAATAGGTTAACAAAGCAGATCTTCAAATATGTGTGGGGGAAGAAGTCAACATCAAGTTGGATTAAAGAAGTCCAAAAGGATTTAGAAACAAAAATAATATACACGCAGAAGAAGCAATTGAAAGAGACGTTTTTCGGGCAAAAGTGTTAAAAAAGGAAGGAGTCCAGGGTAGGAGAGAGAAAAACGCAGGTACAAAGTGGAGTGAAGACAGGAAGAAGAGACACAGTGAAAAGATGAAAGAATATTGGAGAAAAAGAAAAGAATAAAGAATTGAAATTGGCATGTGGTCCTTAGATGGCCGAAGAAAAGAATCTTTCTTACCCAATTTTAGTCTGTCTACCTACTATGGACACGGCATCCCACTGTATCCTATGTTGTTTGTCCCAACCATACTCTGCCAATCTCGAGGTATTCGTCTCACCGAACTGGACGTTCTTCACGTGTTCAGACACGCAAACGGCCAGACGCCTGCCTGTTTTTTCGAAATACTGTGCCCCACACTGACACGGAACTCGGTGTATTACATTTGGTATGGTTGTACTCAGCAAGTTGCCTATGGTATTACGGGAATGAAAGGCAGTTCGAATACCGCACCTCCTTAGAACCCTCCTTATTTCTCCGAAATTCCCTCGGATGTACGGAATAACGGCAGTACCCCTCGTTTCCATTGTGTTATCACGAGTCTTCCCACGGGCAGCACTATAAATAATCTTCTTCATATACTGGTCATCGTAACCAGTCGTAAGAAATATTCATTTTATTTTACATTATTTTGTATTCTTATATTTCTATTCTTGTACTAGAACCAGGCATGGATTAGCGCGTGATCGTATGCAAGCTGTTTAGCGACCGAATCAATTTTCCGCAATGATACCATTGTGTCACCACAAAGGAAGTCTAGCCGGAGGTCTGGCTACAATCCAACCATTGTAGCACTCAGAATGTTGACTATTCTTGTCGGTTCCGAAAAGCAATTCCCTGTGTGCATAATTTGTCGCATCTCTTCCAATTACATCTCTTCTTTGGAAGAGATGCTTTTGCTCTAGAGCCATAGCATACGGGAACCAGGGAACCACTCCTGTTATCACCAAGACTACTTTATCACTGTCACTGTCCGAAAGAGAATACTACCCCCCCACTTTTCTGCGTGTCGATGCCATAATTTTCCTGTATTTTCCATATTATATTATATTATTATATAGGCCTATATAATACCAAATATAAACATAGAATAATTTTAATAATTATATATAAATATATATGTTGCAACGATACAGCCATATGCTGTATTGACCATTGATTTAAATAAATGTAAAATTTGTAAAATTATTATAAGTTTGGGGTAAATGGATACGTCTGGGATTGTAAAAATGTTTGATTGTTACACTAGGGGAGAAATTAATCTGTTCCAACAGGCCAGCGTGTATCTTGTGTGTGTTATGAATCCCAGTATGTTACAGGAATCCCAGCAACCCTCCCCAATTCTACAGAGAAGCTATAAAGAGCGACGGGAGATGCTGGACGTTAGGAGATGCTTTTTAGACGCCTAACAGTCGAACGAGATCCACCTCGCAGCCGATATTAATTCTCTGGGACGGACCACACACTGCTGGAGAACGACGCTGGACTCTGGACATATCCAGGACCACGCCAAGCCAGGAGTAAGGGTAACCCAACTCTGGGCAACGCTGGACCCCGTCAATAAGTCGTAAGGTCATCAAAACTCGAGGTGACATGCATAATGCATTTATAAATGATTTGTTTAAAGAGCTCATAAGACTATATAAAGAGACAATGAATTACAAAAAAAAAAGTTTATAATTAGGTAAATAATGTAATAGAGTCTTATGTAAATGTTTTAGTCGTAAGAATGAGCGATCGCATATAGATAAATATAGAAGAAAAAAAAAAGAGTTTAATTTTGAGATAGTATTTTTTTTATCAAAGAAAAATAATTGAAATGATTTGATATTTGCATTTTGTAGAAAAAAATAATTTAAGTTGTGAATACGAAACAAATGCCAGTCTAAGAGTAATTAATATAATTTTAAATTTATTTTTAAAACATTAGTATAGACTGAGCAAGCTGAGGTCAGATCTGGTTTAAATGAATTTAATTAAAATAAAACTTAATTACATTTAAATATTATTTCTTTTATTAAATTAATTTGAATAAATGTCTAGATTAAGATTATTAACATGTCTAGATGTAAGAGTGTTTTTAATGTGTGTAACACCGTATAGCTTAAGAGATAAACACTTAATAATGAGAGATATCTTGATCGGAGATTATTAACATTGTTTTATTATTTATAATGCTTTTTAAACAATAAACATGAAATTTTAACTACTCATAAATTTACTACTCTTATTACAGTTACACCTGGTATCGTTATAACTGTTTAAACACCTGGTATCGTTATAACTGTTTAAACACTTGGTATAGTTATAACTGTTTAAATACCTGGTATCGTTATAGTATATACTATAACGATAATACAAATACAAATATATTTTTGTTTGAATAGCCCCACGATTTTGGAGCGCCATTTTTTTATACAACGGTATAAAATGCAAATTTAAAATAAGTTAAATTTGTGGAGCTCCACGTTCTTTGGGAGCCATTTTATTACAACGATACAACGTTATTAAATGTAAGCGTGTCGTGCCACACGCTGACGGGCGACAAAATTATAACAATACAAACAACGTGTATGTGTAATTGGGGTTCAGGTGTAATTATAATAAGAGTATTAGATTTATGAGTATTTATAAATTCATATTTATTGTTTACTGAATCTTATAAATAATAAACATCATTAATAATCTTCGGTCACGCTATTACTCATTATTAAATGTTTATCTCTTATACTATACGGTGTTACACACATTTAAATCCCTCTTACATCTAGACATGTTAATAATCTTAATCTAGACATATTAATAATTTGATTTACTAATAAAAAAAAATAAAATTAAAATGTAATTTGAATTGAATTCTTTTAATTCATATCTGACCACAACTCGCTCAGTCTATATCAATGTTTAAAATTAAATTTAAATTTATATTAATTACTTTTAGACTGGCATTTGTTTTATATTCAAATTTAAATTATTCTTTTCTATAATGCAAATATCAAATCAATTTAACTATTTACTTTGATAAACAAAATCTACTCTCTCAACTTTAAATCCTTTTTTTCTTATTTCTTTATATGCGATCGCTCATTCTTACGACTAAACATTTATCTACTTTTCTAACATATTATTTCTACTTATAATTTTTTCTTTGTTTTAATTTATTGTCTTTTGATATAGTCTTTATGAGCTCTTTTTTAAAATCATTTATAAATGCATTATGCATGTCACCTCGAGTTCTGATGATCTTACGACTTATTGACGGGGTCCAGCGTTGTCCAGAGTTGGTTTTCCATTCCTCCTGGCCTGGCGTGTTCCTGGCTGGATATGTTTAGAATCCAGCGTCATTCTCCAGCAGTGTGTGGTCCGCCTCAGAGAATTGCTATCAATTGCAAGGTGGATCGTAAACGTCTGTTAGGCGTCCAAAAAAACATCGTCTAACGTCCAGCATCCCTCGGCGCTCTGGTAGCTTCTCCGTAGATACTCTTTGTAGACTTAAACGGTCCCGGTACTTTACGCTTTCCGAAATATTGTCAACCTAATTGTTGAACGTCTTGTTAGTTCGTTAATGAGACTTGAAAAAAAAATAGAACTGTTCTGACGACGGACAGCATGTCCGACTGCAACTGTGTCTTGAAATGAAGAGAAGGGTTTTCGGTCGAACCCTTAATTTATACCCTCTCGAGATTCCGCGCCAGTTGGCTCCAAAATCGTCCTGTCGATACGTGCAGATCACCTGATAGCCCCCACTCCAGAACCTTTTCATATATTTGCAATTAATAGCAAATAGGAATGTTTTTCACGGAATCGAGATAGCAAAAATCATAGCTAATATGATTAAGCACTCACTGTATTAATTTGAGCGTCTTAGGCACACTTTATTTCGCACTGACTTCGCGTAGTGTGTCCTACTAACGTCATTTTCTTACTGTGGATAACTATAAAATTTACACACACTTTGCTGCCTTTTGTTTGTTTATACACTAATTAGTTTTTACACAGTGGAATTAAATAATTATTTTATTAATTACTTGGGGAGGGTAGCTAGATTCCTGTCTGTACATGCATCACTGACACACACAAGATACACACGTAACACACATACAATCGAGCAGGTGTTCTTTGCTTGTCGAAACAGGTTAATTTCTCCCCTAATCTAACAATGAAATATTTTTACAATCGCAGACCTGTCCATTTACCCTTAACTTATAATAATTCTACAAATTTTATATTTATTCAAATCAATGCCTAATACAGCATATGGCTGTATCGTTGCAATACATATACAATAATCCCCCTTTATGACGGACTAATAGGGGCTCTGAGGTGTCCGTTATACTGAATGTATATCCTATAGCAAGTAGGCCTTATAATATGGATATGACTCATTTAAACCATGTGATTAAAAATAGCAACTATTTATTTTACAAACAGAAAATAGTGGTTTATTATAGTGGTTATATTATATTAATTTTTCTATAGTGGTGTGCAAAAGTGTTTTTTCTGTTTGTGATTATAACCACTAACACAACTTTATTAATTATATTTATTTTATGTATTGACATAACATAGATAACAGTACATCAGTACAGTAATAAAAAAAACACAGTTATATCCTTTGCAAAATTCTGTATACATATTTGTAATATAATCTTAGTTCATTCTAGAGAACGGTTTATATTTTACACAAAATATTCATGATTGTAGTAAAATGTTTGTGCAGTGTATATCTCCTTCAAAAATTCGATGGCTATGAGTCAGAATAATTTTCCATATTTACTGGATTAAAAAAAATTACTAATTAAATTACTAAAAATTTGCTACAAAAATTACTAATTTTGTTTGAGATCGATTAGAGTTAAATTCTTTAGTCAATAACTCAGGAAGCTGTCGCAAGTGACCATAATAGGGCGATATGTTTTCATTTTTTGATTGCTGAACATACTTAGAGACAAAGTTCAAGTGGTCTTTTGTTTCGCTCATTTTAAGTTATTCAGCCTGTCTTTCATTTTTCAGCATTCCATGTTTTTTAGCGCTGCCCATTATAAGCGGGGCCCGTTTCAACGGGGGATTACTGTATATCTGTATTTCTGATAACAACAGCAATTTAAAACTGTCGAAACATTGTAATAACAGCAATAAAAAAAATATAAAGAATTAAAGTATAAAAAGTTTTTAAATATAAAGTATTATTTATTAGTAACTTTTGTTTACAATAGAACATTTTTCTAAATTTTCATTTTTCTTCACCAGCCAATTGGATGTTACTCTTGAAAGTACATAAGCTTTCGTGTTTTAGCGATTATTTAATAACGTAATACTGGTGTAAACAGGTTTACAAGAAGTAAGCAGAAACACAAATTGTTCATAAGCATGTCAGGGATTGCAAGCTTGGCTCAGACAAAAATATGGACAGGTGTTTCGACCTGAATCGACTTGTCCACACACACACAGATGTAACTGAGAGTGTGTACAATAGTATTTTGAATGTGTGTGTGACGCAGGTCTATGCAGGCGAGTTTGCCACCCCAGTATGAATAATTACGTAATTACTGTTTTTCCGTAATTATTCATAAACTATAAATAAGGAGTAAAATCCAAAGACACAATAAAATGTAATAAAATTAACTACATACTGTGTACGAAAACCACGTGAAAGGGACACACCGTACGAGTGTAGTGCGAAATAAACTGGTACAGATCGCAAGGGTTAAGTTGCAATGTCCAAAAGTACAGTGAACATGTGTAGTGAAAATAGTTATAAGATGGGTATAAGAGTGTACTCACAGGACTCTGCAATTCGCAGAAATATAAGAAATAGCGAAATTGACGAGGAGTGGGGGAACAAAGGCCAGAGATAATTTCAGACATGTCAATTTCGTACAACTGCAGGTGTTAACCAAGGCGTGGGTATAAATAGGACACGCACGCTACAGTTGTATCTCTTTTGATCACCCACGGTTGCAGCGGGAGCTTCTGTCCGTCCGCACGGCGTATTTATTCTTTTGTAAATAGTTTCAGTCTTCCAGTTACATACAACTATGTAACTAAGTTGTAAATACAATCACTTTTAAATAGTAACAGAATTACACGAGAAGAAAATCCATATAAGATGATCAACTGACGTCCGAAACAGCACGAGAAGAAGTAACATGAAGTTCCGGAGAGCGAGAGAGCTGACGACTTAATTCCAGAGAGCGAGACGACGCTGGAGTCTAGAGGCGACTACGCTGGACAAGAGGAATGGTACTGGAGTCTAGAGCGGCTGCGCTGGACAAGAGGAACGTTACTGAAGTCAGGAAGCGACGCTGTACAAGAGAAGCGACCGTGGACAAGAGGAATTGTTGCTGGAGTTCGAGACGAGGACGATTACAGATGGATCGATTGCGATTGAGTATGATTGACAACAATAAGGTGATAAACAACTTATTTATCTCTTAGTCGAACAATTAACTCAAAGACAATTAAAGACATTCTTGTTTTACTTTAAAGTTAAGAGCCAATGTTTCTTGTAAATATAGAGTTGAGTTAAAATGGTAGATATTATTGAAGTAAGATTAACGTAAACAAGAGCTCAAATTAGTATTGAAATGAAAAGAATGCAAAGCATTTAAGTAAAAATTAGAGTTTTATAAATCAGTACTGAAAAAGAAAGATAAATTTGGTAGCTATTAATATTTTGAATTTCGTTACAATATCTAAAAAGATATTTAAGCATTGATATTTAGAATCACACTAATTGACTGAGTAGTCAGGAAATGATATTTTTAGTAAAGTAATTATTAGAATAGAATGTTTTGTCAGTAAGGATGTATACAACGTAAGCCTTACGGCATAGTAACAAAGCAATAATGAATGTTTTTAAGTCGAATCAAGTGCCTTGCGCACAATTTCATTATTACTAAATAAATTTGAAATACCGTTACAAGTTACATAGAGTTATTATTACAGATACACCTGATATCCCCTTTAACTGTGTCACATTAGTTGTTGCAGATAAGTTATCGCTACAAAGTGTGGGTCATCCCAATTTAGCATTACATAAAAATTTAGCAAAACTAATCTGTCGCAATATATATATATATACACACACACACACACACAATACGGAGCCAATCTACAGACAATATTGCTTAACAAATTTTCACCAGTGAAATTTTCGTCCAGCGTATTATGCAAATTAAACACGAAAATGCAAACGGCCTGGGTGGTAGAGTGGTTTAAGAATTGTTTACCACCATCCCCCCACCGTGGTACATTATAAAGCTATCATCACCGCTATACCATCCCATCCACGAAGCAGCAGCAATTACCTATAATGGTAGTGTACGTACGCTAATGGTATTTTAAATACGCGGAGTCGCTTGGCTTTTAGTAAAGTAAATTGTTTTATGACGATGGCGTAACGGTAAACGAGTTTATCGTGTGCACGTCGATGTAAAGTCTAGTGGGGGAACGGATTGCGGTCGTTACAGCTGACCACTGACTAACGACTGTTTTTTTTTTTATTATTGAACGAATGAAGCTTTTTTATTGAGATCGAGTTTTGACGTGATCGTTTAGAATTTGTCTGTCGTTAGGGGTATCTCTCACGACAACTATTGAACGCACTAAACGCACTATTCCATAAAACTTGGCATGCATGTTCATACCTTTATCCTACAGATTCCTATTGTTTTCTTTGCTCGTTTTTAATCCTTTATCCTATTCATATTGTTTCAATTACAGCACGATATTTGATTCTGTCCATTTGTCAAAACACCCATGACACGTAAATTTCGAACAGCTGATATACAATAAATAAATATGCATATACTTAGGTTTAGAAATTAACAGATGTTTATACACAGTGCCGGATTTACAACTGCCGCTGGCTCAGAGGGGGCCGCAAGCTTCAGATATTTTTTTTTAACAGAAGTAGTATTTTTATAAAAGCAGAAGGCACTTTTGTAAAGGACTTATAATTCTTTAAAATCTTAGATTTTATCATCATCATCATCATCATCATCATCATTATCATCATCATCATCCTCATGTTTAAACCAAGAATTGTTTATTCCGGTCTGAAATAGGCAAATATTACAGCTGGTCACTCCAGCGCTTCCTCGGACGTCCTACACCTCTCCGTCCGTCCTCTCGGCTTATAGTTCCATAGTTGTTTGGGGATGCGGCAGTCACCCATTCGGCAAAGATGTTCCCACCAATTCAGCCGATACTGGACGATCCTGTCGAGTATACTCATAATATTCAGTTCCTGCCATATATGTGTGTTGCTTCTATGATCTTGGAGAGTATACCCTGCCACTTAGACTTTGATGGTTTGATTAAAGAGTTTTCATCTCAAAAAGCACGAAATGTTGATGTATAATAAATTATTGTCAAATCTTTATTCAAGTCACCAGTTTATTAGTCGTTTTTTTTTCGAAACTTGCTTTCAAAAGTCTTATGTATGCTTTAATTAATCTTTAAATAAGAGAATACTTATTTTAGATTTGGTCATTTTAGTTTTAGTCATATCTAGGTCATATCTATTCGTATAGTATAGTCATATTTAAATATGAATTACATTTATAAGGTTTTAATAAAGGTTTGTACATATAAACCATTTATAACTGAAAAAGTTTGTTTATCTCTTCCTAAAATATCAAAACGTAGCCTGCGTTATTTAAAAACAATTTTCTATAGTTTTCTTTTTAAAATTATAAATTTTCCCACAACATTTTTTGTGCATGCTTTCCCTGACATTAATTCCATTAAGCTACATAGTCACTGAATCTTTAGTCAAAGAATAAAAAAAATCTAGACCAATTTTTTTTAGGCGATTTAATTACGGCTGGCGCTGCCTCTCGCATCCTAGCTTCCACTGGCGCCGGTCTAAACAGTCCTGTTCTGTAAGTCCCCTTGCATTCACTGCATCTTCGACGTCCATTTTCCATGAATGTTTAGGTCTTCCTTTTTTTCTTCTAGAGGGTGGAATCCATTCCCATACCTTCCTTGGCCATCTCTCATCCGACATTCTTTTTAGGTGTCCAAACCAATTGAGTCTTCTTGCTTCTATTGTTTCTATAATGTCAAGGTCGATTCCCATCGCTTGTCTTATCTCTGCATTTCTCAGTCTATCTAGTCTTGTTAGTCTACAGCACCTCCGCCAGTAATCCATCTCCATAGCTCTTATTATGGATTTATTTCTTTTATTAATTTCCCACAGTTCTGCTCCATATAGGGCTATACTTGAGACTGTAGTTTTATATATTCTGATTTTATTGTTTTTTGTTATGCGTGGACTCCAAAGCAGACTGTTTAATTGTTTTGTTGCTGTCTTAGCTTGTCCTATTCTAACTTTTATTTCTTGGTTGCTGTCACCATCCGATGTCATTGTTACACCCAAATACTTGAAGTTTTTAATATTTTTTATCACTTTTGTTCCTAGTTTTAGATCTTGACCTTCACCACCTACTATAAGGTACTCAGTCTTTGAGGTATTTATTTCGAGACCCCATTTCGCATATTCTTCTGCTATTCTCCTATTTTTTTTAATTTTATAAAAATTGTAAGAAAAAATTAATTAATTTTCTCAATTCTTTTGCATGGTTCTTAATATTTTTATAAAGTTTGCTAAATAAAAGCACGCTTTTTTATAGTTGCCTACTGGTTCTAAATTAGATAGTATTAATCTGACATCAAATTATTCTGCAGTACATACATTAGTTTAAAGTCACAGCCGCGGGGGGAGAGGCTAAGAACACTTGGCCTAGGGCCTCAAAAATCTTAAATCCGGCACTGTGTTTACACGAAATATGAATCTTTCCACGCACGAAAATTTTAGTCCTACAGCTGAGCCATAGATGTCGCTCCCCGAACTATACGACTGACCGTCGTAGTTGTTCTGATGAAACGGAACATCGTTTGAAACGTTGAAGACGATTCAGTCGTCCTTTAATCAATAAATACGCTAACTTCGATTCGCCGCTTGATATAAACTGACAATTTCACTTCATTACGTAGACGAAAACAAAATACTTGCCCAACGACCGGCTAACCAGCTCAAACGCGTGCACGCGCAGATTAATGGCCATTGTACAAACAGGACCAGTGATTTATCTCAGCAAATTGGTAAACTTCCAGGGCGCCGCCATTGCCCCCGCTCCGTATGACGCCCTTTTTACTTCCAATTTCCGTGTTTGCCTTCTCTTTTTACTTCCATGTTCCATAAGGAAATGGAATTATGGTGATGCCGAAAAAAAATTGTGTTCCAGATAACGGCTGATTCTGATTGTACTACCCTCATGAAGAAAAGTCAATTTCCGGAAAGTATCTGTGTGTAGAATTTTTTCTATGGCGAACGATAACTGCCGTAAATTTAAACAGAATCAAATAATGTTGTGCATACATCCCTGAATTGTAGAGGACTCAATGTCTATTGATTTTGGTGAAGATCGGTTAAGGGAAAGTTTACCTGCAACGTTTTATGTTTTAACCAGAGTAAAGTACTTGATTTTGATAAATAAAGTACCCTGAAAAGAAGGTCATAATAATCGACTGTAGAAAGGTTGATGAAATATCATAAATGAAATGGGTAGTTGAACGTGGAGGGGGTAATTTTATATAAATGAAAATGATAGTTGAAGGGGGAGGGGATAATTTTTTTTGTGTTTAGTATATGTTATCGGCAACAAAGAAGTAGTTTGTTGTTAAAGCGCAGTTTGTTCCTTCCCGGGCTGTTTGGGTGTGGTCCAATGTTTTCTGCAAAACCAGACGTTTCGGCAGTGCTATCGACTGCCATCATCAGTGAAAACAGAGTGCGCTAACGTGAGGTGGTATACGTTACTGACCACAGTACTGTGGTTAAGGCTGAAGCAAGAAGTAGAAAGAAGTTGTTTCTATGGAAATATTTCATTTCGAAAATGATTTTAAATATAAATCTTAGAATATGGAAGTCATGTATAGTTCTCCATACCGATATTTCCTCTTCTGCGTTGCTACTTACCTCACTCGCTCCCTCTCTCTCTCTCTCTCTCTCTCTCTCTCTCTCTCTCTCTCTCTTTTTCTCCTCCTCTCCTAACCATAGTTACGGATTGAAACGTGAAATTAGCTATAATGGCATTTTCTCCAGGTGAGCCAAGGTTTCGAGGCCTCAGACTCAGTTTTAAAGCGACCGTTTGGCGTATAATGTCTGTCCGTCTATTTGGGGTATGTCTCACAATAATTTTTGAACGCATCAACCGATTTTCGTAAAACTGGATGTGCGCGTCCATACTTTTACCCTACAGAACCCGTACAGTTTATTGTTGTTGTTGGCATTAGTTTCCAAAAACGGGGAGGGGGCGAGAGGCAAAAATTTAAAGGATTAAAATTGGGAAAAAATCGCAAAATTCCATGTGGAGTATCAAATTAAAAGGAATTTTGACCAAAAACCTAATGTAATATTACGTTTAGAAAAAATGCCGAAATTTTTAGACACCAGGGCTCAGAAAAAATGGGTCAAAATTTTGGTAAAATCCCAAATTCCATGCGGCGGGGTATCAGATTAAAGAGGATTGTATCCAGAAGCTGAATACAATATACAGTTATGAAAATTTCAGCTTTTTTGAACCCCAGGTCCCAAAAAGGACTAAGATTTTTTGAATCCCAGATTAAAAAATGTAAAAATCCAGCGGGATGTCGGGGTAAAGGGAATTTTAACTCAAATCCGAATGTTTAGAATTTTTATTATTTATTGTACATTGTTATTTTGTTGGATTGTCTGCAATTGTTATTTTACTATTATGGTAAAATAAATATTTGTTTAATCGAGATTGTCGTAATTTTCTTGATAATTCAAAAATTATCTAATACGCGTATCAGAATTTCTCTAATAATAAATGTACTACATCAGGGGTCTACATCTTGTGGATACGGGTTTGGCAATCCCGATGTGCCGTACCTGGATTCTCACTTTGCTTCAAATTGTCTTGTGTGAGATCCCTGCCTTTAGTCTTTTCTGTCTAGTCTTTCTTGACTGACTCTTGTTCTTTCTGACCCCGTCGCTATTAGAGTACTCGAGTCCTAGGGTGTCTTTCTTTTTTCATTCTAATTTGTTAATTTAGAATGGGGCAGACCTGGCTCATCAGCCGTATAGAAGGCGGCCGGTCTAGGGGTTGTGAAATTAATACACCTTGTCCTCCAAGTTGGGGATTGTGCGAGGGGCTAGTAATCCTTCCAAATAAAATTTAGTTTACTTGAATACTTCAACAGAGAATTAAAAAACCGGCTAGATATACAAGAAAATGATCAGAGACTCTGTGAAATCGAAAGGGCTATAGCCCAAGCCATGTAGTGAAGAAGAAGAAGAAGAAGAAGAAGAAGAAGAAGAAGAAGAAGAAGAAGAAGAAGTACTACTTTTGTACTTTGTTACAAGTAGTGAGAGAGAGTTCTTCAGTTCAGAGAGTTTACTATGACTTTTCTTCTACAATACCGCTCTCCTATGGCTTAATACAGATTACATTAAAAACCATCGTCTTCAGTCTTTTCCTGGCAGACCTTTACATGACAGACGGTCTTTAGTCTCACTTCCTGCCTTATCGTCCTCCGTCCTCCACCTCCTCCTTCTCCACTGCTTCTCCAACATCGCCAATGCTACTCTAATCCTATTTCTCCAACATTTCATGGATGATCTCCATGAATTTATCCCGTCTCCATTCTTGTCTATTATCGTACACTTCGTCATCTTCTGACTGAACGCCCGAAGCGAGTTATCAGTTGTAACTCGACCGTTTGGCATTTGTCTTTCTGCCTAACTCTGTCTGTTTGGAGTATTCCGCAAGATAGCTGTTGAACGAATAAACTGATTTTCCTAAAACCTTGCATGCGTGTTCACACAATCAACCTACAGAACCCTGTTGATTTTCAAATTGATACCCAAAAATATGATCGGTGGGAGCTAAAAAATTGTGAAAAATCGCAAAATTTGTGGGGTATCAAATTAAAGAGAATTTGATCTAACATCTGAATGTTGTTTTAAGTTTTTTTAAATTTCAAAATTGTAGGACTCCTTGGCCCGAAAAAGTTATTATTAATTTGAACAATTTTGAAAACCCAACATGGTATCAGAATAAAAGGAATTGTATCTCAAATCCGAATGTTTCGAGTTTTCAGTGTTCATTATACGATTATGTGGTCTACGATTGTTATATTACTAAATAAATAATAGCTTAATCGCGATTTTTGTAATTTTTGATCCCATATTTGAAAAATTATCTAATGCCGAAATTTATGTAATAATAAATGAATTTCTTTCAAAATAGTGAGAGAATTCTCCATCTTAGGGAGCATACTAGTAAAATTTAAAACGCACTTCACAAATGATGGGTGTGACATTCGCTCTGACATGAGTAGTGGAAAACAAGTACTGCTACTGTTGCAACTGCTGCTGCTGCTGCTGCTGATTATGATGATGATGATGATGATGATGATGATGATGATGATGATGATGATGATGATGATGATGGTGACGACGTCGATGACGATGACATATGCACACACAAAAATATTAGACCCAATGTATTTGAAAACATTTAGTTATTTGTTACGTTCGTCGGTTGCTTTAATTTAAAACTTGTGAACAAACCAATCTGACTTAAACAGTCGTCGACACTGCACGCTCTCTGTCTGCTGAATTCGGAAACTCTGAATTGAATTTTTTCGTCCGAAACCAATTACGTCAAATTAGTTTAGTTGCGTATTTGTCCCCTCGCTTTCGATTCTCTCTAGGGGAATGCGTTGTTTTTTGCTTCCACGTAATCAAATAGTTTAATTTATAATATTGTTACGACGGTCTAACTCATCGTCGTATTTTACAGTGAAAAACAAAATACAAGACAAAAATGAAATCACCAATCACCAGGTTTAATCATCACAATTAATAATTTTTAATCAACAAGATAGTCTCTTACAACAATTTTCAAGTTAAATTTGTCCACATGCAATAATAATGTCAACTGTTAGAGTCACGCACTAATTATAACACTATAATCACTTCGCCACAGTACGTCGATCCGCACTTGAATAAATCCCCAACTCTAACTTACTCACTAAGCCAGCTGATGTTACTTATATATAGCGTGCAGATGTTCCAGAATAAGTTTCTATGCTAGCGTAATTTGCGTAGTTTACAAGCACTTGAACAGTCTAAAGAGTACTTAACTGCACCTGCTCGGCTAGCCGCTGGCGGAAGGACGCTCTCGACTCTTCCGTAATTGTCGGAACAGTACAGAACATGATGAGGAAAGTGACAACAATAAAGAAAACGAAGGTGTTTAAAGTGAACTGGAAGCACATACATATATTATGCGTGTGGATAACCTAAAACTTGATTTTATAAGTCGAATAAATTGATTTTTTGTTTTGATATTACTTTTTCTTATCTCTGTTTAGCCTTTTTATGAAGCTATGAAGGTAATTTAAAAGAAACTAAATTTATACAAATATTTTAACATCATTGAAGGCAAAAAGGGCGTATGAAACTGTTTTATTTTACTTTGTGTTTTACAAAGTTTCAGGTGCATTGTTACGTAGTTACCTATTTATGTGGTTTATTATTTACCAAAACTTTCCATTGCATTCAACAACTGCAGTATATGAATACCATTAGAACATTTCTGTAATCTATAAAGAAGCCAGAAGCCGCGGGTCTGTTCCACTTAGGACGCGTCCACGTCGCGGGGATGGGGACGACCTAGTTCCGCTGGGAACTCAGTGCAGCAAGGTATAGTGCTGTCCTCTATCCAGAGATAGTAACGACGGCCACGATGGCGGGCAGGAGAATCTTAAGCACGGTGGATCCGTCGGATTGGGGAACCCTGATGTTAGTGGTAGTATAGAACCTAGTCCTTAACTTCAGCTGCGGCAGGGAAGATGGACTTCGAAACAACTCAGCATCCTCCCTTCTCTAGGAGCAAAACAAGGAGGAGAAACCAAAGGCCTTGTAGTGAAGGGGGATCTTCAAAGGCTATAGGAGTAAACCCCATTTTTTCAAGATTTGATGTCTCAAGAAAATTTGGTGAGTCTTCAGGAATTACAGAATTCAGAAATTCGTTCAGTCCATCTCGATCTTGCCACTTTCCGCCCCGAGACGGGTCTTCCCAACTTCCGACTTCCTATTCCATGAAACAAAGCATTCTGTGCCGAGGATTTAGCTACTTGAGGTGCTTATTCGTTAACGAACGGTTCATTAAAACGAACAGAAACACAAGAGAGTACAAGGTAAACGACATTAAATGTGCAATAAAGAATAAACAAGAACGATATACAAAAGAAAACGGGAAGGAAATTACAGACAGCGAGTGAAGTGTAAGCAGGAAGTTGTAAACAAAGAGAGTAAATTAAAAAACAATTTAAAGTATTTTAAATAAACAAACACGCCGTGTCTGAGGAACAATGCCCACTCTGCGTCCTCTTGTAAGGAATACTCTCCATCTCTAACCTCCTTTACTTTCTCACTCTTTCACCCTCACTTCTCTCTCACTCTCTCGCTCTCTCTCTCTCTCTCTCTCTGGCTTTGCTTCTGTCCACAGCTGTTTCTTTTTTTTCTCCAACTAGACCTATATATAATATGTCGCTGGAAGCTGTTAGATTACTTCCGATTAGTTATATTCTTTGCACTCAAGAGCGCGCGCGCTTACACGAGCTGAACGAATTTCGTTAACAGCAATTAAGTTTGTACTAAGCTTAATGAAATATCGTCGCGTAAACGGGTGCTCATAAATTGCTGGTCGACAGTGATACGACAAGACTAATTGCTCTGATTAAATTTCCGCTTTAAGTAAATAATTATTCTCTTAACGATTCGGTGTTACCTAATTTCTGACTTCGCTTTAACGAAACGAAACCTATAAATACCAACTGGATCACTTAATTTAATCTTAGATTACAATCAAGATGTTTTTCTTACTTGGAACATACTTCGATCATAAAGCAGTAGACTCACCGTCACCCATGCCATCTTTAAAAACATCCTGACGATTGGCCGTCAGGAACGTGTTCCAAGTAAGAAAAATCATTTTGACTGTAAAAATAATATTCAATTAATTTATATTGTGATATTGTTCAATATAGTTTCTCCTGCAAGTAGTGTATTGTGTTTTTGTCGTTTAAATATCTTACGCACGTTTCACTAAAAAAAATCAGCATCATCAGAGGTTTGTAAGTAAATCAATAACGATCGAAATAATTGTATGTTCATATAGAAGCTAACGATTAATCGAATTTGTATCGATTTTATTGTTAAATAAGGGATAATCGATTTAAGTCGATTAGTTAACGATTGTGTTAATGTTTATTTGTTTATTTTAATAAATTAATTAATTTTTATTTTTTGATTTTTTATTAATTTTAATTTAATATTAATATTAATTAAGTTTATTTTAATATTTAGTTTCTACATTAACATAAAATTATTTCGATTGTTACTGAAAACGTTGATGAATGTAAGAATAGATGTAGGGAACGTGATCTTCGCACGGTTTTCTCACTTTACACCTAAGGCCGCATATGTGTATGCTGCTTAGGATAGTTGTAATATATAAAGGCCCAGAAAACGATGGCTTGATTTTAAATAAACTGTAAATATTTGTAAATACTAACAATTAAAGTTCATTGCACCATATTATTTTGATATTATTCAATATAGTTTTTTCTGCAAGTAGTGTATTGCGTTTTTGTCGTTTCAATGAAATCAAATATAAACATTAAATATTTCCAATATAACCGACTAAACAGCTGCTTAAGTAAATAAACATTAATACAATCGTTAACTAATCGGCTTATATAGATTATCCGTTATTTTACATTAAATCGAAGCCAACTCGATTATTCGTTAACTTCTATATTAGCATAGAATTATTTCGAATGTTATTGATGTACTTACAAACCTTTGACGATGCTGATATTTTTCAGTGAAACGTGTGTCAGATATTGAGACGACAGAAACCCAATACACTACTTGTAGAAGAAACTATATTGAACACTATCACAATATTATATAATTGCTGTAAGAAACATTGAGTTGCGTATACGATGAATTAATTACTAGTAATTCAGTGAATTACGTATCAAAAAAAGAACTATAGTACGAAGTGTGTGTGTGTGTGTGTGTGTGTGTGTGTGTGTGTGTGTGTGTGTGTGTGTGTGTGTGTGTGTGTGTGTGTGTGTGTGTGTGTGTGTGTGTGTGTCGTGCAAATTAAGAGTGAACCCAGGAATTTTATAAAATAGTAGTAATTATAGAACATACTTGGTCACAGTGATATATGCGGATATTGAGATAATCATCCAAGACGCAGCACAATGAACGCGAGTTTCGCAGATTGGTTTTCAGTTGCAAGCGGTCTGTTCAAAATACAATATGAAAATTTCTATACAGAAGACACAAACTGCGGCTTCTGTGGGTAGTTAGGGCTAAATTATATTAGATAAGCCCACAGGTTAGGTGTCTTACGAAGCATACCACGATTCTCGCACACGCCTATGCATCTTTTCGCACCATTTCACAACACTGAGAGTTTTCTTTTTATTGTCCAAAAATTTTAAACTGACAATTTGAACATGTCTCTTACTGACCAACAAACAACGTCCAAACCTGCAGTCTTTACTTACACATATTTTCATTTAAACGTGCTGTGATACGCTTAGAGTCCCAGTAATATTTTATGTGCATATTCTACTCATTGCAATATAGCCTATGTAATATCACTTAATTTAATCCTAGTTTACAGTCAAGATGTTTGTTCTTACTTGATACATATTTCGATCGGCAAGCAGCAGGTTCACCGTTAAAAAACATGGCTGAGGATGAACATACTGCCTGATGCTCGAAACATGTTCCGATTAAGAACAAACACCTTGGTTGTAAACTAGGATTCGATTAATTACTAGTAATTGAATAAATTTCTTATCAACAAAATAACTATAGTAATAAGTGTGTGTGTGTGTGTGTGTGTGTGTGTGTGTGTGTGTGTGTGTGTGTGTGTGTGTGTGTGTGTGTGTGTGTGTGTGTGTGTGTGTGTGTGTGTGTGTGTGTGTTAAATTAAGAATGAACCCAAGAATATTAAAAAATAGTAACACTGATAGAACATACTTGGACACAGTGATATAGGCGCGGATATTCAGATAATCATCCAACACAAACACAATGAACGCGAGTTTCTGAGGTTGAGATTTCAGTCATAAACGGTCTGTCCAAAATACACCATGAAAATTCCCATACAGAAGATACAAACTGCGGCCTTAGAGCGACTAAAATTACATTAGGTAATAAGCCCACTTCCGATGCATATCAAGATGTCGGTCAACGTTGGCCACGTGTCGTCAATACGTGGAACAGTTTTTTAAATATTGTCAACGAAATCGTAAAAAAAAAAGGCTCAACTAAACTTGTATAAGATGTTGGCGATGCCAATGTTGCCTGTACCGTTCTGAAACTCGGGTTGCGGTAAAAAATAAAATAAATGAATAAATAACCTAATAAAACGCCTAAGTGAAATACTGGAATAGGAGATGGGATTCTTGCTATGTGTTAAAAGCTGCAAGGGAGGGATAGACTCTACATTTATGACGTACAAATGAAATAATAAGACGTGAAACAGACCACGGAGAGCGTAGTGGTTGGCAGGGAAGGCAGGCAGGAAGTGGAGTATGAGGCGACGAACCACGACACACAACCCTGTGAAACAGCATCCATTTCGCTGTTCTGAACACAAAATAATTTGTCCGAAAACAACGCGTCAAAGCTGCGCATGCGCAATGAGATCTTTTCACACAGCGCAACCAGACACCCTTTTCATGTCTGCAACCAGACACCCATTTCGCAGTATTCCTAGAATTCATTCTCCAAATGTCGGATGTTCTTACTGGTTCGTGGTTGGTCAAAACAGCCAATCTGGGCTTTAGTCTCCTCGCCTGCTAAATATGGAACGTAACCGAACATTTTCA
The DNA here is from genome assembly GCA_034769895.1 of Magicicada septendecula. Taxonomy (NCBI): domain Eukaryota; kingdom Metazoa; phylum Arthropoda; class Insecta; order Hemiptera; family Cicadidae; genus Magicicada; species Magicicada septendecula. The sequence goes on along the minus strand of CM068373.1, from coordinate 103,673,493 downwards.
ATGCGGACGATCGCGTAAGTAGTTGAACATTCTTAATATTCACAAGACCGCATTTTGAAGAGCAAAGAGAGGCAGATTGCTCACCTGAATAGGATGCCTTGATGGCGAAATTGCTCATGGAAGTCTGGTAAGGGGAGCCTATTGTGCCCAGTGATATAGGAAGAACTTGGAAACGTTAATGATGTGGATGTAAATCTTCTGGATCTGGAACAGACGATTCGCCTTCTACCTAATAGAAAAAGAAGAATTGAATATTGTCGATTTCTAATTCGATTTTTTTTAATAATGGAGCCGTTATTTACTTATTTCGAAAATCAAAACACATATCGGTATACATTACTATGATGACCATAGATTCTGATGATGGAGTATAGTGTTAGAGACTCACGATCTAACGTCTGTACTGACGCCGTGGAATCGAGTCTTCTGTGGAACCAGTGGTGCCCACAGCATGGTGCAATGGTGAAAGTTGCACCACTAGAATTGGGGGGGGGGGTTCAAGGCGATTTTTGTAATTTGAAGTAGGATTTCCGCGGTACTCAAACTTTCTCTTTTACTTTTAAATTCCTCCCCGGAATTTTCTCCTCTCCGCTCCAATGACAGTGAATAGGCCCTACCCCTAATAGAGTGTTCAAACTTTCTCTTTGTGAACTTTATAACCTTTTTAGAACAGTTTAGAACGATTTTTAATTGCCACCCAATATCCCAATAATTTCAACCGCCCTCCCCAGGAAATGTTAGCCCACCCCCATAACAACAGTAAATTACCCTCAAAATTCTTAACACGTCCGGAAGCCTAAAAATATGAGTAAATTTCATGCTTCTGTTTTCCTATTCCTTTAAACTTTAGAAATTCTTTCCCTTTTACGTAAAATGTTTTATTTATTTTTGAAAATTTTTACCCATTAATGTTAATGGCTTATTCAAATATAAATGGATTTACTGACCATTCAGTTCAGTGATCTCCCCCTACCCACAAAATCAAATTTTGGGGGGTCTTAGAATACATGGCCGGAATTGTACCATGGCCACTGGGGGTGATAGGCACCTCTGCGTGAAATGAACATAGGGTTAATCAATAAACTATACTTACAGAAGCTTGATGCTGTTGTGTTAATACAAAAATACTGCAAAAACTCTGTAAGTTACCGTAAACGCATAATCTAAATAAAATACTGTGTATAGATTGCATACGGTACCGAGTTAGAGAAGAGAAGCCGGCAAACTGTATACAACCTGTTGATTAAGTGACTGACCTGTCAGTGTCGCCTGAACACCATCCTCAGTCGCGCCGTCTTGTTTGTCCTGTAACGAAACAACATTTGTTAACATGTAGAACTAATAATAACGAAAATAAGCTACAATAACTTAATAATTGAGCAGTATAGGAAAGATGTTAAAATTTCACAAATGCAGTGGAACCTCACTAATTCGTCCCTTGTTGTAATTCGTCACCCACTCAAGCTTTTTTTTCTTGTTCTTTCTTAATATATACGCTCTAATTATAGCTAGATTACAGCTAGGGTAAACCAGAAACCTCTTGTTATTTGAATTAGTAGTCTCTGTAATTCCAACTTTGTCGTGTTCACTATCTACGAAGGCTTACACGGGCGGTGCCATTTAGATGAAAAATAACTCCCGGGCTGTTTGGCCGTGGTGCAAGGTTCCCAACAAAACCAGACGTTTTGGCAGCACCACTGGCTGCCATCTTCAATGGAAGAAACAAGTCAACGCTAACGTGAATGTAGTACGTTAGGACCACAGTACTGTGATTAAGGCTCATGTGGTCCTAACGTACTACATCCACTTTAGCGTTGACTCGTTTCTTCCACTGAAGATGGCAGCCAGTGATGCTGCCGAAACATCTGGTTTTGTCGGAAACCTTGGACCACGGCCAAACAGCCCGGGAGTTAGTTTTAATCTGCTGCTTGTCATGTTCCTGATGAGAGATTTCAGTGTTTCCACCATTTCGTCGTGGTTCAGGACTTGAAAATGGTGGAAACACTGAAAAGCCTTGTCCGGAACATGCAATGCAAGTAAACACGACAAAGTTGTAAACCAGAAACGTGCTTATTGTGGCCGGAGTTGTAATAATGGCCAGGAGAACAGATTGCGGAAGGTATCAGTTCCGAGAATGTGTATTTCGTACTTGTGTACACCGCACAATAAGTGTTGTGTTGTGTTGTTACATCGTAATACGTTTCCGAAAATTCAGTCGGATTGCTGATGCCTAGCAAATTATTCCGCAAAACACTCTAAAATCTGCCTATAATAAGATACGGCCATCTGAATTACAACCAGCGTCTACAGAACCAGAAGGTCTACAGAACCCCATACCGGAATTGCTTGATATCTGCCAATCCCTATCAGCATTTAACAATTTGAATGAAGACGACGTCAAAAAGTGGTGTGAAATGGACTTACCGGATGTAGGCTACGAAACGTTTAGTGATGATGAAATTGTTACGTACATATCCACAGATCCCACAGAAGAAGTTAATGGTGAAGAAGATGACCAGCCAATACAACCTGCAATCTCTCATAAGGAGGTCATTCAATCACAGACTACAGCAATCAAGTGGTACGAAGGCCAAGATGAAGCAGAACTGCCTAAAATAATTTCACTGCACCAAATACATAATTTGGCTCTCGAAAAGTACAGTCGACAGAAAAAAAAAAACAGAAGAAAATTACAGATTATTTTGACAAGCATTAAACAACTTTTTTTTTTGCAATTACAGTGTTTAACTTGTTAGAGTTTGAAAATTTCCAGCAATAAATATGTTCGAGCATAACATTAGTATACTTACATTGCTAGTGTTGTAATAAAACATTTCTATATTGTCTTTAATGTGTTTGTTAAAACCCTCACTAATACGTCAGCCCTTCAGTTCCGTAGGTGACGACTTAGTGAGGTTCTTCTGTATTGGAAAACAAAGTGAGATACGCCATTGCCTACGATATTACACGTGGGTGCTAACCCAGCCTAAGGGAAGCCAGAAGCCGCGGCTCTGTTCCACTTAGGACGAGTCCACGTCGCGGGGGTGGGGCCGACCTAGTTCCGCTGGGGACCCAGTGGAGCAGGGTAAAGTGCTGTCCTCTGTCCAGGCATACTGACGACTTCCATGATGGCGGGGAGGAGAATCTTTAGCACGGTGGATCCGTCGGATTGGGGAACCCTGATGTTAGGGGTAATATAGCAGCTAGCGTCCTCAACGTCAGCTGCGGCAGGGGAGATGGACTTCGGAACGAATCAGTCTCCTTCTCTAGGAGCAAGACAAGAAGGAGAAACCAAAGGTCTTGTGGTGAAGAGGGATCTTCAAAAGCTATAGGAGTAAACCCCATCAGATAATTAGCCAGGATGGGAAGCCTTAAGATGGCAGCCCGTCACTCTTCTATACACTGCTACGGATTGGTTACCTGCTCAGGGGACGTTTAGTAACTCACAAGCTTCACACGGGCAGGAAAAAATTCCTACATCGCTGGGATTTGTTCACTTCACGTCAATTTCCAACCAACATAATTATGTGCATATTATTTATTTGTAATAAAATTGGTAAATACAAACAAGCGTTTGACCAATAAATTAACTGTTTATCCATGAATATACTGTAATAATGAGAAAGCTCAAATTAGATTTAATATCTCTAAATAATGCCTTATCAATTTGTTCGTCTCGCATAACAGGTAATTAATCAGTGAAAGTCTCGGTGCCGCGGTACAAAACACATTTCAATGCCATCACGCGTTGAATAATACCGAGTCTGTTTTAGCACGTCACAGGCGTGTGATAAAGTATACAATAATATTATTGCGCAATGTGTGTTAACGCCTCATTGGCAGTCAAATTTATAGCAGTGCGGCCGAATTGCGGGAATTTTCCCCATTGCCGTGGAGTGCAACAGTTCAGATGAAATCAACGATGAGTAGGAGAACTGGTTTTTATCAATAGTATATCGTTTTTTTTTTGTTTTTTGTTGGAACGGTCACTGAAAATGTGCCAATTGATAATTAGTACTTTTCAGGTTAATGACATTATACTTAGTTTTGTAAGTTCATATATACAGCACGTGAATATATGTAGTAATGTATGCAAAATAAATAGTTAAAGACCCAATGAATATATTTAAGATAAACTGTATACAAATGTATAACTTTCGTGGCAGTTCACGAACTGCTCGGTTCGTGGCAGCCACGAAATTTGTTAAAAAAATTGTAAACGTAAAGTTTTCTTTAGACTTACATGTCTTTGCCCGCCGTTTTGCCATTTTTTTAAGACACGTAAAATCAAAAACATACGTTTTATTTTTGGAACGCGAGACTCGAGATAATATTATTTTGACGTAGCAAAAATCAATGAAAAACATTAAAAAACTAAAGCATACAGTTTACAAGACATATTTACTATATTTAGTTAATGTTGTAATGAGAAAAAACCAGCTTTACAATTATATTTTTTATAATTTTTACATGTACTTTGCAGACGATTCAATATCGAGTCAGAGTATCGTTATCTTCGTTGGTAAAATTCATCAGAGGACAAATCCAAAATCGAAAGTTTGATTAGGCTGAACAGATTATTTGTTTTTCGTTTGTAACCGTTTAAGATTTATTTGAGTAAGTAATATCTGTCTAAATGGCAGATGGCTTTCAGAATCTATCAAACTAATTTTAAAATGTTTTCATGTTCTTCTTTGAAACATCTGTTTCCAGTATTTATTTATAGTTGTAACTGTTTACGTTGTGTTTAACTATGATTTCCGTTGCGGGTTTTTAAAATAAAATTCATTTTATAATTGATTTGTTAATATTGTAACCAACAAGGCTTGTCTGTCTGTCTACATGTCCGTCCGTCTGTCCTTCTAGTGTCTGTTTGGGATATGTCTCACGATAACTTCTGAAAGCATTAACAGATGTTTTTAAAACTTAGTTTTCCTCGTGTTTTCACAGTTTTCCTCTACAGACCCCTATTGTTTATTACAGTGACCCCCCCCAAAAAAAAACAAGAGGATAAAAGGCTAAAATGTGAAGAGTCATAATTAAAAAAACATAGGACCTATATCAAAAAATACGTGTGGCGAATAAAATTAAAAGAATATCAAAAAAATACTATATCTCAACTATATCTAAAGAATATCTCAACAAATATCTATAAGCAGTATTAGATTTCGAAATTTAAAAAATGTTGGACACCAGAGCTTAAAGAAGTTAAAAATTTTGAAATAAATTTGTAAAAGTCCATGTGGGAGTTTCAAACTAAAGAGAATTGTAACCTAATCCGGAATGTAGTTGTTACTTTAAAATATTTTTTAATTTACTTTTTATATTTTTAATTGAAATCAGAATTCTGAAAAATCTGTAAGAGCCTATGCAGAGCATTTGTAACACGAGTGTAGTCGGTTACAACACCATAAGATTTTTGTTTTGTGTGTGTGTGTTTGCTTTGTTTTGTATAGTTCATGTTTTATCACGAACTATAAGTTGCTTAAAACATTTTAGAGACAACATGCTTTAATTAAATTATGAAGGGGCAATGAAAAGGTATTTTTTCAAGAGATCTTCTGAGAGACTCATTTTCACAAACTGTATAAACAACACAAATTTAGAATTAAAGTGATTCCTAAGTACACTAGATTTATTACCTTTAATTTGAGCAAAAGTTAGTCGAGTTAGAACGATTAAGTTTGATACTTAGCGTATTATTTATAATCTCTTTATTTGTAAAATTTATTGTAAATAAATGTGTGTGTGTGTGTGCTTGCGCGCGCGCAATACGACTTGTATAGTTCGTACAATTCGACAGTTGTCATCATCCGCCACATTCCGGCATCTAAAGTACCTCAAGAGGGACATTAATAATTTGTCTCTAGAATCGGGATGTTTTGTAAAAAATGTAACGTCTTAAAACCTCCGTGTGCACTGAAATTGCGTGCGGTCACATGAAGTTGATTGTTTTTGTTAGCACGTTTAGTTGTAGTAGTACCAATGGCATATCAAAGGGGGGGGGGCAGAGCTATTAGCCTAGATCTGTTAAACACTTCAGCGAAATTCCACAATGGCTTAACGTAACCCTATTTCTAAGCCAGTTGCGTGTGCTAGAATAAAATAGTTGGATAAATAATAGGAATTAGACAGTATTTGTAATTTAATAAAATAGAAATTCGTCCAGGTGTCCACATCTTGTGGATACGGGTTTGGCAATCCCGATGTGCCCTAGCTGGCTTCTCGCTTTTCTTCACTTTTGGCAATCTTTGCTATCTAGTCTCTCTTGACTAACTGTTGTTCTTCTCTGACCCCGACGTTATTAGAGTACTCGAGGGCTAGGGTGTCTTCCTTTTTTCATTTTAATTTTTTAGCTGCTGCCTTGCAGTCCGGCGTTGGTTCGTCAAAGCCTAGAGGAAAAAACCCTTGATTAAAAATTACAAAACCGCTGCCTTGTGGCGTGGAGGGACCCTCAAAGGCTTAGGGAGAAAACCCTAACAGAAAGTCAGGCACGTTGAGAAGCCTTAAGATGGCAGCCCCATCACATAACTACGTAGCTGGAGGGAGGCTGGTTACCCCTGATAGGAAAATTATACCTACTCATAATCTTCTTAGGAAAACTGGATAAATAGAATGGGTGACTTGAGAATACAAAAAAGATAATCCAGTAAAAGCTTCTTGGAGAACGAGATAGAGGCAGATCAAGAAAACGGTGGCTGTGAAGACGGAACAGAGTGCAAGCCTAATCCTTGAAGCGAAGAAGAAGAAGATGAAACTCGTCTGACAACTCTCCGGGCTATTAGGCCGTGGCCCACTATTGCCGCAGAAAACAAACGTTTCGGCCGCAACGTCGGTGGACATCTTCACTGTAACGACTCGAGTAACTGGTATGTTCTTCACCAGCAGTCCTGTGGCAAAAGTGTGAATAACTTACTGTTGATAACTGGTGAAGAACATACCAGTTACTCGAGTCGTTACAGTGAAGATGTCCACCGACGTTGCGACCGAAACGTTTGTTTTCTGCGGCAGTAGTGGGCCACGGCCTAATAGCCCGGAGAGTTGTCAACAGAGGTGAAAGCCTAAGATACTAATTAATTAATTGGAGTTTGAGTTTTGGAGTAATGACAGTCCCTCAACATATGGCAAATATCGTGTGTGTTTGTACCGGTAAAAACCAATTACGCACGCGCCAGATAACGAACTTAGAGCCTATTATTCTGCCTTTATCTTTTTCGCCCGCACACACTTCCCCTTTAGGGTTGTCTATGTCAGTGGCGTACCTAGGCCACTGGAGGCACGGGGCGGATTTCTTTCTGAGGCTCCCCTCCCATAATACGGGTGTTTATAATCCAATTTATCTTTACGTAATACACAGCAAAAAACACTTTTCTGTTATATATTTATTGCCTAATCACTGAATTAATACATCTAGTTAGGAAACTTTATAATAAGCTGTTGTAATGTTTGAAATAAAAATCCACTTTCATATTGTAAATACAAAGTTTAAAGAAATAATAGAAGGAGTATTCTTTATAGACTCACGCAATATGTGATGCACTTTTTTCGTTCGTTCGTTCGTGTAAGTGACCCGCGTAAGGTTCAACTGACGCTTCTTTCTTAGTATGAATATATTTTTAATAATAAACTTACTACCTTTATGAGTTGTTTTTTAATATATGTAAAACATATATACCTCATAAATACTTTATGAGGTAGGGTTGCGAGGTAGATTTCAAAATAATACGAAAAAATCTTTGGAATCGATTGATTAAATAGTGGACCTCTCCTAGTGTTGCGTTTCAGGACGTGACAATAGAACATTTGCAAATAAATAAATAAAAGTACCAAAAAAACTTAATTTTCCAAATCTGGAGGCCCCCTACTAAGTGGGTGCCGGGGCGGTCCGCCCCCCTCGCCAGCCCTTTAGTCCGCTACTGGCTCTCAGTCATGACTCTATGCACAGGTCGTAGTCGTCTTTGCACACGTAAACTAGCAGTTTCTCAAAAATATTAAATGTTTTATTCCTTGATATTTTATAAAAAAATAACACGTTTTAACGCGAACTATAAGTTGCTGAAAAAATTTTAGAGACAACGTTCTTAATAAACCAAAGTGCAAAGGGACAATTAAAACGGTATTTTTTCAGAATATCTTCAGAGAGATTCGTATTCACAAGATCTATAAATAACACAAATTTTAATTAAAGTGATCCCTAACGACAGGAGATTCAATTTGAGCAACAGTCAGTCGACTTAGAATATATCGACATCAGTGATTTTCCGTACATATTTTTCAACAGTTATACTTCACGCTGGCTTACTCAAAAACGTTGCGACTCAAAGAATCGTTACAAACATGTTTATACAATTATACGGGAAGAATACGGAATTTCTCATTTGTCCTGAGGAAAACGGGGAGGGGACCAACCTTCAAATCTACTTTAATCCCCCCACCCCCAGGATCAGCTCCTAGTTACACCACTGAGCAGCGGAAGTATTACAATATACCAAAAAGGTTTTAACAATTACACAAATTCAGTGTACAATGTCATTAAGCAGTAATTGCCGCCGTCGTCGTCATCCTCTACGGCTTAGGCTAGTAGCCTGTTCCAGTCTCAATGGAAGTCATCCAACCATCGCTTACGGGGTCGTCCCACACTTCTCTGTGAGTCGTCGTCGTCGTCGTCATCCTCTACGGCTTAGGCTAGCAGCCTGTTCCAGTCTCAATGGAAGTCATCCAACCATCACTTACGGGGTCGTCCCACACTTCTCTGTGAGTCGTCGTCGTCGTCATCCTCTACGGCTTAGGCTAGCAGCCTGTTCCAGTCTCAATGGAAGTCATCCAACCATCACTTACGGGGTCGTCCCACACTTCTCTGTGAGTCGTCGTCGTCGTCATCCTCTACGGCTTAGGCTAGCAGCCTGTTCCAGTCTCAATGGAAGTCATCCAACCATCGCTTACGGGGTCGTCCCACACTTCTCTGTGAGTCGTCGTCGTCGTCGTCATCCTCTACGGCTTAGGCTAGCAGCCTGTTCCAGTCTCAATGGAAGTCATCCAACCATCACTTACGGGGTCGTCCCACACTTCTCTGTGAGTCGTCGTCGTCGTCATCCTCTACGGCTTAGGCTAGCAGCCTGTTCCAGTCTCAATGGAAGTCATCCAACCATCACTTACGGGGTCGTCCCACACTTCTCTGTGAGTCGTCGTCGTCGTCGTCATCCTCTACGGTTTAGGCTAGCAGCCTGTTCCAGTCTCAATGGAAGTCATCCAACCATCGCTTACGGGGTCGTCCCACACTTCTCTGTGAGTCGTCGTCGTCGTCATCCTCTACGGCTTAGGCTAGCAGCCTGTTCCAGTCTCAATGGAAGTCATCCAACCATCGCTTACGGGGTCGTCCCACACTTCTCTGTGAGTCGTCGTCGTCGTCATCCTCTACGGCTTAGGCTAGCAGCCTGTTCCAGTCTCAATGGAAGTCATCCAACCATCGCTTACGGGGTCGTCCCACACTTCTCTGTGAGTCGTCGTCGTCGTCATCCTCTACGGCTTAGGCTAGCAGCCTGTTCCAGTCCCAATGGAAGTCATCCAACCATCACTTACGAGGTCGTCCCACACTTCTCTGTGAGTCGTCGTCGTCGTCGTCATCCTCTACGGCTTAGGCTAGCAGCCGGTTCCAGTCTCAATGGAAGTCATCCAACCATCAATTACGGGGTCGTCCAACACTTCTCTGTGAGTCGTCGTCGTCGTCGTCATCCTCTACGGCTTAGGCTAGCAGCCTGTTCCAGTCTAAATGGAAGTCATCCAACCATCACTTACGGGGTCGTCCCACACTTCTCTGTGAGTCGTCGTCGTCGTCGTCATCCTCTACGGCTTAGGCTAGCAGCCTGTTCCAGTCTCAATGGAAGTCATCCAACCATCACTTACGGGGTCGTCCCACACTTCTCTGTGAGTCGTCGTCGTCGTCATCCTCTACGGCTTAGGCTAGCAGCCTGTTCCAGTCTCAATGGAAGTCATCCAACCATCACTTACGGGGTCGTCCCACACTTCTCTGTGAGTCGTCGTCGTCGTCATCCTCTACGGCTTAGGCTAGCAGCCTGTTCCAGTCTCAATGGAAGTCATCCAACCATCGCTTACGGGGTCGTCCCACACTTCTCTGTGAGTCGTCGTCGTCGTCGTCATCCTCTACGGCTTAGGCTAGCAGCCTGTTCCAGTCTCAATGGAAGTCATCCAACCATCACTTACGGGGTCGTCCCACACTTCTCTGTGAGTCGTCGTCGTCGTCATCCTCTACGGTTTAGGCTAGCAGCCTGTTCCAGTCTCAATGGAAGTCATCCAACCATCACTTACGGGGTCGTCCCACACTCCTCTGTGAGTCGTCGTCGTCGTCGTCATCCTCTACGGCTTAGGCTAGCAGCCTGTTCCAGTCTCAATGGAAGTCATCCAACCATCGCTTACGGGGTCGTCCCACACTTCTCTGTGAGTCGTCGTCGTCGTCATCCTCTACGGCTTAGGCTAGCAGCCTGTTCCAGTCTCAATGGAAGTCATCCAACCATCGCTTACGGGGTCGTCCCACACTTCTCTGTGAGTCGTCGTCGTCGTCATCCTCTACGGCTTAGGCTAGCAGCCTGTTCCAGTCTCAATGGAAGTCATCCAACCATCGCTTACGGGGTCGTCCCACACTTCTCTGTGAGTCGTCGTCGTCGTCATCCTCTACGGCTTAGGCTAGCAGCCTGTTCCAGTCCCAATGGAAGTCATCCAACCATCGCTTACGAGGTCGTCCCACACTTCTCTGTGAGTCGTCGTCGTCGTCGTCATCCTCTACGGCTTAGGCTAGCAGCGGGTTCCAGTCTCAATGGAAGTCATCCAACCATCAATTACGGGGTCGTCCAACACTTCTCTGTGAGTCGTCGTCGTCGTCGTCATCCTCTACGGCTTAGGCTAGCAGCCTGTTCCAGTCTAAATGGAAGTCATCCAACCATCACTTACGGGGTCGTCCCACACTTCTCTGTGAGTCGTCGTCGTCGTCGTCATCCTCTACGGCTTAGGCTAGCAGCCTGCTCCAGTCTCAATGGAAGTCATCCAAGCATCACTTACGGGGTCGTACCCACACTTCTCTGTGAGTCGTCGTCGTCGTCGTCATCCTCTACGGCTTAGGCTAGCAGCCTGTTCCAGTCTCAATGGAAGTCATCCAACCATCACTTACGGGGTCGTCCCACACTTCTCTGTGAGTCGTCGTCGTCGTCGTCATCCTCTACGGCTTAGGCTAGCAGCCTGTTCCAGTCTCAATGGAAGTCATCCAACCATCGCTTACGGGGTCGTCCCACACTTCTCTGTGAGTCGTCGTCGTCGTCGTCATCCTCTACGGCTTAGGCTAGCAGCCTGTTCCAGTCTCAATGGAAGTCATCCAACCATCACTTACGGGGTCGTCCCACACTTCTCTGTGAGTCGTCGTCGTCGTCATCCTCTACGGCTTAGGCTAGCAGCCTGTTCCAGTCTCAATGGAAGTCATCCAACCATCGCTTACGGGGTCGTCCCACACTTCTCTGTGAGTCGTCGTCGTCGTCGTCATCCTCTACGGCTTAGGCTAGCAGCCTGTTCCAGTCCCAATGGAAGTCATCCAACCATCGCTTACGGGGTCGTCCCACACTTCTCTGTGAGTCGTCGTCGTCGTCGTCATCCTCTACGACTAAGGCTAGCAGCCTGTTCCAGTCTCAATGGAAGTCATCCAACCATCACTTACGGGGTCGTCCCACACTTCTCTGTGAGTCGTCGTCGTCGTCGTCGTCATCCTCTACGGCTTAGGCTACAGCCTGTTCCAGTCTCAATGGAAGTCATCCAACCATCGCTTACGGGGTCGTCCCACACTTCTCTGTGAGTCGTCGTCGTCGTCATCCTCTACGGCTTAGGCTAGCAGCCTGTTCCAGTCTCAATGGAAGTCATCCAACCATCGCTTACGGGGTCGTCCCACACTTCTCTGTGAGTCGTCGTCGTCGTCATCCTCTACGGCTTAGGCTAGCAGCCTGTTTCAGTCCCAATGGAAGTCATCCAACCATCGCTTACGAGGTCGTCCCACACTTCTCTGTGAGTCGTCGTCGTCGTCGTCATCCTGTAAGGCTTAGGCTAGCAGCCGGTTCCAGTCTCAATGGAAGTCATCCAACCATCACTTACGGGGTCGTCCAACACTTCTCTGTGAGTCGTCGTCGTCGTCGTCGTCATCCTCTACGGCTTAGGCTAGCAGCCTTTTCCAGTCTCAATGGAAGTCATCCAACCATCACTTACGGGGTCGTCCCACACTTCTCTGTGAGTCGTCGTCGTCGTCGTCGTCATCCTCTACGGCTTAGGCTAGCAGCCTGTTCCAGTCTCAATGGAAGTCATCCAACCATCACTTACGGGGTCGTCCCACACTTCTCTGTGAGTCGTCGTCGTCGTCATCCTCTACGGCTTAGGCTAGCAGCCTGTTCCAGTCTCAATGGAAGTCATCCAACCATCACTTACGGGGTCGTCCCACACTTCTCTGTGAGTCGTCGTCGTCGTCATCCTCTACGGCTTAGGCTAGCAGCCTGTTCCAGTCTCAATGGAAGTCATCCAACCATCGCTTACGGGGTCATCCCACACTTCTCTGTGAGTCGTCGTCGTCGTCGTCATCCTCTACGGCTTAGGCTAGCAGCCGTTCCAGTCTCAATGGAAGTCATCCAACCATCACTTACGGGGTCGTCCCACACTTCTCTGTGAGTCGTCGTCGTCGTCATCCTCTACGGCTTAGGCTAGCAGCCTGTTCCAGTCTCAATGGAAGTCATCCAACCATCACTTACGGGGTCGTCCCACACTTCTCTGTGAGTCGTCGTCGTCGTCGTCATCCTCTACGGCTTAGGCTAGCAGCCTGTTCCAGTCTCAATGGAATCATCCAACCATCGCTTACGGGGTCGTCCCACACTTCTCTGTGAGTCGTCGTCGTCGTCATCCTCTACGGCTTAGGCTAGCAGCCTGTTCCAGTCTCAATGGAAGTCATCCAACCATCGCTTACGGGGTCGTCCCACACTTCTCTGTGAGTCGTCGTCGTCGTCATCCTCTACGGCTTAGGCTAGCAGCCTGTTCCAGTCTCAATGGAAGTCATCCAACCATCGCTTACGGGGTCGTCCCACACTTCTCTGTGAGTCGTCGTCGTCGTCATCCTCTACGGCTTAGGCTAGCAGCCTGTTCCAGTCCCAATGGAAGTCATCCAACCATCGCTTACGAGGTCGTCCCACACTTCTCTGTGAGTCGTCGTCGTCGTCGTCATCCTCTACGGCTTAGGCTAGCAGCCGGTTCCAGTCTCAATGGAAGTCATCCAACCATCAATTACGGGGTCGTCCAACACTTCTCTGTGAGTCGTCGTCGTCGTCGTCATCCTCTACGGCTTAGGCTAGCAGCCTGTTCCAGTCTAAATGGAAGTCATCCAACCATCACTTACGGGGTCGTCCCACACTTCTCTGTGAGTCGTCGTCGTCGTCGTCATCCTCTACGGCTTAGGCTAGCAGCCTGCTCCAGTCTCAATGGAAGTCATCCAAGCATCACTTACGGGGTCGTACCCACACTTCTCTGTGAGTCGTCGTCGTCGTCGTCATCCTCTACGGCTTAGGCTAGCAGCCTGTTCCAGTCTCAATGGAAGTCATCCAACCATCACTTACGGGGTCGTCCCACACTTCTCAGTGAGTCGTCGTCGTCGTCGTCATCCTCTACGGCTTAGGCTACCAGCCTGTTCCAGTCTCAATGGAAGTCATCCAACCATCGCTTACGGGGTCGTCCCACACTTCTCTGTGAGTCGTCGTCGTCGTCGTCATCCTCTACGGCTTAGGCTAGCAGCCTGTTCCAGTCTCATTGGAAGTCATCCAACCATCACTTACGGGGTCGTCCCACACTTCTCTGTGAGTCGTCGTCGTCGTCATCCTCTACGGCTTAGGCTAGCAGCCTGTTCCAGTCTCAATGGAAGTCATCCAACCATCGCTTACGGGGTCGTCCCACACTTCTCTGTGAGTCGTCGTCGTCGTCGTCATCCTCTACGGCTTAGGCTAGCAGCCTGTTCCAGTCCCAATGGAAGTCATCCAACCATCGCTTACGGGGTCGTCCCACACTTCTCTGTGAGTCGTCGTCGTCGTCGTCATCCTCTACGACTTAGGCTAGCAGCCTGTTCCAGTCTCAATGGAAGTCATCCAACCATCACTTACGGGGTCGTCCCACACTTCTCTGTGAGTCGTCGTCGTCGTCGTCGTCATCCTCTACGGCTTAGGTTACAGCCTGTTCCAGTCTCAATGGAAGTCATCCAACCATCGCTTACGGGGTCGTCCCACACTTCTCTGTGAGTCGTCGTCGTCGTCATCCTCTACGGCTTAGGCTAGCAGCCTGTTCCAGTCTCAATGGAAGTCATCCAACCATCGCTTACGGGGTCGTCCCACACTTCTCTGTGAGTCGTCGTCGTCGTCATCCTCTACGGCTTAGGCTAGCAGCCTGTTCCAGTCCCAATGGAAGTCATCCAACCATCGCTTACGAGGTCGTCCCACACTTCTCTGTGAGTCGTCGTCGTCGTCGTCATCCTCTAAGGCTTAGGCTAGCAGCCGGTTCCAGTCTCAATGGAAGTCATCCAACCATCACTTACGGGGTCGTCCAACACTTCTCTGTGAGTCGTCGTCGTCGTCGTCGTCATCCTCTACGGCTTAGGCTAGCAGCCTGTTCCAGTCTCAATGGAAGTCATCCAACCATCACTTACGGGGTCGTCCCACACTTCTCTGTGAGTCGTCGTCGTCGTCGTCGTCATCCTCTACGGCTTAGGCTAGCAGCCTGTTCCAGTCTCAATGGAAGTCATCCAACCATCACTTACGGGGTCGTACCCACACTTCTCTGTGAGTCGTCGTCGTCGTCATCCTCTACGGCTTAGGCTAGCAGCCTGTTCCAGTCTCAATGGAAGTCATCCAACCATCACTTATGGGGTCGTCCCACACTTCTCTGTGAGTCGTCGTCGTCGTCGTCATCCTCTACGGCTTAGGCTAGCAGCCTGTTCCAGTCTCAATGGAAGTCATCCAACCATCACTTACGGGGTCGTCCCACACTTCTCTGTGAGTCGTCGTCGTCGTCGTCATCCTCTACGGCTTAGGCTAGCAGCCTGTTCCAGTCTCAATGGAAGTCATCCAACCATCACTTACGGGGTCGTCCCACACTTCTCTGTGAGTCGTCGTCGTCGTCGTCATCCTCTACGGCTTAGGCTAGCAGCCTGTTCCAGTCTCAATGGAAGTCATCCAACCATCACTTACGGGGTCGTCCCACACTTCTCTGTGAGTCGTCGTCGTCGTCGTCATCCTCTACGGCTTAGGCTAGCAGCCTGTTCCAGTCTCAATGGAAGTCATCCAACCATCACTTACGGGGTCGTCCCACACTTCTCTGTGATCGTCGTCGTCGTCGTCATCCTCTACGGCTTAGGCTAGCAGCCTGTTCCAGTCTCAGTGGAAGTCATCCAACCATCACTTGCGGGGTCGTCCCACACTTCTCTGTGAGTCGTCGTCGTCGTCGTCATCCTCTACGGCTTAGGCTAGCAGCCTGTTCCAGTCTCAATGGAAGTCATCCAACCATCACTTACGGGGTCGTCCCACACTTCTCTGTGAGTCGTCGTCGTCGTCGTCATCCTCTACGGCGTAGGCTAGTAGCCTGTTCCAGTCCCAATGGAAGTCATCCAACCATCGCTTACGAGGTCGTCCCACACTTCTCTGTGAGTCGTCGTCGTCGTCGTCATCCTCTACGGCTTAGGCTAGCAGCCGGTTCCAGTCTCAATGGAAGTCATCCAACCATCACTTACGGGGTCGTCCAACACTTCTCTGTGAGTCGTCGTCGTCGTCGTCATCCTCTACGGCTTAGGCTAGCAGCCTGTTCCAGTCTCAATGGAAGTCATCCAACCATCACTTACGGGGTCGTCCCACACTTCTCTGTGAGTCGTCGTCGTCGTCGTCATCCTCTACGGCTTAGGCTAGCAGCCTGTTCCAGTCTCAATGGAAGTCATCCAACCATCACTTACGGGGTCGTCCCACACTTCTCTGTGAGTCGTCGTCGTCGTCGTCATCCTCTACGGCTTAGGCTAGCAGCCTGTTCCAGTCTCAATGGAAGTCATCCAACCATCACTTACGGGGTCGTCCCACACTTCTCTGTGAGTCGTCGTCGTCGTCGTCATCCTCTACGGCTTAGGCTAGCAGCCTGTTCCAGTCTCAATGGAAGTCATCCAACCATCACTTACGGGGTCGTCCCACACTTCTCTGTGAGTCGTCGTCGTCGTCGTCATCCTCTACGGCTTAGGCTAGCAGCCTGTTCCAGTCTCAATGGAAGTCATCCAACCATCACTTACGGGGTCGTCCCACACTTCTCTGTGAGTCGTCGTCGTCGTCGTCATCCTCTACGGCTTAGACTAGCAGCCTGTTCCAGTCTTAATGGAAGTCATCCAACCATCGCTTACGGGGTCGTCCCACACTTCTCTGTGAGTCGTCGTCGTCGTCGTCATCCTCTACGGCTTAGGCTAGCAGCCTGTTCCAGTCTCAATGGAAGTCATCCAACCATCACTTACGGGGTCGTCCCACACTTCTCTGTGAGTCGTCGTCGTCGTCGTCATCCTCTACGGCTTAGGCTAGCAGCCTGTTCCAGTCTCAATGGAAGTCATCCAACCATCACTTACGGGGTCGTCCCACACTTCTCTGAGAGTCGTCGTCGTCGTCATCATCCTTTACGGCTTAGGCTAGCAGCCTGTTCCAGTCTCAATGGAAGTCATCCAACCATCGCTTACGGGGTCGTCCCACACTTCTCTGTGAGTCGTCGTCGTCGTCGTCATCCTCTACGGCTTAGGCTAGGAGCCTGTTCCAGTCTCATTGGAAGTCATCCAACCATCACTTACGGGGTCGTCCCACACTTCTCTGTGAGTCGTCGTCGTCGTCATCCTCTACGGCTTAGGCTAGCAGCCTGTTCCAGTCTCAATGGAAGTCATCCAACCATCGCTTACGGGGTCGTCCCACACTTCTCTGTGAGTCGTCGTCGTCGTCGTCATCCTCTACGGCTTAGGCTAGCAGCCTGTTCCAGTCCCAATGGAAGTCATCCAACCATCGCTTACGGGGTCGTCCCACACTTCTCTGTGAGTCGTCGTCATCCTCTACGACTTAGGCTAGCAGCCTGTTCCAGTCTCAATGGAAGTCATCCAACCATCACTTACGGGGTCGTCCCACACTTCTCTGTGAGTCGTCGTCGTCGTCGTCGTCATCCTCTACGGCTTAGGTTACAGCCTGTTCCAGTCTCAATGGAAGTCATCCAACCATCGCTTACGGGGTCGTCCCACACTTCTCTGTGAGTCGTCGTCGTCGTCATCCTCTACGGCTTAGGCTAGCAGCCTGTTCCAGTCTCAATGGAAGTCATCCAACCATCGCTTACGGGGTCGTCCCACACTTCTCTGTGAGTCGTCGTCGTCGTCATCCTCTACGGCTTAGGCTAGCAGCCTGTTCCAGTCCCAATGGAAGTCATCCAACCATCGCTTACGAGGTCGTCCCACACTTCTCTGTGAGTCGTCGTCGTCGTCGTCATCCTCTAAGGCTTAGGCTAGCAGCCGGTTCCAGTCTCAATGGAAGTCATCCAACCATCACTTACGGGGTCGTCCAACACTTCTCTGTGAGTCGTCGTCGTCGTCGTCGTCATCCTCTACGGCTTAGGCTAGCAGCCTGTTCCAGTCTCAATGGAAGTCATCCAACCATCACTTACGGGGTCGTCCCACACTTCTCTGTGAGTCGTCGTCGTCGTCGTCATCCTCTACGGCTTAGACTAGCAGCCTGTTCCAGTCTTAATGGAAGTCATCCAACCATCGCTTACGGGGTCGTCCCACACTTCTCTGTGAGTCGTCGTCGTCGTCGTCATCCTCTACGGCTTAGGCTAGCAGCCTGTTCCAGTCTCAATGGAAGTCATCCAACCATCACTTACGGGGTCGTCCCACACTTCTCTGTGAGTCGTCGTCGTCGTCGTCATCCTCTACGGCTTAGGCTAGCAGCCTGTTCCAGTCTCAATGGAAGTCATCCAACCATCACTTACGGGGTCGTCCCACACTTCTCTGAGAGTCGTCGTCGTCGTCATCATCCTTTACGGCTTAGGCTAGCAGCCTGTTCCAGTCTCAATGGAAGTCATCCAACCATCACTTACGGGGTCGTCCCACACTTCTCTGTGAGTCGTCGTCGTCGTCGTCATCCTCTACGGCTTAGGCTAGCAGCCTGTTCCAGTCTCAATGGAAGTCATCCAACCATCACTTACGGGGTCGTCTCACACTTCTCTGTGAGTCGTCGTCGTCGTCGTCATCCTCTACGGCTTAGGCTAGCAGCCTGTTCCAGTCTCAATGGAAGTCATCCAACCATCACTTACGGGGTCGTCCCACACTTCTCTGTGAGTCGTCGTCGTCGTCGTCATCCTCTACGGCGTAGGCTAGCAGCCTGTTCCAGTCAATGGAAGTCATCCAACCATCGCTTACGGGGTCGTCCCACACTTCTCTGTGAGTCGTCGTCGTCGTCATCCTCTACGGCTTAGTCTAGCAGCCTGTTCCAGTCTCAATGGAAGTCATCCAACCATCACTTACGGGGTCATCCCACACTTCTCTGTGAGTCGTCGTCGTCGTCGTCATCCATTACGGCTTAGGCTAGCAGCCTGTTCCAGTCTCAATGGAAGTCATCCAACCATCGCTTACGGGGTCGTCCCACACTTCTCTGTGATTCGTCGTCGTCGTCGTCGTCATCCTTTACGGCTTAGGCTAGCAGCCTGTTCCAGTCTTAATGGAAGTCATCCAACCATCACTTACGGGGTCGTCCCACACTTCTCTGTGAATCGTCGTCGTCGTCGTCATCCTTTACGGCTTAGGCTAGCAGCCTGTTCCAGTCTCAATGGAAGTCATCCAACCATCACTTACTGGGTCGTCCCACACTTCTCTGTGAGTCGTCGTCATCCTCTACGGCTTAGGCTAGCAGCCTGTTCCAGTCTCAATGGAAGCCATCCAACCATCGCTTACGGGGTCTTCCCACACACTTCTCTTCCCCCTTGGACGATAGTCAAGGGCTCGTCTTGAAAATTTAGTTGGATCCATTCTCTCTACGTGTAATCGCCACTCCGTTTTGTACCGGCAGATTTTCTCATTTAACCTTTCAGCTATGCCCAGCCCCATTCTAATACGATTATTTCTGAGAAGATCTCTCCTGGTACAACCTTTTACAGCCCGTAAGAACCTCATTTCCGCTCCTTGTATTCTAGATATATCTTTGTCTCAGAATAATATAGATTGCTTAGTCTCAGAGGAACCAATAATTGTTGATGCTAGTAATTACTTTTTTCGGCTGGAGTTATAGTGATAAAGAGGGGAGAGAAAAAGAGAGAGAGAGAAGGAAACTGCACAGAAAACAAAAGGTTAGGTGCGGTTATTCATGTGAGTTCCCGACTCAGATTTTTTTCTTAAATTAGTAGTTTTGTAAAAATTGTATGTACAAAAAATCCGAGATATATTAGTTAAGGTTGGCAGTACTAGCAACCGAGAGGTTTGTTCAGTTTTTATACAACATGTGTAGTTTTCAAAACAATAAAAGTATACAAATTTGCTTAAATGGTAGAGGCACATTGGTATTAGCAGTAACGTCATGAAAAGTTATGAATACTGTTGTTGAACTGGCGTTATTGTTTGCACAAAGCACTAAAATATTTCGAATGCTATCTACGAATTATTTTATTACGAATTTCCTGTTTAATTCCTCTAGCACGTATAAGTCCGCAACCTGACACCAGAACTCGCTTACTACTTTGCACGAAGTACATTTAGTGACACATAAGTTTCCATATTAGATAACTTTTTAATTTTCAGAAAAATTAACAAAATCCCAGTTACTCTACTATTTTCGTTTAGTAGAGTAACAACTGTAGAATAGAAATAAATTAAATAGTTTTTAAGCGGTTTTATTATTGCGAGGTCAAATACTCACAAGTTATTGTCAAGACTGTTTTATTATAGCCTATAAGAAATCTAATATGACCGTTGGTTTTTATCCGAATTCGATAAACAAAGTGTCATTGGATTACCATTAAAACGGCTAATGTTTCGTGAAATAAGATGCGTTTTGTTGTAAGTACTGATTTTGTGAAATTTAGAATTAAAAAAGTCAAACAGCCGCCTTTTTGAAAATGTTTAAGATAATATCGTATTTTATCGTGTATAATGCACACTTTTCCCCAGTTTGCTGTCGCTTACCATCCGTAATTCAGCCTTTAAATGTGCCTGTTAACAAATCTTTTGAGGGTAATTTTATAAAACTTTATATACAGTGGATATGCGATAGTGACCACGCATACACACCGTCTGGAAAATTGAAAAGACCTCCAGTTTCACACGTAAACGCCTGGAAAGCAGTAAAATGTGAAACAGTAACAAAATGATTTAAGAAATGTCGAATATTGAACAGGCTGGATGGTACCGAAGATTGTACGCTTCGGGATGACAGAATCAGAAGATGAGAGTAATGCAATACTGCCTTCTTTAGAAACAGATGAAGAAAATTAATAAGTGCAAGTGTTATGTGATATTAGTTATATGAAAACTAAACTAATATCACTAAACACTCTGACTTGTGTAAGTTTTGAGTTGTTTTAAATTTTATATGAGCTTAATAATTCTGTTTTGTTTTTACAAATAAATAATCATGGTAAGTACATTTTTTCTATTATTTTGTATAAAACACTTTTTGCACAGCATATTTAATTTTCAAAGAATATATATTTTTCTACGTCATAATAAATTTTTTTAACTGTTTTTCATTACAAACACGGATGCGCATTATACACGAATTAAATTTTTCCTGTGAAATATTCCGATAAAATTGGGGCGCGCATTATACACGCGAAAATACGGTATTTTGTTTTGTTTTGTACTTCAAAGGAATAGCACACTTACTATGTTGTTTTGTTTTGCACTTGGAAGGAATATGCACACTTACTATGAATATCAAATTTCATTTTCACGTCCTATTTCATTCAGCAATTATAACGTCTTACCTACGTTATAACGTCGGGAACCAGTGCGTAATTGCCTCAGATCAATTGCACGGGCTGCCATAGTCTTAATCTACTTGTTAACAAGCAGTAGTAGTTAGAATGAAAGGAAAGTTTGTTGGGGTGTTTGATGATTTATTCACTCAGTATTTTGTGTTAAGTAATGACATCTCTTTATTAGGTGCTATCCTTTATAGTTCTATATGGATTTTTTACCATAAGGTTTTCTAAATAAAACTTTACAAAATATATTCTGAAAAAGTGGCCACAACAAAAGTATTGTTATGTGCTAGCTTTTTCCACGGATCCGGGATATTAAATTGGTTTTGTAAGTTAAGTTATCATACTATTTGAAGGGGGGGGATTTGAAGAATGGACTTAATTTAACCTCTAGTATCTGAAAAGCTTTATACTACAAGCACTAATTACTATTACAAATAATTTTAGTCGTATGACATAATACAATTTACGAAGTGACAATAATTAAAGTCTTTTATATAGTTTATTAAACTGTCTTTTGTAAACATTTGTTTTAATGACATTTAACCACGGAAGACAAATCTCCGTGTCACCTGTGATATTGTGAAGTTTACTCCGTGTCCTGGTCCTTGGTCCTTGGGGTGTCCACAAATGGTTGAAGGTTATGGTAGTTCACTTTCCGGGTGAAGTTCCTGAAGAGATCCTGGTAATTATGAAGCTGTTATGCTGTTCTATGAAGTCTGGTAGCTAAGCATCTTTAGTAGTACAACTCGAGTGAAAGTTCTTGTTTCCCACAGAAGTTCACGTCAC
Organism: Magicicada septendecula; assembly: GCA_034769895.1. Lineage (NCBI taxonomy): Eukaryota > Metazoa > Arthropoda > Insecta > Hemiptera > Cicadidae > Magicicada > Magicicada septendecula. Next base: position 103,651,665 of record CM068373.1, on the reverse strand, counting down.
ATCGTTATTTATAAAATGTTCTCACTTTTGGTACATTGTACCTTTTTAATTTAAACAAACATTGGAGATCTTACACATAGTCAATAGAGATATCATCCCTCTCACTTATTTATGCCATTTAATTTAATAGATTACATTTTTCTTTATAAAACACTGCTTTACTGACACTTTCCTCTACACATAGTTATATCTGCACTTTTAAATTAGAATATCTTAGTCATTCGGGGCATGGTTCAAGGGTGTAGTGTTTACTACGAGAGCGCTCCATCTCGACTGCATTATTATTTCAGGACAGGCAAGTTAACTGCGCGGAGTTTACGCATCACAACAAAATAGCTCCACCTTTATTCGCTATTTACGGTATTTAAAGTTTGACCATTTTATTATCCAAAGCTATGCTTTACTTCAGAATTAAATAGTATACTACTATATCATTGTTTATTTATTTGAATAATTTCAAGTTTTACCAGTATTATTTGTTTAGTAAAAGAATCTGTATGCAGGTTAATTCCAGTTAATGCATGTCAGTGCATGGTAAATTATTAACTAGTTTCCCTATCTTTACACTCGCGTTCCTTTTGTCATTAAACTTTTTATTAAATATTATTTTGAGTTAATCAAGGGATGTAATATTAATTTTAATGTGCGATTTAATAAATTTTACTCCATATTACGTTTCCTATTTTAAAATCTTCACACAATAATTACTTTCTTTTAATAAAAACGTAGACATACAGAGGGAAAATAAAGTATTTTCGACATATGTTTATTGGACATTTTTCATTTACTTTAGTGAGTAGAATAATTCCCCGAAGTTTTGGCACTATTTTCTGAAACACTTGGAATAACTGTCAACGTGTGTTATCTTATTCTTCAATACTGTCAACATTATAAATGTCAAGATGTATTTTGTTGACAGTACTGTTAAATAATGTAATTTAGTTAATTAACATTTCTAGAAGTGGATATGTAAAAATAAAATACACACACACGCACACACAAAGTATATAAACATATATAATTAAATACAAATTTGATGACATTAAAAATAATCACAAAATTTTTTTTTTACCATTTCGTTAAGAAGAGTTGTGTTCTTAAATTGTGATAACGAAAATACTTGAGTTAGCTGTAATGAATCTTGGGATGATTAATAAAGTAAGAATATTTGTGGTTATTTTTTACACAATTAGTAGTTACAAGGTTCGGATTTGCTGTATGCGAAACCGAAGTAACTATATACAAGGCCGTATTGTGCTCCCCCCCCCCATCAACAGTTCCATGAAGTGACGTCCCCCCAACCATAAATTTCAGCGTTTAAATCTTGATAATTGTTGCCCCCTCCTCAATTATAATTTTAATTTTACTTTAATTATTTTAATAATGGCATTTTAAACGTCATCAATATCATTATCAACTTCTACAAGGATTAAACCAATAATGGTTTGTTCCGATCCCAAGCAGATTTAGACTAGAGCTGGTCAACCCAACGCTTCTTCGGGCGTTCCACAATTCTTCGTACTTTCGGCTTGGTATTTTAAACGTACTATTCTGAACTTTCAAAAGATAAAAAAAATTGAACTTTTATGTCCGGTATACAACAGAATAGCATTAGGGATAAATCCTTCTTCAGTACCAGTATGTACGAGTTTCCCCTTTGCAGTAGGAGTTTTCACTGTACCGAGCAGTGAGTCGACAGTCCATCCGTTTTCCGTAGAATGATCTGCGTTAACCCAGGATTCGTGTAACCAAACAATGTCTCTCAATTTGTAGTGACAATTTCACGTAAGAATCTAGACCGCCAAGCAACAAATTCACCTCTTTCCATCAAAATATTTCACCATGAACGTTTTTTCCACCGGCAACCGAGGTTTTTCCATACCAAAGAGAGACTGTTCTCCTACGCCCTGGAAAGGAGAGGTTTTCGTGAAGGAGCTATTCCTTCCGTTCGTAGTGTGTCGTCTAATACCCTCAGTCAGGGAATTGTCAAGAGCCGTCTTTGGCAGTGGCGTATCTAGAACTTGGCCTGGGCCCCCCCCGTCAGGGTCGAGTCGGTTCCATACAAAAGACAAAAACAAGTAAAGACTAATCAACATTATTATCTTTATAGTGGTTGAAAAACGTGTTATAACATACTGAAATTAACGTCATTAAAAATAAACTGTAATAACACAGTAAAAATACGCTTTATTGAAACACTGTTTACACGATACTTATTGACTGAATTGATTTTCTTATATTTCGTATTTCAAACGTATACACAAATGCTGTATAATAAACCTGTTTGAGTATTTAAAAAGAGTAACTACTTTATTACTGTACACAGCTGAAAAAATAATAATAGAGCCTAAAAATTAAGAGATTATCAAAATTCGTCAACTTTCGATCCTCTGGGGGGGAGGGTCCGGTCCCGTTCGTCTTCCCTCCCATAAATATGCCCCTGGTTTTTGCTTAATAGCTTCTTTCCTGACTTTCCTGGCATTGTTGGATTATTTATATCTTTTGGCCACTTTTTCTAATGGTTGTTTCACTAATTTTTAAAGCAGCCGTAACCTTTTGTACAATTTTATTTGTTGACCTCAATTACGTCTCTCTTTTCCAATCACGTGCGCAGGTTGTACACGAGTTGTCGGGATTGACCGTTCACTGGAGTTCTTAATCGAATATTCTTGGAGAAAGACATTGTTGCAACTTATAGTTTGTCATTGAGTTCACTAAATAGTTTCACTGTTTACACGGCAGACAAAACGTTAATGACAAAACAAAACATGTAACGTAAATTTAACACGTACGGTTTCAAATTAAATAAAATGTGCCACTTTCAGATCAATAGAAACTGAATTTATATAATGATTAAACAAAAATTTGAGTCAGAAGATTAAAAAAAAAATACAAACTTAAATCTTTCGACAATATATATTAACAGGGTCTGGTTTGATCGGAATGTCAACTTTCATCTTGACATTTTAACGCATCTCCAGTATTTTGCACGTAGACTCTTATTCTGGCAATATATGTTTATGTTTGCAATAACAATATATGTTCGTACTGGTTTTAATGTTTTATATTTTCATCATCTTAAAACCAGTATACTTACTGAGCTGCAGAATCGCTCTCTATTTTGAAGAAAGTACTTTTTTTTGTAACGACCATCTAAGGACCACGTACCAATTTCAATTCTTTATTCTTTGTTCTTTTCTTTTTCTCCAATATTCTTTCATCTTTTCACTCTGTCTCTTCTTCCTGTCTTCAGTCCACTTTGAACCTGCGTATTTCTCTCTCCTACCCTGGACTCCTTCCATTTTTAAAACTTTTGCCCGAAAAACTTCTCTTTCAATTGGTTCTTCTGCGTTATTAAATTTAAGTTTAGAGGGATTCCAAGGTTGCTCCAACTCAAAACCTTTGATTACTGTTGTTGGGACTCCCCTGAACCCTTGGTACCAATGCATGGCATGATTTCTCTTTCAAGTTACCACCTGGGGTAGTCCCTTCATTTAGCGGAATTTCCAAACTGCAATTGAAATAGTATAGAGTGAAAAAGTAGGAATTAAATACTAAGCACATTTATTATTACATAAATTTAGATATTAGGTAATTTTTCATCTATGAAAAAATCACAAAAGTCGCGATTTCTCTACTGATTCTTTAGTAACATACAAATTGTAAAGCACACGATTATACGGTAAACACCAAAAAATCTGAATCATTCAGATCTGGGTACAATTCCTTTTAGCCTGACATCCTACTCAATTTTCACAATTTTTTCAAATTTTTGCTAACTTTTTGGCGCCCGAGATCCTAAAGGTTTGAAGTTAGACACTATATTCAGACGTTGTTCAAATTCTCTTTAATTTAATACATGAATTTTTGTGAGTAATTGAAAATCAAATATTGCTAGCAATTTTAGCCACTTGATGCCAAACAATTTGAAATTTTATGATAACGAACTCTATATTGCGATTAAAATTACCTTCAATTTGATTTGCTACATTGGTTTTGTGATGCTTTTTAAATTTTGTCCCTTTAATTTTTTTGTCCCCCCTCCTCATTTTGGAGGAAGCAATCTCAAAAACAATACGGATCTGTAGGTTACAAATATGGACACGCAAGCCAAGTTTTACAAAAATCGGTTAATGCGTTCAAAAGTTATCGTTAGGGCACGATACCCCAAGACAGACAGACGAACGCCAAATGGTTGAGTTAAAACTGAGAACTCGCTTCGCTCGTTCAATCCTATTTACAGGAATACAAGTTACTTTTTAAAAAACAAATTCCGAGTTAGCTTTCTTTTTTTTATTAATTTGGAGGGATTAGTAAATATGGGAGTACGTCTTTTAATCGGACTAACACACTACAAAAAGTTTTGTTAATTTTTGTTACTACAAAAATATAAATTTCGGTGTGTCAACACTATACTTGACTTTCGCAATACTTAAATCTCGTCCGTCTACGCTTAATACATGACTGATAACACAATTTATTTGTAAAGAAGGGTTTGTTTCTGAGAATTTTAAAAACGGTAGATATAATTTAACTGTCTGTATACAGCCAAATACCATTACGCTTATCGTTAGTCACTACCAGTGCGATATAATTTTCTGAATGGAAAAGGTAGACTTCACGTTATCTTAGCGCAAATAAAATTGGGTATTACTACAAAAAAAAAATCGAAAATTGTATTGAGGAATAAATCAAATATTCATTATATGATTAGTATATTTTATTAAAATTCCTTCAATTTGATTTATTAACATTTTTTAGTATGAAAATAGAATTGTAGAGATTCAAAAGCACAATCTACACTTAATATTTAATTGGACGAGCGAAGCCGGTTGTCAGTGTTAACTCGACCGTTTGGCATTTGTGAGTCTGCCTATTTGGGGCATGTCTCACGATAACTTTTGAACGCATCAACCGATTTTCGTAAAACTTGGCACGTGTGTCCACCATACTTTTACCCCACAGCACTCTGTCGTTTTCGAGATTGATCACCAGAAAGAGGGGGTTGGGGAAATGTGAGAGGGTCAAAATTGTGAAAAACGGCAAATACCCACGTAGGGGTATCAAATTAAAGGAAATTTTAGCCAAAATATGAATGTAGTGTTAGGTTTTTAAAATTTAAAAAGTTTTGGAAATCCAGGTCCTAAATAGTAGGACAAAAGTTTTATAAAATCGGAAAAATTCGTGTGGCATACCGAATTAAAAGGAATTCCAACTAAAATCAGTATGTAGTGTTAAGTTTAGGAAATTTAAATTTTGGGGATTCCAGGGCCCAAAAAAATTGGTAAATCGTTTGAAAAAATCTAAAAATCCAGCCGGGTGTCAGACTGAAGAGAATTTTAACACTAACCAAATTATTTCGAATTTTTAGCGTTTATTGTATGATTCATCGACAATTGTTACTTTACTAAAGAACAAGTAATAGGGTCATCGGGATTTTCGTAATTTTTCTGTTAATTGAAAAATTGTCTAAAATCTGTCTAAATAGTAAATGAACTTCATTCAACATACTGAGCGAGTTAATTTGTATAAGTCCACTTTGCAAAATTATAAAACATGTCTACAAAATGCCACGAACTACATCCATTATGAAATTAAACAACAAGGCTATCCCGGTAGCCGACTCTGTAAAATACTTGGGCATCCACCTAGACAAAAAACTGACATTTGGATGTAGAGAAAACAACTGGACACCAAGTTTCGCAAGCATTACTGGCTCCTGGGCAGAAAATCATTACTGTCAATACGAAACAAGTGTTGGTGTACAACACTGTCTTCAAGCCTGTGTGGACACACGGCTTACAGCTTTGGGGAACTGCATCTAAATCCAATATCGCCATAATGGAAAGGTTTCAGACCAAAGTGCAGCGTGCCATAACCAACGCACCGTGGTTCGTCAGCAACAAAGTCATCTATAGCGACCTGGACCTGCTCTCAGTCAATGAAACCATTTCGATGTGCAGCGAAAGATATGTGAAACTGATTGAAGGGCACACAAATCCTTTAGCCATAAAACTACTAGACAACAGCCTACAGACAAGACGTTTAAAGTTAGCATTTCCGCTGGACTTACTTAGACCTTAACACTCTAAATATGTTTTACATAATATGTTACTTTTAAATTCTCATACAGAGAACTTTTGTATAGTCAACGCCATGCCGTGTATTCTGTGAACAATTATGTTTATTGTTATGTATTAACAGACTGCATTAATAAACGTATAAAGAAAGTCTAGTTTTATGCATCCCAATGAAAACACCACAAACACCTAAACTTTAGTTTGTCGTAACGTGACGTCATTGCAAAGAGTGGGCTGAGGTTTCGTGACTCCCCCCCCCCCCAAAGGTGTAGATTGCGTACAACCTCTTTGGCGCTCGTGTGGTGTAATATGACAACTCTTGAGCGCCGAGGAGTGTGGCCAGGCCGTGATTATATCTTACTAATTAGAAACAAACCCGGGCACCACTTTAGCATACTCGACTCAACAAACCCTTCCAACACACACGGAATTACAGATCCAAGAATGAAAGTGCTCAAACGTCGAGGGCCAAGTGTGTGGGACAATTACGAGGAGCCATCTTGTCAGACCGCTGGTGAAGAATTTGGTGTGAGAGACTGAAATGTAAGTAAGACTTAACTGCAGAATGTACTCACTGTTTTGAACTAAATACGGACTTATTACTAGGTGAAACCAAATAAGGTTTATTATTAGGTGAAATTGAATTAATTTTAATTTTGTAAAGCTGCGAGTAAGGTTGGTCCCCGTAGCCGAGAGCCACCAAGATGAGAACGTTTCTCATTTTAATTTTTTGTGTTCGTGTTATTTATACATATATAAATGAAGAGGTTAAAAATCATATATCAAATGTCATAGGCAAAAATATTACGGTTCTGTACAGTTAGGCAAAATATTACGTATTTTCCCTTTGTGACCCTGTGAGCAGATTAATCGATTTTGTCCGTTTTTTAATAAACTTCCTCATAACTTAGTGCTCCTCATAAATTTGTTCAAAATTTTTACTTAAATTTTTGGCCCGTTGTTCCCTTAAAATAAAAATAATTCAGAGTTATCACTACACTCGCATTTGGGCCAAAATTCCCTTTAGCTTGATACCCGTCATGGATTTTTACAATTTTTTTCAAAATGTTGCTCCTATTTTGTGTCCCCGTTCCCAAAATTTTTGAATTTACAAAAGTGAACACTGTTTTAATTTAGCGTTTGTACAAATTATAGTACAAACGAGTACAAAGCTAATAGTGCAGGTTATGTATATGATTGGAAAGGTGGAAAGCTTTCTTTATTTTGAATCATATTCCAGTATAAGAATATTTGTCATCAGATATGAATATAAGGAAAAGAGCACTGGCAGTCGAAGAGTAAGAGAAACGTTAAATTCGATTTCAGCGAAGTTAAACATCTTCACAACAAATCACATGATTGTAACCGCTAGCTGGATCTGCTCGATGGTCTGTTAAAAGACGTGTGAATACCTTTACTACTTTTATTGGAACTGTACCTTTATCCATTCCTGCAGTATATTTTCGATGTTTTTAATATGCGATTGTATCGATATATTACGATGTGGAAAAGAAAAAGTGTACTAATTGTAAATTGACCTATTTCTGAATGCAAACCGAAAATACCTGTTGTTTTCATTTGTGAGGTTAGGTGATTATAGTTTTTGGTTTTTAGTTTACTGCTGAAACAAATAAAAGCCATGGTTGAGGAAAACATAACGTTTAATGTGTTATAATAACACAGTAATACTTAAAATAAAGAACCTAACGTTTTGAAGTTGGCAAATCGGCCAAAACAACAATAGCAAATGTAAACTGGAAAATACAAATATTTATGGTTAATGGGGGAAAAAACAAAAAGCACAATGTATTAAGGCATGACAACATACGCTCTACATATTGTACATAATCGACGTTTCTTTTTGGTTAGCCACAAAACGAGTACTTGTTGGAAAATGAATATTACCGAAAAAACGAGTTCTGCCACAAAAAAGTGACATGTATAGTAATAGGCAAGGGGTGTCTCTTGGGCTACCCCGCCTTACTTTCGAGTTGGTTTTTCTCGTATTTTCTACAAAAAAAAAACGAGGTTTACATTACACACGTATCGCTTTCCATGTGTAATTTCAGTTCTCATGTTAACTTAACTACATCAACTTTTGGCGTCACAGGTACGCAACTGTGATATACTACTGCTAAAATCATTTTTCATTAAAAAAAGGACTAAGAACACCAACTGCAATCACCAGCCAACTACTCTGCAACATATGAAATTAAAATTTGTATAATTCTTTTACCTACATAAAATTATGTTCGATATTCACTAAAGATCGAAGCCAAGCCGTCGCATAATTGAAATATCGAAAATGACTGCAGGAGCGGATAAAGGTACAGTACCCTTTTATTTTTGTTCTATCTTGTAATTTAATGTTCGTTTTCTCAGATGTTTTGTTCTGTGTAATTTTCGGCGTAACAATCCGTTTTTGTGAAATGTCAGTTTCAATCCGCCTTTTTACGTCAGTTTGTATGTTACGTGTAACGTCTAACAATTGGCGAATCTGCTATGCGATTGTCACGAGCCATGGATCTAATACTCGAGAGAAGACGATGAGAGAAAGACGATATCGGAAGATGGCCTGACCTTGACAGCCAGAATTTTTTTTTTTTTTTTTTTTTTTTTGAGAAGAAACATTTATCGAATCCTTGAAAGAAGCAGATAAACGTACTTAGTTTTTTGTTTACGTTTATCTGCAAATTAATTAATTAATATGTTTGTAAATCAAGTCGACGTTTCTCAATGCTGTGCGATACGATCTGAAACTGTTACAAGGAACTCATGTATTTTTCAGTAACACATTATAAGTAAATAAAACACAGAACACACACACATAAAAATAAGCAGTATTTGTTTCGATAAGAGGTAAGGTATATGTGTGTTTGACCTCACAGTATTTCTCGGGTCACTGTGTCCGTATCGCCAGGGCACGTATATCCGTTCACCCGGTACAGTAATACCGTAATAATCCGTAATAATACAGTAATAATCCGTACCAAAGGCACAGTAATACCTTCGCCTCCACTATTTCTGGTGGTAGGCGTACAGATCATACACTGAAATTCTACTTAAACGTAAAGTTTTTGTGTACCCGTCACTCGTTATCTGTGTGTGTTGTGTGTGTTTAATCCTTTGTTATACTGCAAACAAGTTGGGTCACACACAAGACCAAAGATTTACAGTAAACACACAAAATCCTTTGTTTGGGTCAAGGTGTCGACGCCTCCATGAATATTTAGCCAGCTGTGTTCACAGACGACGTAATACAGTCAGCGGTGCGCTAAATCCGGCTATTGTCTTGCCGCTCTGCAGCGATTGTTGATGAAAAGTTTATATACGTTAATAACTGTCTGGTGGTATAGTTGATGATATTTTAGATCCTATGCGTTCTAAAAACTTGATTGACCATTTAACACAAGCTATAACGCCGAAGTAGCAAAAAAAAAAAAAAAAAAATGCAGAGAAAGGAAATGAGCTGTTCTTCTTCAAAGATTATGTTATATAAACTTGTTCCGGCACCCATCTCATCCTCGGATGAGCCACGTCTCTTCTACCAATGGCTTTATAGTTCAGTGCCGCTTTCGGCAATCGATCCTCTGTCATCCTTTGCAGATGATCCCACCATTGTCTTCTGTAAATTGAAATAATTTCATTTATCTCATTTACTTCGAGTTATGCTCTGATATCTTCATTCCTTATTCTATCTTCGAATGTATAATTTAAAATATTCGAAGAAACTGCATTTCAGCACTCTGAGCCTTGGCGCTTTCCTTTTTTATCATGACCCACGCCTCACTCGCATAAATCAATGTGGGTATTGCTCATAAAATTTAATCCTTGTTTTATTTCTAAGATTTCTATGGATCGTACCACAAATATTCCTAAATTTATTTATCTTCTTTCTTATATCATATTCAGATTCATAGCTTACTGCACGGCCGAGATATCTGAAACGGCTCTTAAGCCTGCTGAAGAATATGTAATTAAGATTAAATGCGAAAATAACTTGTGTTGAAACTTAATTGACCTCTCTCCGGGCTATTAGGTTGTGTGTGTGTGTGTGTGTGTGTGTGTGTGTGTGTGTGTGTGTGTGTGTGTGTGTGTGTGTGTGTGTGTGTGTGTGTGTGTGTGTGTGTGTGTGTGTGTGTGTGTGCATTATCATTTTATTAAAATCCCGACCGGGAATATGAAAGTCTATAAAAATATAATTGTTAAATAATTTTTTAACTAATTTCTATTTGCTTAATTAGCGTGTTCTTTAATATTTATGTATCAACTATTTTGTGCATTTAAAAAAGTACTGATTTTTCGTAAACCGATTATAGATCAATCATTATAAACAAAAAAACGGCAAAAAATAAAGAAAAAAATCGAAATACGCAGAATTTTACCAGCTAAAATTTTTACTTTAAACATTTAACTGAAAAATGAAGGGAAAGAGGTGAAAATGCGGAAAAACTTATTTTTCACCCCTTTCAGAGGGGTGGAAAAAAGTCCCGGCCTTCGGGATATAAAGATTTTTTAAAATAAAAGTGACATATTTATTAAATACCGGTATGTTATTTTGTAATATATTATTTTGAAATTTTCAGTAATTTCCTGCGTTTAAAAAAAAAGTTTTAGATAATATTTGTAGTTTATTAAAATCCCGACCGGGATTATGAAAGTTACACCACACACACACACACACATATTCGTTTATTGTAATTGACCTTTCGATTATTATCGTTATCGCTTTATACTTCTGTCGAAAATGAAGATGGTAATGAAGAATATGTACCAGAGGAGTACACCAAGCTCTAGTAATTTCAGGACAGTTTGCCCAGCAGAGAGCAGAGGACTTTTGCAAATATTACGATTATAATTTTGCCTATATAGTTTTCAACAATTTATTAACAATAGAAAATCGGTATGCAGAACCATACATGACTTCCATGTTCTAAGATTTATATTAAAAATTTTAAGATATAAATTGAAATATCGGTATGGAGAACCATACATGACTTCCATGTTCTAAGATTTATATTTAAAATCATATTCGAAATGAAATATTTCCATAGAAACTACTTCTTTCTACTTATTGCTTCAGCCTTAATCACGGTACTGGGGTCACTAACGTATACCACCTGACGTTTTCGCACTCGATTTTCACTGATGATGGTAGTCGATGGACTGCCGAAAAGTCTCGTTTTGCAGAAAACATTGGACTACGACTAAACAGCCCGGGAAGGAATTTTAACAAAGAACTACTTCTTTGGTACCGATAACGTAGTACACATAGAAAAAATTCTCCCCTCCCCCATCAACTATAATTTTCATTAATAGAAAAATACCCCTACCCCGTTCACCTAACCTCTTCATTTATAGATATTTCATTTACATTTCTACAGTGGATTATTATGAGCTTCTTATTAGGATACATTTTTTATCAAAATTAAGTACTTTACTCTTGTTAAAACATAAAACGTTGCAGCTAAACTACCCCTTTCTCTTAACCGATCTTCACCAAAATCAACTGGCCTTGAGTTCTCTTTAATTAAAAAAGGTATACAAAAACGTAGTCGATTCTTTTTTAATTTGCGGCAGTTATCGTTCGTCATATAAAAAATTACCCTTGTTAAAACATAAAATGTTGCCGGTAAACTACCCCTTTCCCTTAACCCATCTTCACCAAAAACAATAGATCGTGAGTACTCTACAAATCAGGGCTGTATGCAAAAATTATTTGATTCTGTTTGAATTTGAGGCTGTTATCGTTTGCCATAGAAAACAATTACCTTGATTAAAAAAAAACCGTTGCAGGTAAACTACCCCTTTCCCTCAACCAATCTTCACAAAAAACAATAGGTCGTTATCGTTTGCCATAGGCAAAAAATCTATAGACAGACAGACACACAGACAGACAGATAGACAGACAGACACACACACAGACACTTTTCGAAAAACGACTTTTTTTCATGTTTTGAGTGTAGTACAATCAGAATCTGCAATAATCTCGAAAACGATTTGTTTTGCCGTCACCATACTTCCATTTCCTTAAGGAACATGGAAGTAAAAATTGCTTGTTTAAAAAAAACCGTTGCAGGTAAACTACCCCTTTCCCTTAACCGATCTTCACCAAATCAATAGGTCTTGAGTACTCTACAAATCAGGGCTACATGCAAAAAATTATTTGATTCTGTTTGAATTTGCGACTCTTATCGTTTGCCATAAAAAATACCCTTTTAAAACATAAAACGTAGCAGGTAAACTACCCCTTCCCCTTAACCGATCTTCACCAAAATCATTAGGTCTTGAGAACTCTACAATTTAGGGTTCTATGCAAATAATCATTTGATTCTGTTTGAATTTGCAGCTGTTATCGTTATCATATAAAATACCCTTGTTAAAACATAAAATGTTGCCGGTAAACTACCCCTTTCCCTTAACCGATCTTCACCAACACCAATAGGACTTGAGAACTATACAATCCAGGGCTGTATGCAAAACATTATTTGATTCTGTTTGAATTTGCGGCTGTTATCGTTTGCCATAGAAAAATATCGGTATGGAGAACCATACATGACTTCCATATTCTAAGATTTATATTTAAAATCATTTTCGAAATGAAATATTACCATAAAAACTACTTCTTTCTACTTACTGCTTCAGCCTTAACCACAGTACTGTGGTCACTAACATATGCCACCTCACGTTATCGCACTCTATTTTCACTGATGATGGAAGTCGATGGCATTGCCGAAATGTCTGGTTTTGTAGAAAACATTGGACTACGGCCAAATATCCCGGGAAGGAATTTTAACAAAAACTACTTCTTTGTTGCCGATAACGTTGTACACATATATATCAGTGGCGAAGTTACATGGAGGCAATTGAGGCAATTCCTACCCTAAAAAATTCTGTAGAATAAAAATTATAAATACGTATGAACTACATAACGTAAAGATTATACATTGTTACTGCGACTGTCAAATTTATTAAACCGAAACGTGCTTTATTGAGCGACCGCTAGATGGTGACAGGTGAGATTCGGCATAGTTCGTTTAAAGCGAATGAGGCAACCTGAACTTGCCTCAGCGTTTTTTGTATATATCGTATGTAAGCAATTTAGTGGTGTGATAGGGAAGTGTAGGGAGGGGGGATTGTCCCGCGCTGTACACATAGAGCGTTGAGGCATGCCTCACTTCTGTGGTCCAAACAGTTAAGTTAAAGCGCCTGTGTTGTTTCTAAGTGTTTATTTTATGCGGTTATTAAAAGTGTCACTGTTATTCCGCTGAACTAACAGATGATCAAGATTGTTATTTGAATTATTTGTAACATTAAACATATATATAGAAACTAATCAAGTTTAAAAATTTGAAGTTCAATCAGTTGTATTATTGTGTATGACTAATACAAAGATTGTTCAATAGACACACGTATAGAGCTGTAAAGCATTTTTTATTCAACGATTTTAAAAGAAGTCTCCAATAACATTAAGACATGAGTTCCACTGTTGCGCTAACCTGTAGATTCCCTGCTAGTAAAATTCTTACGGCTGTTTGTGGAACCATTCGGTTACAGCAAACTCTACCTCAGCGTCCGATTTAACCCACCGTCCTTTTAGTGATTCCTTAAAAAAAATTTAAGATAAGATTTTTGCCTACCCATTCATTAACTACTAGCTTCGCCAGTAAGCAAATTGATGTCCATTTTTTCGGCTTGCACGCGTTATGTTGGTGTGGGTTTCGGCACTTTCCATTTAAAAAGCGTGCAAACGTAAGAAAATAAACATGAGTGAGGCCAGAAATAACGTGAATTGTGTGTGTGTGTGTGTGTGTGTGTGTGTGTGTGTGTGTGTGTGTGTGTGTGTGTGTGTGTGTCTTACCTGCCTTTTTATTGCCGTATTAAATGAAAAATATTATATTACATTAAAATGAAAAAATTATAATTTTATTGCCTGGCAACAAAATTATTTTATTTTTAACAATTACCATTGTTTCAAAAAGTTTAAATAAATTTTCAAGTACTTTACTCTTGTTAAAACGTAAAAGGTTGCAGGTAAACTACCCCTTCCCCTTAACCGATCTTCACCAAAATCGAAAGTCATTGAGACCTCTACAATTCAGGGACGTATGCAAAAAATTATTTGATTCTGTTTGAATTTGCGGCTGTTATCGTTTGCCATAGGCAAAAAATCTATAGACAGACAGACACACAGACAGACAGATAGACAGACAGACACACACACAGACACTTTTCGAAAAATGACTTTTTTTCATGTTTTGAGTGTAGTACAATCAGAATCTGCAATAATCTCGAACACGATTTGTTTTGCCGTCACCATACTTCCATTTCCTTAAGGAACATGGAAGTAAAAATTGCTTGTTTAAAAAAAACCGTTGCAGGTAAACTACCCCTTTCCCTTAACCGATCTTCACCAAATCAATAGGTCTTGAGTACTCTACAAATCAGGGCTACATGCAAAAAATTATTTGATTCTGTTTGAATTTGCGACTCTTATCGTTTGCCATAAAAAATACCCTTTTAAAACATAAAACGTAGCAGGTAAACTACCCCTTCCCCTTAACCGATCTTCACCAAAATCATTAGGTCTTGAGAACTCTACAATTTAGGGTTGTATGCAAATAATCATTTGATTCTGTTTGAATTTGCAACTGTTATCGTTATCAGTAGAGGGAAAATACCGGTTCTGACCAACAAAGGATGCCGCCGTTCCCACGGTCCAAGATTTTTTCCCACGCTCTCCCCACCACCGCTGGACCTGCAGCATCCGCGAATTTCCACCAATAAAATTTCGCGCGCCAAGTTCAAATATATGCAGCCTTTCGCGAGCCTAGATCAAAGAGATGCCGCCGTTCCCAATTTTTTTATTTTTTTTATTTGATATTTTTATTTTTTTAATTAAATTGATTTGCATATCCGTGAATATATGCCGCCTTTCGCGAGCCTAGATCACTTTAACTTTCTACTGGACCACAGCATCCGCGACTTTTTCGCTGATCTGTGTCAAGATCCGCGACTTTTTCGCGTATCTGGACCACAGCATCCGCAATGTATATTAAATCTATATGATCAGGTTTACCAACCTATGTACGGGTTCAAACTTGATATGTGTGTGTATTATAGTGCATATTAAAATATATGATCAGGGTTACCAATCCTGCATTATTGTGTGTGTGTGTATAGAACAGATCTGTCAACATTTTTCTTCGGTGGGAAATTCAAACTATATTATAGTAAATTGTTGACGACGACTTCGATATCAACTCTCTCTCCCCTCCTCTCTCTTTGTCTCTAGACACAGTTGTCATCAGTTTTACATAAGCGTCGTGCTACTTATGGATTATTGTAATTAGCGATACTAAAATGTAATCACCAGGAAATATATATTTATCACCTACCTCGTGGCGTCCTTTTTTGACACATGACAGTCATTGACTACGATTTAGAAATTAATATACTGCCAAGTCTGTGTGTGTGTGTGGTAAAGTGTTACGCATAAAAAAATCTCCTTGAAATAAGGTATTTTCAAAAGTTTTGTGTACACACACATTGTATAATAATTTTCGTAATTGTAAGATACAACCTGCAAATTATTAAAATGTCTCTCTCACACATTTCTGATTACTATACAAATAATTGGATGCATATTCGAAGATTTCCCTTATTCAAACGATTTGTATGTGTGTACACGAACTTAAATACAGACGATTGTAATTTTAAAAATTCATTTTTTGCATTAAATATATATCGTAAACAATGAAATAATAATATTTCGTCATTGTAAGATTTTAATAAAACAATTATCAGTTTAAATAATAATTTTCATGATTGTAAGATACAACCTACAAATTATTAAAATGTCTCTCTCACACACATTTCTGATTACTATACAAATAATTGCATGCATATTCGGAGTATGTTGACAGTGAAACAAGTCTATGCACACACACACACACACACACATACACACAACGATACTGAATTAGATATAGTTATTATTCGCTAAATTAAACCAGAGGTCATTAACCTTGTGTACAACGTCCCACATTCTAATTTCACACCTGCTAGTCATTAGCAGTGATTAGGATTATAAAGTATTTACTCTAAAAACGGACAACTCTACTTTCTAATTTGACACCTGTCAAGCATTAACACCGCTTACAGTAATTACTCTAAAAACGGACACACACACACACACACACACACGTGCTTTCCCCACTACAGAGTACACTATATATACGCTAAGTAAGTTAGCGGCAATTTCTTATTTGTCGACTTGTACATCCTGATACTGCACGTATTACGTGTCTTTCAGTATACACATCTTCTTTTGAAAGACTGTTTGTACGTCTTCAGTGTAGACAACGCACATACTAGTTTGGCTGATACTGTCTTCCAGTATACACATCTTCTTTTGGTAAGTGTATAGATTTTATTTAAACGTAAAAATTATCAAGTGCATTATTTATTGAATTTAATACATGTGTGTGTGTGTGTACGCGTGTGTGTATGATCAAATTACAATTTCTGAAAATATATTCTTACTGTATTTTTATAGTGGCAATTTCTCACCAACGTGTGCTGATACATCGTGAAATCTCTACATCTGTTTTTTAATAGTTGAAAGACTGTTTGTACGCCTGTAGACAACTAGACTCTAGACTGTAGACAACGCACATACTAGTTTTTTGGTAAGTTGTACAGATTTTATTTAATTTTAATGTATGTGCAGATTTTTATTTAAACGTAAAAATTATTTGCATTATCAAGCGTGTTATTGAATTTAATACATGTGTGTGTGTGTGTGTGTGTGTGTGTGTATGATCAAATTATTATGTCTGTTACAAATTTTCTGAAAATTGCTTTAAACAAACGTTTTTAATGTAAAAAATTTAGAAAGTAGGTCACAGCGTATGATGACATTTATATCTCTCTCTAATTCTGTTGTGGACATACATAGCTGTAAGCAGTGACTATCTCCTTATGAATGCGGAATGTAGACTTTCCTAAAATTATTTGCATTAAAACATTATCAAACGCATTATTGAATTTAATACATGTGTGTGTGCGCGTGTATGTGTATGATCAAATTATTATGGAGTGGGTTATACAAATAATAATAAAGTGTGTGTAATATATATACATTTATTAAAATACATACACACAGCTCCAAGATTATATTAAACAGTTTTACAATTAAAAATACATACACAGCTCCAAGATTATATTGTTACAAGTATGAAAATATATCTAAACTAATATTTACAATTTAAAAAAAAAAACATACACAGTTCCAAGGTTATACTGTTACAAGTATTAAAATATATCTAAACTAGTTTTACAATTAAAAATACATACACACACATAGCTCCAATATTATAATGTTACAAATATGATGAAAATATATATATATTTAAAACTAGTATTTACAAAATATGTATAAAATAAGACTTAAACACGTCTATGTACTGTGTTGGACAATGGTGTATATTCTACAAGCGAATCATGTAGTATCATACAGTAGGCGGTTGTCTGTCTAGGAAAATTCATTGACGATTCAAATTCTAAACGTACATCAACTACTGAAGACTTAAGTGTTTCGTCTTGCTTGCTACAATCGAAAACAACCAGCGGGGCTTTTGATTTGAATAATTCCGGTGTCAGTACTGGGCTACCGTCTAAACGGTGGTAATACGAACTTTGAAAACTGCTGTACATATTGTACAATAATGCAAAACGGTCTTTCCCAATATCCAAGTTTAAATTATCGTAAGGATAATACTTGTCGTTTAGAAACAGTCTCGCATTGATCACGTTACAGTGATCAAATTCATCAGCGTGTGCTGTCAGTACATTTTTTCTTGCTGTCTGAAAAGCTAACACAACAAAGCGTGGTTTTTCCAGCTGACTCGAGGTCTTGACAATCCAATTCTGCCTTTTAGTCTGTGGTAAGGCAGGATACTCGTGCAACTCCCAGGTCCTAAAAGGCATAGTTATCGGGTGGTCTTTCTCTATGAGTCGTAACAGTGGTAATCTGTACACATTAGCTACATGTACATAAGGCATTTTCCAGTAAACTTTATCTAGTTCAAGAACACAATTAGCAATCGTTTGTCCGCTTACTAAAACCATAGCATTTATGTCGGTAGAAGCGCGTAGGAGTATAAGTTCTTGTTTCACGTTCAGCACGATGCGTGTATAGTCTTCTGCGAATCCCATTAGCATTTTCAGTGGTATACAAAAATTGAATTCGCCGTCATCATTCACTTTTAATATGTTCGTGGTCGGTGCCACCCAACCTGCGTTTTCCATTGCGTTACGTGCGTTGTTGTTGAGTGATAGAGAAGTTTTAATAGTTGACGTAACACCGACGTTTCTGGTATGATCCACTACCACGCCGGCCAACTCGTAACGAATCTCTTCAAAGAGAAATGCTGTAGCATTGTTCACCAGTTCCACATTCAGTGCAGTATTTGCAGCCGCACTAGGGTTTTTTTTAACCAACTTGCCTTCGATGTAGAGGAAACTTTCTGACGGCAGTGTAAAGACGTCCTGTTGTTGTATTGGCACACGTATTTCATCATTGTTTCCATATCTTGTTGTTGCGTACGGTGCGTGTGAGTGAAATGAAAAGTGTGTGATACTGTCTTCAAAGAACGGTTGCTGCTCCACTGATAATATTCCACTAGCCATGTTACTTGTTTACAACAACAAAACCCAGTGAAATCAGGAAACGGCGGTTAACTGATGTTAATCGTTTCAGTTTCGAACTAGTACTGATGCGTTTCCTAACTGATCTTTCTTCTTCTTTTATTACTGACGACGACTGTGGTAGCAGCGGTGGCGAAGAAACAAAGTACAAACCCATGTCTATAGTCGTTTTAGATGTAAACGCACAGTGATGACTTCTCCGCGAAAATCTATTACGTCACCGTCCTGATCGTGTAAAGATAATGTTATGTTGTCCAAACGACTCACATTCACAGGTAGGTATATGACGTTTGTAGGCGATTCAATTATTTTGAATCCTGGTTCGACTGACGGATAGAACGAGTGCAGTGTGTGCTCGGTTTTACCGTTCTTGTATGATCCTTGCGCTATATTACACCTTATCAGTATACTGTTCACTTTTATAATGTTAACTGTGGCGTCAGACGTGTGAGTTTTATTCGCTTCAAGCAGACGCTTTCCCTTGAAACCCAACATATCACCGATACCGTACACTGTTTGTTGAAAGTCAATATCCAGTGCACAAGTCAGCTCACATTTCAGTGTATTGTTGTTAGGACGTAGACTAATCTTTGAGTCTCCTAACTGCTTTTTGAGGAAGGCTTCTATGTCACCGATTTCATAAGCACCTGTAGGTAAAGTTATCAAGTCCCACGTTGTTCCGTCTCGTAGTACTGGAAACACGTTGTTTTTTCCTTCAATCACGTTCGGTATACTGTTGTATGTAGTAAAGTCCAATAGACCTACATACCATTCGCCGTTTGTTAGTTCGAGAGGCGGGAAAAAGTCACATACAAGAGCAGCAGCATTCGTACCTGTTAAGGTGACCGACAGCGAAGACATCTTGTCGCTTACTGATCACTCGCGCGTTAAGAAGTCCAAACATAAATGCCCGCAGATGACTGTGTGTGGTGGCTGTTCACGTTCGTAATTGTAGTAAATGTCGGTGTCGGTTCCAAAATACTGTGTCAGCTCAAGAGGTGGCTGCATATTACCATACGCATCATAGTAGTAAACTTGTTTGTTTCGCTTCTTGTAGCAAACCCAGTGCGTACCAGGTCCTTCTGCACTGTCTAGATTAACAACTGCACTCTCATTCTTCCATGGTCGTGTGTGTGGTAAAGTGTACGCATAAAAACTCCTCTGAAATAAGGTATTTTCAAAAGTTTTGCATACACATACAAATCACTGTCAGACAATGCACGCACTGGTATGCAAATTAGTTTTTTTGTCTGTAAGGACGTAGGTATAGACCTGACGCTATTTTTTTATTGTTACGTTTATGTCTTGGGACTGTTTTGCGTTTGCAGGTCGTTTTGCGTTTGTTCACGGATTGACGTTTAATTCCTGAACCCTTCTTCTTCTTGTTTTTTCTGCAACCACTACGCGAGCTCCCTCCACCCACTGCCGATTTCGCCTTCATCGCTGCCGCTACGGCCGCCGCGTACGCTCTTTCGCTGATGCCTGAATTCAAAGCTTTCACTCGATCCCACGCCTTGCCGGCTAGCACACGATC
Source organism: Magicicada septendecula (assembly GCA_034769895.1). Taxonomy (NCBI): domain Eukaryota; kingdom Metazoa; phylum Arthropoda; class Insecta; order Hemiptera; family Cicadidae; genus Magicicada; species Magicicada septendecula. The sequence goes on along the minus strand of CM068373.1, from coordinate 103,631,340 downwards.
CGCTACGCGTCTTCGTTCGTTGTCCTTGTACTTAGCGTAAGCGATATCGTGTTCGCGACAGGCTTCGTCCAACTCGTTGATTCCGCGCTCGCCACGTGCCAATCTCTCTTTGAGTTTTGTTCCAGGTCCACAGAATCGGTAGCCCGGTAGGTGTAATTCTACTGGTAATGCGTCCACCGCCCGATTAATCAAAGTAGGTACTGACGAAACGATAGCGGGCACAGTGTTTTTAAGTATTTTTCCAATTACACCACGCCCCATTCTTCTTTTCTTACGAAGTACGTGCATTCTTGTAAACAGATCTCCAATCCTTGATTTCCGTTTCCGTATCGAGAACGTCTATTAAACGCCCCACCTCTTCAATATATTCAGACAGGACTGAACGCTGTGTCGTGCTGTCTTGATATTTATAGACAAACTTTATTAGATTGATTATATGAGCGTGAAATACCTGAGTGACCTTGTACAATTCGGTCTTTATATGTAATTTTAATTCGTGCATTTGTCGTACAGTGACTGCGTCTTTGTCATTGATACCGTTCGCTATATTCGTAATTTTTCTTCCGGCAGCGTAGAAAGTATCGTTTTGCAAACTGATTGTGTGTGCATGTAAAAATTCCAAATTCACTGCGTCTTTGAAGTCAACAGGCGCTTGCACATGCGTTAGTCGACAGTCATTAACGATTACGTTACCTGCACGATCTTTTTTCAAACTCTTCTCGTCTACGTATCGTTTTGTGGCTGCATCTCTTGATTTAAGCGGATCGTTTAGCCTTATTATTCGATGATCTTTTGCGTCTACGGTAGCGTTATCGTCGTTCTTGTACTGTAAGCATGTGTCCTTTACGTACTGTAAAGAAACAACATCGTGCAACTCTTCAGGATCACCCAAGTTGCATATCTTTTTGTTTTTCACATCAAAGTGACCGTCGTTAGTCACTCCTAAACCGATATCCTCACGCAGACTTCGATGAGTTTCTTTTCGCACTCTTACAGCGCTGTCGTGTCTACCGAACTTGTCTACACTCATATTTATGAAGAAGAACTGATGGTTATAGAACGGTGCGTCTGCTTTTATATGATAATGCCAGTTTCATGTAATTCTTCCAATATCGAAACGATTTCATTCCTATGACCAGTATGGCCGCTATTTTGAGACGCCATTAACAGTCTCAATCTATTAACCAACTCGTTAGGATCATCCCAATGCACGTAATCGATTGCAGTGTTCGGTTTCATCTCCATATAGCCACTCCCTGTACGTTTTCGTGCAAACAATTTAGATATTACTAGTCGGTACTTGACGCCACTGTTACTGTTTATTCGCGTATTGTGTTTATATTTTTGTTTGTGTCCGTTGGTTGCTAGTAGTATAGACTTATATTTCCTCATATCATCATTATTGTATTTTTTCGGTAGTTTCATAAACAAAAGTTCATACATACCAGGTGTACCCTCGTAAATTTTTCCTTTGACATGAAAGTTGTCGTTATCATCGATTTTTACATTTGAATCACCTATCATAAATTTACCACCTTCGTATCGAACACCATACATGCGATCTATAATCCGTTTACAGTCCGCCGATTCACACAAACGCATATATTTGTTTGCTAATGAATCCTCGCTGAAATGTGAAGCGTTAGGGTTCCAAGCGTCCTCTTCACCGAAATGAGAAGCGTTATGACTCTGCATACCACTTTCGTTTTCTGTTATTACGTGTTGTGTAGGCTCTTCTTGTTTTATCTGCTCCTCCTCCTCCTCCTCCATCATGTCACCACTTAACTTTCGTGAAATAGCTTCTAACGGTTCCAGAATCGGTCTGTAATTTTTTTTAAACGCCTCGTCGCTTTCTCTGATACCGTGTTGTAATGCATGATATTTTTTCCTTATGTTGTCGCTTATCGTGTCTATATCATACGCGAGTCGTTCCTCCTTATTCATTGCCATCGTGTGTTAGCAAGAGGACTGATTACATTACTACAGTGCAACCACTTTTATACTTCGTCGGAAACAATTATGAATCGATCAAAGCCGATTCTATATCTACCTTCATTTATTGACGAGTCTTTGTCTATGACTAGAAATCCATAACGATCCTTCCACGCTTCCATGCAGACGTCTTTGAAAGCATCATATTTCATATCTATGTTAACGTGATCATTGTATGCATGTCGTAAATTTAGATCGTCTTGTTTGAACAATATCAACAAGTTAGCGTTGTCACGTACCAATTGTTTCGGTATCTGGCTATATGTCTGGCATAGATAGAATGTGTCCACACCGCTATGTCTCCCCATAGCAAAATACTTTCGAATATTGTTTTGTCTTTCACACGATACGTCATCGAATACGATAACAGAGTCGAGACCAGTGATTTCACTCGGTAGCGGGACTTCTTCGTTCTCGCTGTATGCATGATAACCTAAACCTTCATCAGCGAGTGATTTCATCACTGTTTCTAGCATTCTGTATTTTGGTTGAAATAATGATTTTGAAAACACGTATACGTTGCGGATAAAACAGTAGGTTGAATAGCACATTGGATTTCCCACAGGAACTTGGGCCTGTAACGATACAGCGAATACTGTTCGGTAATAGCGGGCCATGTTTACGCTTAGCACTACCTTCGTCACCAGCCAAAAAGTCCATATCCTTTATTGGTAATTTGTTTGCTTGCTGTACAATCTTCATCTTTGTGAATACCGAAAGCATACTGTTTTCATCACGTGCTGTCACCTTTTTTATATTAGATCTTTCTTATGTATCCACGCATCGTGTTTACCATCGAAACCGAGCCAACGAACACGCACTCTGTCACCTTTGCGTTGTAACACCTTTTCCACTAGGTATACGTCGCCGACTTTGGACTTACTAATCTCGTGCTCGTAAAAACCACCTTTCAACACTTTGTTTAGATGATCTTTTAGCAGATAAGTGACGGGGATAGTAGTGGATTGTACTTTATCCACAGTGAATATTTCGTTAGTCCAATTCGGCGTATAACCTTTGGCGAACGTCATTTTGTGCTTACTTATACGAACACGGTCACCGACTTTAAATTTGGGTGGTTTCGTTGGACTGATTTTAGGCGCTGTGTTCTTCCTTATTCGTTCCAACACTATATGTTCGTTGGCGTCATTCACTTCACTCGGTTTCATACCAATGGTTCTGTGTGTTGTATTGTTGTACGATTTCAGTAATGAAGGTAGTAGATCCAACCAGCGGTAGTGTCCTTGTTCACTGAAAGCTCGATACATGTGTGTCTTCAGTGTGCGATTAAAACGTTCCACTATGGAAGCTTTTTTCTCACTGTAGGTTGAGTAATGTTTCACATTATACTTTTTTAGTAACGCTTGTACTGTGCTGTTGTAATACTCCTTCCCGTTGTCTGTCTGTAAATATTTCATTCGATTAGCAGTTAGTATAGGCTCTAGTGCATGCTTTACTTCTTTTCCTGTCTTTGTTTTCAATGGTACAGCGTACGCGTACTTGCTAAACGCATTGATCACTGTCATCATGTACTTGTACCCTTTGTTCACTCGAGCGTATGGTATCATCTCCACAAGATCCGCCAGGTACAAGTCGTGTAGACCCTTCAATTCAACCGCGCGCCTAACGAAATTCCTTCTCGCTGCTCTGTGTAGCTCTAGAGCTATAGTCTTGCGTGCGTTGTTCATGGTTTAAGATACACTAACATAATACCGGCGTTAAAAATACTATATATATCTATAACAGTTTCTTTGTTTTTCAGTATTCATTCACACATCTGAATATCGCCATGGCTGACCTTCAACAGAATCCAGAACAACATCAGCAGGAACAGGGACATCCTCAACAAGGTAAAAATTTTTTTAAATACCAATTGTCTCTCTCTATAATTATGTAGCAAACCAAATTTGTTTGATATGAATTAACTCTGTCTAACCTGTACAAGATAGTCTCTTGACGTTGTTTAGAAATTGATATGACGGAGAAAATTTGTTATGTTCTGACATAGGTTTGTCACCTTCTCCCCAATGTATTGTCTCTTGACATCGTTTAGAAATTGACATGACGGAGAAAATTTTTCATGTTCCACCATAGGTATGTCACCTTCTCTCCAATGAACTAATTCAATTCCGCAACAAAAGCATTTAACTCTATCGTCTATGAATGACATACTATGTCCACAAACATCATAATTTAGCGGATAGTAGTAAAACCCAGCAAACGCTAACTCGTCGGGACTGACAAACGTCACTTCCCAATACTTGAACGATTTTCTTCTTTCACTTTCAATGCTAAAATCATGAGTAGCTGCCATCTTCACAGTTTGCAATAAACTAACGTATTACTAACGTGTACTATCTATTTATTTACCACAAACATGAATTTGTGTGTGTTATTCATCATTCCTATTAGCTAATACATGTGTTTCTATTGTTTCAGATATGACACGATTTTATATTGTGCGAAACAGTAGTATTAGAGGATGTCTCACAACTTTTAATTACCTGCCTGTGTACACAGAAGAAGAAGATCAAGATATAGTACCGATAATGACCGAGGTGCGACCTTTATTGTGCAAGGATATTCTGACAGAACAAGCACGTTTACGCAGTATCAAATGGCATATTGCGTGCAGGATACGTTTCACTAAAACTGTGTTAGATGGTGACAGCGGCGAAGAAAAAGTGGTAACCAAAGACGCTGTCTTCCACGGACGTTGTCGTACGTTGCTCACGGACGACAACGACGAGTTGAACTGTCTACTCGATGAATCCTACGATAAAATCATGAATAGCATATCCAATTTTACCCGTGACGGGAGCGGATGGTCGGTGGATGCTGTACTGAAGCTGGAACTAGTTGTTGGACGGTACCGGCCTCTAGCAGCATCCTCCTACCTTCCAACCCCGCGAAAACTTGCACTCACCAAGGCAGTAGTCAACATCAATAACTCCCAAGATGAAATGTGTTTTCTATGGTCCGTACTAGCCCACATACACCCTCAACAAAAACATAAAGAATTTGTTTCAAACTACATCTTATTCAAAAACACAATAAATATGTCCGGTATCGAGTACCCTGTTTCTATAAACTCACTTTCTAAATTTGAAACACAGAATCCCAATATTTCTATAAACGTTTTCGGCTATGATATAGACGACAATATCAGAAACGAATCAAAAAATGAGGTTTATCCGTTAAGAATTACCCCCAATAAGGACAGATTACATCATGTTAATCTTTTACTTCTGTCCGATACAAATAGCCGAAAACATTACTGTCTTATCAGTAACATGAGTAGATTGTTATCATCCCTAACAAAATTCGAACATAAATCATTTTACTGCGACTACTGCCTGCATCGTTTCTCCACAGAACATGGTCTGTCCGATCATCTCCCCTACTGCACACCTCACGGCGAGCAGAAAACCAAAATGCCCACAGAGGAGGAGAAGTTTATGTCATTTAAAAATTACGCGCACTGTCTTAAAGTACCCTTTACCGTCTACGCCGACTTTGAGTCCCTTATCACTCCGCTTCAATCGTGTTCACCTGGTAACAACGTCCCGACGACAGTGCACGAGTTAGGCGAATTCTACTCAGTTGATAGCAACGGTACCCGTCAGAAAATAACTTCTCCTCCTGTATCGTCCACATCATACGAAGCGATGCATATTCCGTCAGGTTTCTCCTATGCTATCGTCGATCATACACACAGATTCTGGAGAGAGGCTAAAGTTTATCGAGGTTAAAACGTCGTAGACACTTTCTTCTTGTGGTTGATGAAAGAAGCCGAGGATATGATGAAGGTAGTACGACATAACGTACAAATAATTATGTCCGATGATGACAATGTTGCGTTCACTAACGCCACCGTTTGTCATTTGTGTGAGCGCCCTTTGACAGACGATGACAAGGTACGCAATCATTGTCATCTTACGGGGAAATTCTTGGGAGCAGCCCACAATAGCTGTAATCTAAGCTACAAGATGCCTCGTCATATCCCCGTCTTCTTTCACAACCTTCGTGGCTACGACTGTCACCATTTAATGCAGGGTTTAGGAAAATATAAGGACCAACACGTATCCTGCATTGCAACATCCAGTGAGCGTTACGTGTCGTTCTCCCTGGGTCCCTTGCGTTTCGTAGACTCCTTTCAATTTCTTAATCGCTCTCTGGACACACTCGTTACCAATCTGTCCACGTCCGGGAGCCAATTTCCTTTGCTCAGAGAGGAAATGCTTAGACGGGGTTTCGACGAACAGACCAATCTGCTCGTACGCAAGGGAGTATACCCTTACGAGTACGTTGACAGCATTGATCGGTTCAACGAATCAAGTCTACCCGCTCGTGAACACTTTGATAACCGGTTGTTGGAATCGGCTATTTCGGACGCAGATTACGAGCACGCACAAAACGTGTGGAGTGCATTCAATCTGCGTACGTTTGGAGATTACCACGATTTGTATTTGTTGACAGACGTAATGCTGCTGGCCGATGTCTTTGAAAGTTTCCGAGACATGGCCTTACGCGATTACTGCTTGGACCCGTGTCATTTTTACTCGCTTCCCGGACTCGCTTGGAACGCGATGCTAAAAATGACAGGGGTCGAATTAGACCTGTTAACAGAGATAAATCTGCATCTGTTCCTTGAGTCTGGGGTCCGCGGAGGCTGCGCGATGATATCCAACCGTTACGCAGTCGCTAACAATCCTCTGATTCCAGATCAGTACGATGTATCGAAACCGACCTCCTTCATTCTGTATACAGACTGTAATAATTTATACGGTGCAGCCATGTCGCAACCACTCCCTTACGCAGACTTCCGATGGCTCGATCGTAACGAAATCGAGTCCTTGGACGTACGTAATGTGAGTGATGATTCCGACATCGGGTACATCCTCGAAGTCGACCTACACTATCCCGATACCTTACACGACCTGCATTCCGACTACCCACTTGCACCTGTGCGCCAGCACGTAACACCCGATATCCTTTCTCCCTTTTCCAAACGTTTACACGAGAGTATATACAGATCATCGTATAACGAATCAGGGTCATCCGTAGAGAAGTTGTTAACAACTTTGGAGGACAAACAAAATTACGTTCTCCATTATCGAAATTTGAAATTGTATTTAAGTCTTGGCTTAGAGCTGAAAGCGACTCATAGGGTGTTGTGTTTTAAGCAAAGCGCTTGGTTTAAACCGTTTATCGATTTCAACACCCGCAAGAGGCAAACAGCCGTCAACAGCTTTGAAAAAGACCTTTTCAAACTGATGAACAACGCCGTATACGGTAAGTCGCTGGAGAACGTACGGAAACATATAGACTTTGAACTAGTCTCGAATGAACGACGGCTTCAAAAACTAGTTTCCACACCTAGGCTAAAACGTATGATTCGTTATACGAACGATCTGGTGGGGCTCTCACTCCGTAAAAAATCCATTGTTCTTTCCCGTCCCGTGTATGTCGGCTTCACGGTGCTTGACGTTAGCAAAACGATAATGTACGACTTTCATTATCGTTATGCTGTCGCCAAGTACGGCCGCAACGTTAAATTATTAATGACAGATACAGACAGTCTGATGTATAGCATTCAAACATCAGACTTGTATGCAGACATGAAGAAGGACCTACACGTTTTTGACACATCGGATTACCCTACGTCTCATCCTTGTTATAGCCTTAAGAACAAAAAGGTTGTCGGCCTGTTCAAGGATGAAACGTGTGGTCGTCCTATTAGAGAATTCGTGGGTCTCCGAGCGAAATGTTATTCGTTCCTTGTGGCCCACGAAGATCCCACCCAAGAGTGTCAAAAACGTGTATGTAAAGGTGTGCCTCGAGTTGCAATTAAGAGGAGTCTGCGACACGATATGTATCGCAAGTGTCTCACTGATCATTGTCAGTTTTCTACCAGTGCGCTTTGTTTACGTAGCGATCATCATACGCTGTACACGATGCGTGTAAATAAGCAAGCGTTGTCACCGTATGATGATAAGCGTTATATATTAGACAATGGTCATGATACACTTGCATACGGTCATTATCGGATACGACAACGCATCAACATGGAGAACGACGACGACGACACCTCCCCACCTACTAAAAAAATTTGTCTCCATGTATAGTAACCCCCCTCAACACTTGTTTCTTTCGTCAGTTGACGTCTCTCGGTGCTTCAGTCCAGACGTCTGTAAACGTAAGTTCACATATTAATATCACAACGATATTTGTATGTTTAAACATAATATATATATATATATATATATATACATATATAGAGTTTGTAATGTGTGTGGTTTCTTTGTCTTACAGTATTATGGATAACACTGCGGTTATAATCGACTTCCAGTGCTTTTTCGACGACAACGGAAAATATATTGTGAAGGAACTGTCAATCATGGACGTTCTGAGATTTGCTGGTAGACATTGGATTTTGACACCGCCTGCTACATCCGTTACGAATCCCAAATACGTTAGGACAAACCACTGGTTAACGTCAAATTATCATAGACTTAGATGGAGCGAAGGAGAGACACCATACGACAATCTTGTTTCATTGTTAACATCACATACACGTATATATAAATATGTGTTTGTGAAGGGTTTTGAGAAAAAACGTTTTTTGCAATCAAAGATAATACACAATAATATCATCAATCTCGATGACTTTGGTTGTCCTAAAAACATACCGTATATAATTCATGGAACAGAATGTCTTAGACATTTCAATTCTTCTGACCGTTGTGCCAACTATAAGGTGCATGCTATTCGGGAATGGATGATTCATGATTTTTGCTTTAAACAAACATTTTTAATGTAACAAATTTAGAAAGTAGGTCACCGCGAATGATGACATTTATATCTCTCTCTCATTCTGTTGTGGACATGTACATACATGCATAGCTGTAAGCAGTGACTATTTTCTTATGAAAATGGACTTTCCTAATGACATTGTTATATTTTTGGTGTCTCTAATTTCGTCTGTGGGACATGTTCATACATGCAAAGTGGGACACCGACGTTACCACCACCACTATCATATTGTACTGTCCTTTTTTGTTGAATATTCTGTCATTGTTTGGTTCTCTCTGGTTTGATACAGACGTGTTCACTAGTGTCTTCTAATAATGTCGTTTCTTGTAAAGTTTAATGCTGTAAGTGCTATCGAGTACAAACGATGTTCAGAATTGACAGTGAATAAAAAATATCCCATCATGGTCTTAACAAATGTGGACACGAAGTATGGGAACTCTGTGCTTGCTACGTTGGAGGATGGCGACCGTCAGTATCGTGTCTATCTTCCCAAGAGGTATGCAGGTGTCTTCACGAATGAGGAGCTCAGACATATCAAACCTAAAGAACTACATTTAGTGTATCGAGGGGCGAGAAATCAAACAACACAAGTAGAGATTGAGTCCTAACGTCGTAAGTAGCAATCGTGTTAACAAACAATTTATTGATATGTGTGTGTGTGTGTGTGTGTGTGTGTGTGTGTGTGTGTGTGTGTGTAGTTTCAACTCACTGTACTTAACACTTTAATAATTGAATTTGTATGTACATGATAAATGTATCATTGATTCTATTTAGTTTCGTTGAATAATAGTTGGTTCGATTAGAAATTATTTGAAAGTACATTACCTTTATGCGATAAATGTATCATTGATTCTAAGTAGTATTTACAAATTTCCAGTGAATAATATTTGGTTTGGTTTGATTAGAAATTATTTGAAAGTACATTAACTTATGAAAAATGACATATACTTGAAAAAGTTTACTTACTTAGCGCATTTGATTCTTTCCACTAACTGTGTGTGTGTGTGTGCATGTGATAATTGAATATTATCGTATCAGTGATTCTAATATCAACTGTATTGTTATGTTACAGATAAACTTCCTTGTGAACTGTATCTAAACCGTGAAATTATTATTTTAAAATCTTACAATGTCAAAAATTATTAATATTTATTTTATATAACAATGTTTGTTTGTGATATATGTATATTTAATCAATGTAAAATGTATTTTGAATAATTGTATTATAACGGTTTGTAAACTATATTTTAAGTTTGTGTACAGTGCTGTAAATATATATTTAATCATTTAAAACAATATTATTATTAATATTTTATATATATATAACAATGTTTGTGATATATATATATTTAATCAATAATTGTATTATAGCGGTTTGTAAACTATATATTTTATGTTTGTGTACAGTGTTGTAAATATATATATTTAATTATTTAAAACAAATTATGGTTTATTTTAATTTATTTCGTTATAAACCTTCGAATATGCATCCAATTATTTGTATAGTAATCAGAAATGTGTGAGAGAGACATTTTAATAATTTGCAGGTTGTATCTTACAATTACGAAAATTATTATACAATGTGTGTGTACACAAAACTTTTGAAAATACCTTATTTCAAGGAGATTTTTTTATGCGTAACACTTTACCACACACACACACACACACAGACTTGACAGTATATTAATTTCTAAATCGTAGTCAATGACTGTCATGTGTCAAAAAAGGACGCCACGAGGTAGGTGATAAATATATATTTCCTGGTGATTACATTTTAGTATCGCTAATTACAATAATCCATAAGTAGCACGACGCTTATGTAAAACTGATGACAACTGTGTCTAGAGACAAAGAGAGAGGAGGGGAGAGAGAGTTGATATCGAAGTCGTCGTCAACAATTTACTATAATATAGTTTGAATTTCCCACCGAAGAAAAATGTTGACAGATCTGTTCTATACACACACACACAATAATGCAGGATTGGTAACCCTGATCATATATTTTAATATACACTATAATACACACACATATCAAGTTTGAACCCGTACATAGGTTGGTAAACCTGATCATATAGATTTAATATACATTGCGGATGCTGTGGTCCAGATACGCGAAAAAGTCGCGGATCTTGACACAGATCAGCGAAAAAGTCGCGGATGCTGTGGTCCAGTAGAAAGTTAAAGTGATCTAGGCTCGCGAAAGGCGGCATATATTCACGGATATGCAAATCAATTTAATTAAAAAAATAAAAATATCAAATAAAAAAAATAAAAAAATTGGGAACGGCGGCATCTCTTTGATCTAGGCTCGCGAAAGGCTGCATATATTTGAACTTGGCGCGCGAAATTTTATTGGTGGAAATTCGCGGATGCTGCAGGTCCAGCGGTGGTGGGGAGAGCGTGGGAAAAAATCTTGGACCGTGGGAACGGCGGCATCCTTTGTTGGTCAGAACCGGTATTTTCCCTCTACTGTTATCATATAAAATACCCTTGTTAAAACATAAAATGTTGCCGGTAAACAACCCCTTTCCCTTAACCGATCTTCTCCAATACCAATAGGACTTGAGAACTATACAATCCAGGGCTGTATGCAAAACATTATTTGATTCTGTTTGAATTTGCGGCTGTTATCGTTTGCCATAGAAAAATATCGGTATGGAGAACCATACATGACTTCCATATTCTAAGATTTAAATTTAAAATCATTTTCGAAATGAAATATTACCATAAAAACTACTTCTTTCTACTTACTGCTTCAGCCTTAACCACAGTACTGTGGTCACTAACATATGCCACCTCACGTTATCGCACTCTATTTTCACTGATGATGGAAGTCGATGGCATTGCCGAAATGTCTGGTTTTGTAGAAAACATTGGACTACGGCCAAATATCCCGGGAAGGAATTTTAACAAAAACTACTTCTTTGTTGCCGATAACGTTGTACACATATATATCAGTGGCGAAGTTACATGGAGGCAATTGAGGCAATTCCTACCCTAAAAAATTCTGTAGAATAAAAATTATAAATACGTATGAACTACATAACGTAAAGATTATACATTGTTACTGCGACTGTCAAATTTATTAAACCGAAACGTGCTTTATTGAGCGACCGCTAGATGGTGACAGGTGAGATTCGGCATAGTTCGTTTAAAGCGAATGAGGCAACCTGAACTTGCCTCAGCGTTTTTTGTATATATCGTATGTAAGCAATTTAGTGGTGTGATAGGGAAGTGTAGGGAGGGGGGATTGTCCCGCGCTGTACACATAGAGCGTTGAGGCATGCCTCACTTCTGTGGTCCAAACAGTTAAGTTAAAGCGCCTGTGTTGTTTCTAAGTGTTTATTTTATGCGGTTATTAAAAGTGTCACTGTTATTCCGCTGAACTAACAGATGATCAAGATTGTTATTTGAATTATTTGTAACATTAAACATATATATAGAAACTAATCAAGTTTAAAAATTTGAAGTTCAATCAGTTGTATTATTGTGTATGACTAATACAAGGATTGTTCAATAGACACACGTATAGAGCTGTAAAGCATTTTTTATTCAACGATTTTAAAAGAAGTCTCCAATAACATTAAGACATGAGTTCCACTGTTGCGCTAACCTGTAGATTCCCTGCTAGTAAAATTCTTACGGCTGTTTGTGGAACCATTCGGTTACAGCAAACTCTACCTCAGCGTCCGATTTAACCTACCGTCCTTTTAGTGATTCCTTAAAAAAAATTTAAGATAAGATTTTTGCCTACCCATTCATTAACTACTAGCTTCGCCAGCAAGCAAATTGATGTCCATTTTTTCGGCTTGCACGCGTTATGTTGGTGTGGGTTTCGGCACTTTCCATTTAAAAAGCGTGCAAACGTAAGAAAATAAACATGAGTGAGGCCAGAAATAACGTGAATTGTGTGTGTGTGTGTGTGTGTGTGTGTGTGTGTGTGTGTGTGTGTGTGTGTGTGTCTTACCTGCCTTTTTATTGCCGTATTAAATGAAAAATATTATATTACATTAAAATGAAAAAATTATAATTTTATTGCCTGGCAACAAAATTATTTTATTTTTAACAATTACCATTGTTTCAAAAAGTTTAAATAAATTTTCAAGTACTTTACTCTTGTTAAAACGTAAAAGGTTGCAGGTAAACTACCCCTTCCCCTTAACCGATCTTCACCAAAATCGAAAGTCGTTGAGACCTCTACAATTCAGGGACGTATGCAAAAAATTATTTGATTCTGTTTGAATTTACGGCTGTTATCGTTTGCCATAGAAAATACGCTTGATAAAAAAACGTTGCAGGTAAATACCCCTTCCCCTTAACCGATCTTCACCAAAAACAATAGGTCTTGAGTACTCTACAAATCAGGGCTGTATGCAAAACATTATTTGATTCTGTTTGAATTTGCGGCTGTTATCGTTTGCCATAGAAAATACCCTTGTTAAAAAAACGTTGCAGGTAAACTACCCCTTTCCCTCAACCGATCTTCACCAAAAACAATAGGTCTTGAGAACTCTACAATTTAGGGCTGTATGCAAATAATCTTTTGATTCTGTTTGAATTTGCGGCTGTTATCGTTTGCCATAGGAAATACCCTTGTTAAAACATAAAACGTTACAGGTAAACTACCCCTTTCCCTAAACCGATCTTCACCAAAAACAATAGGTCTTGAGTACTCTACAAATCAGGGCCGTATGCAAAACATTATTTGATTCTGTTTGAATTTGCGGCTGTTATCGTTTGCCATAGAAAATACCCTTGTTAAAAAAACATTGCTGGTAAACTACCCCTTTCCCTCAACCGAACTTCACCAAAAACAATAGGTCTTGAGAAATCTACAATTTAGGGCTGTATGCAAATAATCTTTTGATTCTGTTTGAATTTGCGGCTGTTATCGTTTGCCATAAGAAATACCCTTGTTAAAACATAAAACGTTACAGGTAAACTACCCCTTTCCCTTAACCGATCTTCACCAAAATCAACAGATCTTGAGAACTCTACAATTCAGGGCTGTATGCGAAACATTATTTGATTCTGTTTGAATTTGCGGCTGTTATCGTTTGCCAAACAAACAAAATTACCCTTGCTAAAAAAAAAAACCGTTGCCGGTAAACTACCCCTTTCCCTCAACCGATCTTCACCAAAAACAATAGGTCGCGAGTACTCTGCAAATCAGGGCTGCATGCAAAAACTTATTTGATTCTGTTTGAATTTGCGGCAGTTATCGTTTGCCATAGAAAAAAAATCTACAGACAGACAGACAGACAGACAGACAGACAGACACACACACAGACACTTTTCGGAAAACGACTTTTTTTCATGTTTTGAGTGTAGTAGAATCAGAATCTGCAATAATCTCAAACACGATTTTTTTTGCCATCACCATACTTCCATTCCTTAAGGAATATTGAAGTAAAATTACCCCCGATAAAAAAAACGTTGTAGGTAAACTACCCTTTCCCCTTAACCGATCTTCACCAAAATCAATAGGTCTTGAGAACTCTACAATTTAGGGCTGTATGCAAATAATCATTTGATTCTGTTTGAATTTACGGCTGTTATCGTTTGCCGTATAAAATACCCTTGTTAAAACATAAAACGTTGCCGGTAAACTACCCCTTTCCCTTAACCCATCTTCACCAAAATCATTAGGTCTTGAGAACTTTACAATTTAGGGTTGTATGCAAATAATCATTTGATTCTGTTTGAATTTGTAGCTGTTATCGTTTGCCATATAAAATACCCTTGTTAAAACATAAAATGTTGCAGGTAAACTACCCCTTTCCCTTAACCGATCTTCACCAAAAACAATAGGTCTTGAGAAATCTACAATTCAGGGCTGTATGCAAAAGAGTAGTTGATTCTGTTTGAATTTGCGGCTGTTATATTTTGCCATAGGAAACAATTACCCTTGATTTAAAAAAACCGTTGCAGGTAAACTACCTCTTTCCCTCAACAGATCTTCACCAAAAACAATAGGTTGTGAGTACTCTACAAATCAGGGCTGTATGCAGAAAATGATTTGATTCAGTTTGAATTTGCGGCTGTTATCGTTTGCCATAGAAAAAAAATCTAACGACAGATAGACACACAGATAGACAGACAGACACACACACAGACACTTTTCGAAAAATGACTTCTTTTCATGTTTTGAGTGTAGTACAATCAGAATCTGCAATAATCTCGAACACGATTTTTTTTGCCATCACCATACTTCCATTTCCTTAAGGAACATGGAAGTAAATATCGGTATGGAGAACCATACATGACTTCCATATTCTAAGATTTATATTTAAAATCATTTTCGAAATGAAATATTACCATAGAAACTACTTCTTTCTACTTACTGCTTCAGCCTTAACCACAGTACTGTGGTCACTAACGTATACCACCTCACGTTATCGCACTCGATTTTCACTGATGATGGAAGTCGATGGCATTGCCGAAATGTCTGGTTTTGTAGAAAACATTGGACTACGGCCAAATATCCCGGGAAGGAATTTTAACAAAAACTACTTCTTTGTTGCCGATAACGTTGTACACATATATATCAGTGGCGAAGTTACATGGAGGCAATTGAGGCAATGCCTACCCTAACAAATTCTGTAGAATAAAAATTATAAATACGTATGAACTACATAACGTAAAGATTATACATTGTTACTGTGACTGTCAAATTTATTAAACCGAAACGTGCTTTATTGAGCGACCGCTAGATGGTGACAGGTGAGATTCGGCATAGTTCGTTTAAATCGAATGAGGCAACCTGAACTTGCCTCAGCGTTTTTTGTATACATCGTATGTAAGCAATGTAGTGGTGTGATAGGGAAGTGTAGGGAGGGGGGATTGTCCCGCGCTGTACGTTGAGGCATGCCTCACTTCTGTGGTCCAAACAGTTAAGTTAAAGCGCCTGTGTTGTTACTAAGTGTTTATTTTATGCGGTTATTAAAAGTGTCACTGTTATTCCGCTGAACTAACAGATGATCAAGATTGTTATTTGAATTATTTGTAACATTAAACATATATATAGAAACTAACCAAGTTTAAAAATTTGAAGTTCAATCAGTTGTATTATTGTGTATGACTAATACAAGGATTGTTCAATAGACACACATATAGAGCTGTAAAGCATTTTTTATTCAACGATTTTAAAAGAAGTCTCCAATAACATTAAGACATGAGTTCCACTGTTGCGCTAACCTGTAGATTCCCTGCTAGTAAAATTCTTACGGCTGTTTGTGGAACCATTCGGTTACAGCAAACTCTACCTCAGCGTCCGATTTGACCCACCGTCCTTTTAGTGATTCCTTAAAAAAAATTTAAGATAAGATTTTTGCCTACCCATTCATTAACTACTAGCTTCGCCAGCAAGCAAATTGATGTCCATTTTTTCGGCTTGCACGCGTTATGTTGGTGTGGGTTTCGGCACTTTCCATTTAAAAAGCGTGCAAACGTAAGAAAATAAACATGAGTGAGGCCAGAAATAACGTGAATTGTGTGTTTGTGTCTTACCTGCCTTTTTATTGCCGTATTAAATGAAAAATATTATATTACATTAAAAATAAAAAATTTTAATTTTATTGCCTGGCAACAAAATTATTTTATTTTTAACAATTACCATTGTTTCAAAAAGGTTAAATAAATTTGCAAGTACTTTACTCTTGTTAAAACGTAAAAGGTTGCAGGTAAACTACCCCTTCCCCTTAACCGATCTTCACCAAAATCGAAAGTCCTTGAGACCTCTACAATTCAGGGACGTATGCAAAAAATTATTTGATTCTGTTTGAATTTGCGGCTGTTATCGTTTGCCATAGAAAATACGCTTGGTAAAAAAACGGTGCAGGTAAACTACCCCTTCCCCTTAACCGATCTTCACCAAAAACAATAGGTCTTGAGTTCTCTACAAATCAGGGCTGTATGCAAAACATTATTTGATTCTGTTTGAATTTGCGGCTGTTATCGTTTGCCATAGGAAATACCCTTGTTAAAACATAAAACGTTACAGGTAAACTACCCCTTTCCCTCAACCGATCTTCACCAAAAACAATAGGTCTTGAGAAATCTACAATTTAGGGCTGTATGCAAATAATCGTTTGATTCTGTTTGAATTTGCGGCTGTTATCGTTTGCCATCGGAAATACCCTTGTTAAAACATAAAACGTTACAGGTAAACTACCCCTTTCCCTTAACCGATCTTCACCAAAAACAATGGATCTTGAAAACTCTACAATTTAGGGCTGTATACGAAACATTATTTAAGTCTGTTTGAATTTGCGGCTGTTATCGTTTGCCAAAAAAAAATTTCCCTTGATAAAAAAAACCGTTGCAGGTAAACTACCCCTTCCCCTCAACCGATCTTCACCAAAAAACAGGTCGCGAGTACTCTACAAATCAGGGCTGTATGCAAAAAATTATTTGATTCTGTTTGAATTTGCGGCAGTTATCGTTTGCCATAGAAAATACGCTTGATAAAAAACGTTGCAGGTAAACTACCCCTTCCCCTCAACCGATCTTCACCAAAAACAACAGATCTTGAGTACTCTACAAATCAGGGCTGTATGCAGAAAATTATTTTATTCTGTTTGAATTTGCGGCTGTTATCGTTTGCCATAGAAAATACCCTTGTTAAAAAAACGTTGTAGGTAAACTACCCCTTTCCCTTAACCGATCTTCACCAAAAACAATAGGTCTTGAGAACTCTACAATTTAGTGCTGTATGCAAATAATCTTTTGATTCTGTTTGAATTTGCGGCTGTTATCGTTTGCCATAGGAAATACCCTTGTTAAAACATAAAACGTTACAAGTAAACTACCCCTTTCCCTTAACCGATCCTCACCAAAAACAAACGGTCTTGAGAACTCTACAATTCAGGGCTGTATACGAAACATTATTTGATTCTGTTTGAATTTGCGGCTGTTATCGTTTGCCAAAAAAAAATTTCCCTTGATAAAAAAAACCGTTGCTGGTAAACTACCCCTTTCCCTCAACCGATCTTCACCAAAAACAACACGTCTCGAGTACTCTACAAATCAGGGCTGTATGCAAAAAATTATTTGATTCTGTTTGAATTTGCGGCAGTTATCGTTTGCCATAGAAAATACGCTTGATAAAAAACGTTGCGGGTTAACTACCCCTTCCCCTCAACCGATCTTCACCAAAAACAATAGGTCTTGAGTACTCTACAAATCAGGGCAGTATGCAGAAAATTATTTGATTCTGTTTGAATTTGCGGCTGTTATCGTTTGCCATAAAAAATACCCTTGTTAAAAAAACGTTGTAGGTAAACTACCCCTTTCCCTTAACCGATCTTCACCAAAAACAATAGGTCTTGAGAACTCTACAATTTAGGGCTGTATGCAAATAATCTTTTGATTCTGTTTGAATTTGCGGCCGTTATCGTTTGCCATAGGAAATACCCTTGTTAAAACATAAAACGTTACAAGTAAACTACCCCTTTCCCTTAACCGATCTTCACCAAGAACAATAGGTCTCGAGTACTCTACAATTTAGGGCTGTATGCAAATAATCTTTTGATTCTGTTTGAATTTGCGGCTGTTATCGTTTGCCATAGGAAATACCCTTGTTAAAACATAAAACGTTACAAGTAAACTACCCCTTTCCCTTATCCGATCTTCACCAAAAACAAAAGGTCTTGAGAACTCTACAATTAAGGGCTGTATACGAAACATTATTTGATTATGTTTGAATTTGCGGCTGTTATCGTTTGCCAAAAAAAAAAATTTCCTTTGATAAAAAAAAAACCGTTGCAGGTAAACTACCCCTTTCCTTCAACCGATCTTCACCAAAAACAATAGGTCGCGAGTCCTCTACAAATCAGGGCTGTATGCAAAAAATTATTTGATTCTGTTTGAATTTGCGGCATTTATCGTTTGCCATAGAAAAAAATCTACAGACACACAGACACACAGACACACACACAGACACACACACAGACACACACACACACAGACACTTTTCGGAAAACGACTTTTTTTCATGTTTTGAGTGTAGTAGAATCAGAATCTGCAATAATCTCGAACACGATTTTTTTTGCCATCACCATACTTCCATTCCTTAAGGAAATATGGAAGTAAAAATCTGACATGTTTGACAAATATGTTATAATATTCCCATAGAAACTACTTTTTTGTTGCCAATAACGTAGTAAACATAAAAAGTTATCCCTTCCCCCTTCAACTACTCTTTTCATTTATAGATATTTCATCTACCTTTCTACAGTGGATTTCTACAGTGACCTTCTTATCAGGATACTTTATTTATCAAAATTAAGAATTTACTTTTGTTAAAACGTAAAACGTTGCAGGTAAACTACACCACTCCCTTAACCGATCTTCACCAAAATCAATAGGCCTTGAGTCCTCTACAACTCGGGCACATATGCAAAACATTATCTGATTCTGTTTGAATTTGCGGCAGTTATCGTTCCCCATAGAAAAAATTCTACACACACACACACACACACACACACACACACACACACACACACACACACACACACACATCACACACACTTTTCGGAAAATGACTTTTCTGCATGTTTTGAGGGTAGTCCAATCAGAATCAGCCCTTATCTCGAACACGATTTTTTGGCGATCACCATACTTCAATTTTCTTACGGAACATGGAAGTAAAAAACGCTGCAGGCAATCTGATACACAGTGATTCTTCAAAAGAACAAGTTTAAATGAAGAAGGGAATTCTTTAAAAATTACCAAAAAAAGTATTTTAAAATATGACAATTGTTAAGTAATTTTTAAAATAATTTCTGTTTGTCTAATTAGTGTTTTTTTTAGTATTTACGTATCAAATATTTTGAGCATTTTAAAAAATACTGAGTTTCGTAGACCGATTTTTTTTTGTTTCACATGTTTATTTTGTGATTAAAAATATAATTCAGAAGTGCACCTTTCGATACATTACACTGTAAATGTTTTTCGCTACAGTAACCTTCTTGATACGTAAATTATTTAATATTTAAAACTATTTACTACTAGTTGTCTTGTTTGTTCATCATCTTCTTTCACAGCACTACACTTTATATAATATTGAAACTTTCTCTTGTGAAGCAGTCTGTTTCTAAGCTGACGAAGGCGAACACGACGCCGAAACGCGTTCAACGAAAAAGACAAGTAAGTTTCACAAGAGAAAGTTTCAATATTATATAAAGTATATTTACTACTAGTTTCCAATCAAGATGTATTGTTACCTTACTTGGAACACGTTTCAAGAATTCGATATTTTTCCCATCCTCAGCCAACTTAGCCACAAGATGAAAAACTAAGATGGCTGAGGTTGGAAAAATATCTAATTTCCGTAACATGTTTCAAATTAGCTAACAATACATTTTGAATGAAAACTAGTAGTAAATATTAAACATATACTATAGTACTGAATTCATATAGAATTATATACCTCATAACTTTAACATTATTTTGTAGATTTTAATTGGTATTACAATGTGCCCAGCATGAGTAATGAATATAATTGAAGGAGGGAAGCGAGTTCTCAGGTTTGACTCGACCGTTTGGCATTTGTCTGTCTGTCTATCTATACATGTGCTTGGAGTATGTCTCACGATAGCTTTTGAACTCATCAACTGATTTTCGTTAAACGTGGCACGCTTGTCCATACATTTACCCTGCAGAACCTTATTGTTTTTGAGATTGATCCTTTCCAAAACAGGGGTGGTTGGAACCAGTAAAGTGAAGCTGGGGGGGGGGGGTAAATCACAGACACCTAAAATTTGATGGTGGGTGTAACACATTTACTGTAAAACACACACACATACTCTAGTACTGTAAATTCACACTTTCATATACCAGGCCACTTAAACGTATATCAATAGAATAAAATTTACCTCTTTTATCCGTCTAGTGGCTTTTCCTTTTTTATATTTGACTACGCGTTTCTGGACATATGTCCGATCTTCAGGTGTAATTAATCAGTGAAGTTCGTCAGATAATTAAAACAAATTACGTGTAATTCACACACATGTCGTAAATAAATATAAAATATATGAACACGGAACACACGCGATGTTGTTGGTGCGCAACAAGTTACCGTGGTGCACACAAACAGCACTGCATGTGTTCTGTGTTCATATATTTTATGTTTATTATTTTATATTTTATACTTTTTCTTGTCTGTGATATCAGATTCAGACTCATAGGTAACTTCACATCAGATAATTATTTAAAACGGATCTCATGTTCTAATCTACTGTAGTTTAGAGCGATCTTAGGCCTCACTGGTTGTTTATCTTTAAAACCCATGATTCTAATCTTTTTCTCCGGAATTGTCAATGAGTACTCTGTTACTATTTCTTGTAACTGAAATAGATCTGCTCGTAATTCAGGCGTTTCTGGCCACATGTACCATCTTAAAGTGTAATCCCTCAGTAAAGTTCGTCAGATAATTGAAACAAATTACGTATAATTTACATGCACGTGGTAAATAAATATAAAATGTATGAACACGGAACACACGCGGTGTTATTGGTGCGCACCACGGTAACACTATCGAATATGACCGCGATGTTCCGTGTTCATACATTTTATATTTATTTACGACTTGTATGTAAATTATACGTAATTTGTTTTAATTATCTGACGAACTTTACTGAGAGATTACACCTGAAGATGGGACACATGTCCAGAAACGCGTAGTCAAATACAAAAAAAAAAAGGAAAAGCCACTAGACGGATAAAAGAGGTAAATTTTAGTCTATTCATATCTAGTACTGTAGTTGATATAGAATTGTAGATCTAAATTACTCAAATTTAGCTACATGCTCTGTTAATAATTTACATAAATTTCTTCCTGTAATTTGTTGAAATAAATAAAATATCCACGACGGAGAATCTAGCTTTTGGGAACATCACGAAAATTGCAGAATATTAAAAATAAACTCTTAAATAAGAACACGGAGTAGAAGAACAAACTTTAACATTTTAAACTAATAATAATCGATTGTACAAATTGAAACATTTAATACAATAACACATAGACGAACTGTTTCGAGAACGTAAATCTAAATCATAATGTATAACATAAATGATAACTGACAACAAAAGTTACGATAAAACACAAAATATTAACATGTTTCATCATCAGTTTACCTCTCCGTAAGACAACCAACAGTGCGCTTATGTAGTTTACATAATTTTGCACAAACAATAAGTAAACATTTGCAAGGAGAAAACACGTTGTAAGAAGTTAACACGCACGGAGCAGCACAGTATTAGTACACAAGTACTTGAACTGCTCTTATTACTGTGTTCAGTATTAATCCTTTATAGTAATGACATCATAGCGTGTGTTCCTCCTGTGACAAGAGTATGTCGAATCAAGCACACGATATCTGATTACTATCGACCGCTTGCGCGTTTAATGTAATTCTACAATTGGAAGGGACGGATGTTCCATCGGGTGCAATGCGCTACTGCTTCACAAATATAGGTCCTACCCCTGGGAACAAAAACGCACAACTGTTTGAAAAAAGAACGAACGAACTGTTCTTTTCCGCGGAGACAAACTGTTCTCCGTTTTAAAAACGAACGTGCCATTGACAAAAGTATTGACAACGCAACTGTTCTAGTACAGTTCTCTGTTCGGAATAAACAGTTCGTTTTCAGTGGAGCTGTTTGGCGTAAACGGTTTTTTATTGAACTGTTTGGAGTAAACTGTTCGTTTTCATTGCATCGTTTGTTGAGCTGTTACGAGAAAAATGTTCGTTTTCATTGCAACGTTTGTTGAACTGTTACGAGTAAATTGTTCGTTTTCATTGCAACGTTTGTTGAGCTGTTACGAGTAAACTATTCGTTTTTACTGCAACGTTCGTTGTCTTGCGTTCGATTGTTGTACTGTCCTCGTTCTGTTTAGCGCAGAATTAGGCTGTATTCAGTTTTATTTCAGTTACTATAAAAATATTATTGAGATATTCCCCATGAGTTTTTATGAAACAATTTAAAACAAAAAATGCCTTTTAAGATACTGCTAAATAAGAGAAATATTGACTTAATGTCATTGTTTAAGTTACACAACCATCCATTATAGAAAATAGTAAAATGAACAGTTACTGAAATGCTCAAAACAAAACGTTTTAACAATAATGGTAAAATCAATAAATGTAAATAGCAACAGTTCATTAATTCAACCTGTTTTTTCCAACTGTTTTTAAAAACAGGTGTTTTTTAATGAACAGTTCGTTTTCGTTTTGCAGAAACAACAAAAACGCTACCACTGCCCAGAATGATGGCCGTTTCTGGGGGGCGGGGGGTTAAGCGCGTATTTGTGTTGTATTATTACCGTTTACTTTTTTATGGAATTGAATTCAGAATGTTATCACACGTTTTACAGCCACTTTAAAGATTGTAGCCTAATATTGATTAGTCTTAACTTGTTTTGTCTTTTGTATGAAGCCGATTCGACCGGATCCCCCTCCGGGGGGGTCCAAATTTATAGATACGCCACCCTGTGCCCATTATTATTGTTATCTGGGTTTTTTTTTTTTTTTTTTTTTTTTTTTTTTTTTAATGTAGTACTTTATTACCATTTCGGAAAACAGATCAACACTTACACTCTTAAAACTTAAATGTCGGTTGTTTCGTACAAGACCGGACGCGGCTTTCGTTCAGAAAGATGTTTACAAGCGTTGCCAAGCCTCTGTCAAACTTCAAAAGCCTCAAGAAAATGTGCGCCCAGCCACGGGCCCCTAGACTGTTATGAAGGGTGTGCCCCAGCCACTTATATGCGTACCAGTAGCGCTATTTTGAAATTTTTGTTTCTTTTTCAGGCTTATAGTGTCAATTTTATGGAAAATATATTTTTTAATGTTTTTCGCAGAACCGATAAACCGATTTAATTCTGTTTGCTGCAGATATTTATAAAAACATACTCACTAAGTCGAAGTTTTAAAAATTCGTACAAAACAATCAACACTACCAGAGTCCTGCAGACACAGCTGTAGCCTTCTCCAGACGCTGAAGGCTTCACGGTAGTCTCGACCCCCGTCCTGGTCTCCCGGCGTCAAGTACCTCGGCCTTCACCAAGATTGTCGTCTCATCTGGCAGACACATTCCGAGCAAGTAGCCCGCAAAACTGCCAATCGTCTCTACAAGCTCAGACCCCTACTTTACAGCAAATCTATGACCCGCCGCCTAGGAAAGCTTATCGTCACCACCTATGTGGCGCCTGCGCCGATGTTAATCTATACGATCCCTGTATGGGGCTGCTGGCCAAAACCAATCAGCGTAAGCTTCACTCTCTCCTGGACCAAGGACTGCGCTGGGAGTGTAAAGCCCGCTATCTACTAACTTCTAACAAGACCATCCGAGAATCCCTTCGTGTCCGTTCTCTAAACTCTACCGCCGCTGTGCCCGCTTAGGTCAATCCCCTAATTAGACCCCTCGTCGCAACCCATATGTGCCTCAGCGATCCCTCATGCTCAATTAGACTTGTCTAATAGGAATCCCACAGCCAGTAACTGGTCACATCTACAACACCCCTCAGACTTCGTGGTCCCCGCGGCGGGAGCTCTATAAAAAATGTGCCAGTTTTCTGTTATCGTGTATTTAATTTATATTCAATCACTTTCTGCTACAGTTCGTTTCTTGATATATATATATATATAAAGTATTTAAAATTTGTATTTATATTACCTCAAGATGTTATTTTTCCTTATTTAACCAAATAAGGAAAAATAACATCTTGAGGTAATATAAATATAAATTTTAAATACTTAATTTATATTGTAATGTAAAATGTTGTGTTTTTGTTTTGTGATTTTCTTAAATTTTACATACCGATATCTATTAATGTTACCCTTGTGTTTCCAATTTTACCTTCTTGACTTCAACAAAATAATCTGCAAATAACGAGTTCCCTTTCTTTCAGCTTTGTAGTTTAACAAAAGAATCTAAAACCCCTCCCCCCAGGACTCTCCCCAGAAGGTAGTCCTGACTTCTCCACTGGTCCCATCAATAGCCCAACAGGTTCTGCATTGGGCTTAACCCTGGTCCGCTATGTGAATGGTGTAATTTTAATGTAATTTTAAATTTGTCAGTAAAACAAACAAAAAATGGATCTTATCCGTTGAGTGTCAGAAAAAGCGAGTTTCATTTATTTCTCGTAATTCATTTATTTCGTAATTTATTTTCAATAAATTTTATACAAAATTGTAACGAATACCCACTTAAAGACGTGAATACGACGTCATCACGTTTCCAGGCGTGCGCCGTAACGGTGTAGACAGAGGGAGGTTTTGTGGAGCTAAACATCCTCCCTCGAAATTTACCACTTAGCTAAAACGCATAGGCCTAATATAATATCGTTTTATCTGTCTATGTGTCTGGATTCTTCTTCTTCTTCTTCTTCTTCTTCTTCTTCTTCTTCTTCTTCTTCTTCTTCTTCTTCTTCTTCTTCTTCTTCTTCTTTTTCTTCTTCTTCTTCTTCTTCTTCTTCTTCTTCCTCCTCCTCCTCCTCCTCCTCCTCCTCCTCCTCCTCCTCCTCCTCCTCCTCCCTCCCCCTCCTCCCCTCCTCTTCTTCTTGATTTTGTTGTTGTTGTTGTTGTTGTTGTTGTTGTTGTTGTTGTTTTTGTTGTTGTTGTTGTTGTTGTTGTTGTTGTTGTTGTTGTTGTTGTTGTTGTTGTTGTTGTTGTTGTTGTTGTTCTTCTTCTTCTTCTTCTTCTTCTTCTTCTTCTTCTTCTTCACTACAAAGACTAGCTTATAAATACCAGCTCCGGCACCCATCTCATCCTCGGACGACCCACGTCTCTTCTACCAATGGCTTTATATTTCAACGCCGCTTTTGGCAATTGTTCCTCCGTCACCCTTTGCAAATGATCCACCGTTCTCTTCTATAAGTTTAAATCTTTGAATTTACATCGTTTTCTTCTAGTGTTGCTCTTACATCCTCATACCTTCTTCTGTCTTCCAACGTATAGGTTATAACGTATTTTGAAGAAACCGCATTTCAACACTCTGAACCTTGCCGCATTTCTTTATCCGGCGTGACCCGAAGCTCACTCGCAAATGTCAATGTGGGTATTGCAACTGTCTTATAAAGTTCTAAATTATATTCCCAAAATAAATGTTTGTATCTTGTCAGTGATAACTGATTCAGACTCATAAGTAACTTCACATCAGATATGTTTAAAACGGATCTCGTGTACTAATGTACTGTGTCTTAGTCCTCACTGGATATTTATCTTCAAAAGCCATGGTTTGAATCTTTTTCTCTGGAACTGTCAACGTGTACTCTGTTGCTACTCCTTGTAATTGAAACATAGATCTGTTTGTAAATCGGCCTCACATTCTTGAATCTCACTCCGCATGTGAGATGCGGAGCACCCAGGGAACCCATACAAATGGAATAGTTCAGCTGTATTCTCGAGATGTGTGTGTAGATGTAAACAAATATTCATTTAGGAACAGAACGTGTGGTTTAAAGCGGTTTTCTGTTTCCCTTGTCTTGTCACATACATAGATTTAAAGACGACGTAGCAGATATTACACGAAGTGAAAAGGGTGTGCCCGATTTAAAGACTGTCCGACAAATGTCCCAAACAGGAAGTACCTCAAAAACACGTCAACAATGTAGGCTACTTTAGTTTGCTACGCACAACAAATGTTCCGATATTATAAATCAGGCCTCTAACGATTCCATCGGTCATCGTAATAACCAAGTCCATTAAAATGGGGTAGTAAAGAAACGAAAGAATCCAGCGACGGATTTCAGCCTAGGCAACTCTGCCTAGGGTCTCAGTGATAGGGACGCAGGAAATGAAATTATGTGGGGGGAAATTAAATTACCCAGGAAAAGTTAAATAAAATTTAATACAGGAAATCAATAGGCTTACATGTGCCAAAACATTTAGTTTTTAAAAATTGGTTTAGTTTTAGTTTTTTAGTTTCGTTTTATTACTGAATTATAATTAATCGTAATAACAAAATGGTATTGATTTGTATTGGAGAAAGGCACATCTGCGAATTTATGATTACTTTCTTACTAATTAATTAATTTTTTAGAACTCTCCAATTGACACACTGTTATCTGCTTATGACCAGGCTATCCTGTCGAACTTGGAAAGCGGCTTGCATTTCAAATTACAGATATCCACATTGAAGATCAAGGTGATAGCTTTTCATGTAGTTGACCCCATATGAGCAAAGATTGTTGTAGGTAGTACTGTTCTGAAGCAGGTCAGTAATTTTGAATATCTGGGCTGCAATGTATCTTACATTGCAAACAATGATGTGGTGAAGAAGACCCATAAGTTCAAATGTGTGGGACCGTTAGGAAGACCATAAATAAACGAGGAAAGGTACACTCCTAAAGTTCTACTCGGTGATGGCCCTCTCTGTGGGTCTGAGAATTGGACTTAACGAAGTCCCAGGCCAGTCGTATTCAAGCGGTCGTAATGAGATTTCACAGGCACGTGGCAGGGTGTACTATTTATGATCGCAAAAGAAATGTCAATGTACGGCAGGAGCTGAATATCACTATGATTATACTCGATAGAATTGTCCAGTATCAACTAAAATGGTGAGGACATCTTAACCGAATGGATGAATGCCACATCTCCAAACAATTCTGGAATTTCAAGGCGAAAGGACGGAGAGGTGTGGGACGTCCGAAGAAGCGTTGTAGTGACCAGCTCTAGTTTACCTCCTTGGGACAGGAACAAATCATTTTTGGTTTAATCTTTGTTGAAGAAGATGATGAAAACGTAGTCTCAAGGATACGAGTGATACATAACTGTTGAACATGTTTAAAACAGGATAATAAATTTTCCCGTTTAAAATGTGGGGATCTCCGGAAATAAACTGCCTAGGGCCGCAAAATGTCCAGATCCATACCCACATTGTATTTTCGTTGTTTTGAATAAGCGATAGTATCGATATACCACGTTGTGAACAAAAGAAGTGTACTAATTCTGTTTCTTAATGCAAAGTGAAAATACGTAACACTGTCATTTGTGAGGTTAGGTAATAATTTTTCTTTGGATATTAGTTTACTTTTTAAATAAATAAAGGCCATGGTTAGGGAAAATATAACGCTTAAATTGCAAGTAATTTTGTTATGTCGTCCTTAATTTATTTTATTAAATGATCGTGCATAAAGTTTCACAAAAGTAGGCTATATAAAGTGCATTTTGAAATAAATCATTGTCAAATACGTCTTGCTGAAATAAATGATGAAAACAGTCTGAAGGAGACGCGGATGATACAGGACTGTTGAAAACGTTTAAAACAAGATAATAAATTTCGCCGTTTAAAAATAGGGGCCTCCGGGAATAAACAGCCTAGGGCCGCAAAATGTCCAAATCCGACACTGATTGAACCCCTTGACACATAATGGACAAGATCCAAAAAATTAACAAACTCAAAATAGTAGTAAACTCTTACGCATGCGCTCTCCCTAAAGGGCGCGTGATAGCATGATGCTGTGACATTATCGCAAAAGTATACGACCAATCTGTTACACTGTATTTATGAAGTTTTTTCGTATTTGTACAGTCTTAATTTATCAGTATTAGATAACTGTTATTTCTGAGAAAGTGACGTGGACATCGGTGCTCGAAACCGCGGCCGCGCGCGTAATGTGGTGTAACACTATCGATAGCGAACAGACGGCGGCGTTCCTTCTCCGGCAGACAGCAGCGAGAGCACAGCTATGAATAGCCCTGTGACATAATACACGTCATTGCGTTATGTTATGTAGCAAGAGGAAAACGTTCGCGCGGTAATCTTGTTACACCAGCTGTGCGTAATTATTGTTGTCCGATTTTATGTTTGTCTTGTAATTACAGAAACGACGATATAATGTGTGGGGATTTCTGAGTGTTGCAATTCCCAAGCGTCTCTCTCGTTCGATTCCCTTTTTTTGTAAACCACTATTTTTACTTCCCTAGGTATTTTCCCAATGTCCATACCCACACTGCATTTTCGTTGGTTTGAATAAGCGATAGTATCGATATACCACGATGTGAAGAAGTGTAATATTCTATTTCTAAATGTAAAGTGAAAATGCGTAATATTTTCATTTTTGAGGTTAGGTAATAACGTTTCTTTGCTATTGATTTTACTGTTTAAAGAAATGAAAGGCACGGTTAGGAAAAATATAACGCTTAAAGTGTATATACAGTGCGTATAAGAGAGTAACATTTGCAATAAAGAACTTAAAAAAATCAACAGAAAATTTAAAGTGCAAAATACAATTATTTCTAAATAGCAATACTAAAACCACAAAAAAAACAACTGTTTAACAAATGAAAACAACATTTGTTCTTAGTTAGGCGGCCAATATACTTTTATGTTATTCAGTACAATCTGCAAAACTTGACTGGAAGCGAATTTTGTAGTTACACAAAAACGGGGGACATGTTCAAAAACCAACCCGCCTTACTTCGAGTTGGTTGCTTTTCCAACGATGTGCACAAAAAACGAGTATTACTGAAAAAATCAATATTAGTGGAAAACAAATTCGATAATAGTTCCGATGGACACCCTTGTCTGAAAACCCCACGAAACCTAAAAAAAAAACGGGTTTTTTGTGTTTCTACGTAAACTACAGGGTCAAGCCTAGGTGCGGAAACGAAAAACTTGAACTTTTTATTTGCAAGTCGCGAAAAAAAATGCAAACTTACTTATAGCAATACAACACTGAAACACAATAACGTACCTTACATATAGTGTATTGTATTATTCATATTAGATGCAGAATAACGTTACAATTAATAAATATTTACTCTCATAGTCTTCATGCTGTTTGTAAATGCAAGTACCACATGAAAACTCGGTTGTGCAGAACATCACATCAAATTTTCTGTTACTGAGGTAGTAAAAATACTGACTCAAGCACAGGTATGCCTTCATTTGCTAGTGCGCAGAGATTAGATGTTAAACATTATATGTAACGTATATATATATACTGTAGATACTTGGAGTCGTAGAGTTATTAATGACTTGAGAATTGTGTAATAAGGTCTGAGGGGAGAAGCCCCAAAGACGGGCGGTCTAGGCATTGTGTATTCACGCGCGCGAATCGCGCGTGAATAGACTTTCTGAGGCCCGCCGACGGGCCGAGCGGCACCGGAGGTGCCGTTGGACACTACAGCATTGAGTTCTGTTTCAAAAAGAGTGATGTATAATTTTGTTTATACGTAGGTTTCATGTAAAATACTAAATAACACATTTTTACGTTATTTAGGACCCAAAATAAATTTTTGCGAATTTTTTGCAAAAATTTTTTTTTGCGGATTATTCGCTTCCGTACCTATTTTTGGTCTGTAGTTTACGTAAAACCTGCAAAAACATCAGTTTTTGCAGGTTTCGTGGCTTTTCCAGACGAGGGTGTCAATCGGAACTATTGCCACAAATTCTGCCACTTAGCCTACATCTAGTGTGCGGGTCGTATTTGCACCCGGAGCATGACTGCAGCATCTGGGACGTGCCCAGTGGCTTCCAGACGATAAACATAGTCTGGTTCAGTAGACAGGTACCTAATACTGGAAGGGAAATCGCCAACACGGTTATCCCCAAAATGGTGGGGAAGAAATAAAACTTGATATTTAGAGGCACTGGCGCTGGATCCGATTCAGGCAACAGATGTTGCCTGTCTCAAGCTCAGGAAGCAGACGCGGAAGGCGTCGGCCGCTCTCCGCGAGGCAGACAGCCTCCGTGCCGGTGACCACGGTAACAGCAACAAGCAGTTGGCTCAGCGTGCTAGGAGGAGGGCGAGAATTGAAAGAAGGACAGTTTTCAGAGGTAAACTCTGGGGCTGTGGACAGAAGTTACTGCGAGGATGGCTTTACCTGTTGGCGGTTGACAGAAGTGACCACTATACGGAAGCCGCACAAATCTGAGAAACAGCATATAAGATCGTGACTTTCGTGCGCATGGTCAGGTGGCTGCGACACGAGCGAAATTCGAATGATTTGGGTCGGATGCCGCAAGCCAATTGGAGGTATTCGGTCACGTGGCATAGGAGTTTTTGAAGCATAGGCGCCGGTCTAGCCGAACGCCTAGATACTTCAACGTCTCCTTATAGCCTATGGGCCTCTTTTCTAGGGAGAGGGGTTGGCATCGGTAAATGGACTTACGCGTGAAACAGATCGCCTCGGATTTCTCCGTGTCGATCGTCACCCGCCATTTCAGTAGCCAGTCCGGAAGCAGGTCCAACTGACGCTGCAGCTTCGTACTCGCAAACCGCGGGGACAGGGAATTGCGGTGATACACAGCATCGTTGGGGAAGAGGGACAACGTGACTCCGGGCAAAACGGGCAGGTCGTTCGTATACACAGGATACAGAACGGGGCCGAGGACAGAACCCTGCCGGACGCCGGCGGCGACAGATCGAACTGTTGGAACAGGACCCGTCGACGCTCATCCTGAAGGTGCGATCGCTGAGATACGACCGGAGAAAGAACACTAAGGACGGAGGAATCGGTGAATGGGCGAGTTTGGGGATAAAGTACGAATGAATGAGTTTGTGTTTGTTAAGGCCAGTGATTCATACCGGGTTTCATATCATGTCAGTAGTGCAAACTGTCATCCATTCACAAAGGCAATCAGACATTACACAGTTTCCAAGTTTACTGCAGTACGTTTTTTACCGTTGCGGTACTAATTGCGTTCGAAGACTGTACTTATTATTGGTTTGCGTATACGACTTAGTACTTGCGTTATAGTAATATTAAACGTACACATTTTTTAACTGACCTTTAGGATTAGTGCGCTCTTAGTTACAAACAGAGTTACTCAGGGAATTATCCTGTTACAGTTGAATCTCGATAACAAGGTTAAGATAACAAATCAAGGTTAAGAACAAACGTTGGTGTTATCAAGGTCCCACTTAATAACTTTCGGCTTACTGATCTCGCTGCCGTGGGTAATTCGTTTTATAGAGGTCAAATTCGTGCTATAGAGGTTCTTTTGAGTATAAATTCGTGTTATAAAGGTTAATTAATATAGTATTTTGATCTCAAATCAACGAAAATTCGGTTTATCAAGGTCCTGAACTTAAGAATTTCGGGTTATAGAGGTTTTTTTCAATATTGAGTGTTATGGGGGATTCAAGGGGATTGAAAAAAAATTCTTGTTATCAAGGAATTCGTGTTACTGAGGTTCGTGGTAGCAAGGTGCCACTGTATTGTTAATTTGCGTCTGTAGTTTCACAGTGTCTCTTCAAGGGTCATCGAAAGAGAGAAAAAAATGTTGTTGTTCACAGTGAACGTCGCGAAAACGAAAAGTGAAAAGTGTGATAAGGAAATGTTACGAAACACTGAGCACACTAGGAACTCTAAGCACACTGATGTACCCACTGAATCAAGCGTAATGTTTGTTTCAGTCTTGATTATGTTGTAATATGAATCGGTATTTCTCAGTCCCCGTTGATTGTTTACACCACTGTACAATACACGCTCTTTGTCTACTCTCTCTCTCTCTCTCTCTCTCTCTCTCTCTCTCTCTCTCTATTTGACATTCCCTTTAGGGACAAAGGGACCAGTCCAATACAGTAGGTACGTAATTTGACTTGAGTTTGCCGCCCCAAACGGAGATCTGTTGTTAGCAGGCCAGCCCAGGCAGTTTTGCAGCGTAATAACAATGTTTAGGAAACAGCGGCGCAGACAATAGGGGGGGGGGGTCGTCAGCCGTTTCTGTGATTGTGACTTTACCTCCGAATTTGTTTCTAGCATAGACTGCGCTAAAGGCATTCAAACTCGCCCATTCCTCGATTCCTCCGTCCATCGTGTTCTTTCTCCGGTCGTATCTCAGCGATCGCACCTTTAGGATGAGCGTCGACGAGCCCTGTTCGACAGATCGACCTGTCGCCGCCGGCGTCCTGCAGGGTTCTGTCCTCTGCCTCGTTCTGTACCTTGTGTACACGAACAACCTGGCCGTTTTTCTGTGTCACGTTGTCCATCTTCGCCGACGACGTAGCATAAAAGACCATACCAAGCACTACTGAGGATATCTCTAAACAGAGCGGGCCACTGTACATAAAGCTGTGAAAAAGGACGTTGAAATGTTTTATTTGGGGTGTGCGCCTGTACGGGGCAGAAACTTGGACAGAAGATTGATGAAAGGAGAAGAGGGCTTCCAGATGTGGACATGGAGAAGGGAGAAATGAATTTCCTGGAAGGATACAGTGGCCCTTGTGGAAGTGCTTGGAAGAGTACGAGAACGGTGGATATTATCAAGTGCACGAAGAGAAATTGGTCGGGACACTGTATATGGTAAACACGAGGTAACGTGATGGTAGAAACACTGGAGAGGCTAGTAAATAGAAAGTAGAATAGAGGACGGAAAACAGACGATGTACAGATGCGATATCAAGAAATGAAGAGACTAATATAAGGCCAGGATAGGAAAGCGTGGAGGGAGCATACCCTGTAAGATATGCCCTTGGACAGAAAATACATTGCGCGCGCGCGCGTGTGTGTAACAGTCATACAGTATAGGGCGAACAGGCAAACAAGAGACCATTTTTAAGAATGTCTTATTTAAGACTCATCGTTTTTAAGAATGCGTTATTTAAGACTCGCCATTTTTAAAATGCCTTCTTTAAGACTCACAATTTTTAAGAATGCCTTATTTAAGACTCGCCATTTTTAAGACTGCCTTATTTAAGACTCTATTGAAACCGTAATATTTTCCAACACATTTGTTTATGCTTCGCTTCTCGTGAAATTTCAAAACCAATTACAATATTGTAGCATGACAGATTATCCACTTAATAATGAATGAAATATGATCATAAATAAATATCAATTAAAATAACTATCAAAGAAAAATCCAAATGAAAACAAATAAGTATCACAGTAAAATACAATCATAACTTGAAGAAGTAAAAATACAGAAAAAACAACTATGCAACAAATATGTGTAATGAAAATAAAAAAATTAAAAAAAATAAAATAAAGTAAGGAAATACCCAGGTAGGATAGGAGTAAGTAAGGAAGATACCCAGAACGAACCAACGTACATGATAAAACAATATTGTAGTGAAGAAACCAAGAATGAGAATCATGAAGTAAGACAAAACCCAGAACAAACCGAAATACCAAATAAACAGGAATGATTTTGAAGATACAAGATAGTAGGAAGAAGGCTACCAGAATTACCCAAAAGAGACCCAGTAAGGAGAAAACAAAAACGCCAAAAGAAATTAAATGTCACAAATGAAAGTATAACACGCCCAAAACAGAAACTAATGTAAAATACATGTAAACAAAAGAGTTTAGAGGTATAAGTAAAAGTGCACCCATAAAAGTTATTTTATAATGAATAAAAACAAATCTTAAGAGTCCTCCTTCATAATAAATTTCTTGATAATATAAAACTATAAAACTGATTAGTGATAGTATCAAGAAATAAAAGGGGACAAGTGCAAGTTATTATATTATAGTAAATAAACTTCAAGAAGGTGTATTAAATGTTTAAACTTAATAAATGTGTACCTTTAAACAACTTTAAAGTTTTAATTCAACTTAATAAATAATATTTGATAGAATAGTGTTATGAAAAGCAAAAACTAAGATTTCTAAGAAAGTGCCATTCTTTATCTAAAAACATTCACTGAAATGAGAAGGATAAATAGAGAGCAGGTAGTTAATAAGTGAGGTGACAAGGGATACATCCCTAATATAAAATAAAGACAGATAAGACTGCACAAAAGTAATTTTAAGGAAGTTTAAAAAATGAAGTAACAGATGTGTTATGTTTCTAGTAAATAAGTAAATGACTCTATACCTAAATGTTGGAAGTAGAGTACAATGTTTTATTATTCTAAAAGGTTTATTATGTTTAATAATGGTAATCAAGAATGAAATGTCTGAGTGTGGATACCATTCTTTTATTATAAAATGTTTATTATGTGTTACTAGAAATAATCAAGACTAGAATGTCTGAGCTTAAATACCACTTTTTTAATGTCAAATAATTGTTATGTATTAATAGTATGAATTTAATACTAAATGTTTTTGTAGTAAAGTAAGGAATTGTTAATTAATATTGTAGTAGAATAGAAGGTCAGAAGGGGTATAAACAAACTGTATTATTCAAAAACTTTGTATGTAAAAACAGATAAAATCTAGGCCAAAGGGTAAATCTCAACTACATTATAATTGATGAATCAAGTCCAGTAAACTAGTTAAACTGATGAAATTTATGTAAGATAAATCAGTCACAGAGTAAAATAATGTAAATTGTACTTTAGAAGGATATGGTAAAAAGATAGGAAGAATTAGAAGAAAAAATGCAAATGTACTAACTGAAAATTCAGAGTGGGGAGTCATAAATTAATGAATAATAATTAAAAAGATAACCATTTAATAAAATTACAAGAAATTAAGGGAAGATAAACATTTTATGTCAATCTGAGATTTAGTACAATCGTAAATATAACATATAAAATGGCAAATATTTGGGGAAGGACAGGAAGTAAATTTTAAAGCCTACTTTTTCAAAATGAAAGAAATATAGCATTTTAGATAAAAAACTTTGTAAAACTATCTTATTTGGTATTAAATCAAGCAGAATGAACTAAAGAAACAGATTATGTATTTAGTATTTCATAAAATTAAATAATAGCAAAAACATATTCAGTAATATAATGTAAATTTTCTGCATGTAGCGGAAGCCAAACAGATTTAAAACAATGTATTGCTAATATTAAACTGGCTAAGACGTTTTCAGGAAACAAAGGAAATGAGAACAGTTAATTATTGGACCTTGTCGAGCACACTTGAACGAGATTTTTGCTTATATTAACCTATATAGCAGACAAATATGGCGATCGGTCTGTAAGCCTAGTCTACAGTGAAAAATCGTAATTTTTTAAAAATTGAACTTAAACTTAAACTCAGTGAAACAATTAATACCACAATTAAACTAAAGTATTATGGAACAGTAAAGGAGTGTAATAATAAATTAAACCGATAAAACAAATAATTCTTGATAACGAGACGAATAGTGCGTGTTTCGACCTAATTGACCGAAGTGAATTTAAACATTAGCATACACATTTTATCGAAGTGAACCACAAAACACTTAACCAGGACCACTCCACTAACACCAGAAGGAATAATCACAACTGCGGAGACGAGGAACCTTTGAAGGGACAACATTTATTGCAAGAAATTTTCGTCGAGCCGACTTCATTAAAACAGGAGCAGTACGGAACCCGCCATCTTGACTCCCACAATTCAAAGCGAGCTTTGCCTATAAAATCGTCCAGACTTCAATGGTTCGAAATTTAATCTTTAATAAACATTATATATTAAATAATAACGTTGTAATTTTTAATTATTAAGCTTTTTACATGTAAGTGTTATACTTTCCTGCCCTTACCCTTCTCTGACTATATAAAATAACCGTTCAAAGAACCTAATCATTAATATAAAATACAGGTGTAAAAAATTAATCGACGGCCCTGAGAAACGAGTCGATACTACTGTTGAATAATCGATTAACACTCGATACATTATACAAATTGTTAATAAATCTAAAATTTCTGCAAATTGGTTTCTATTTATTTATAAATTTAATAAATAGAATTAAAAATAAAATAAATTTGAGATCACGGACTATCCGAAAGGCGGCTTTTACCAAAGTGGAAGGAGAATACCCAGTTAAGAAGAAGAACCGTCTATCGATTAGTGCTGGCGATAACACAATTAACTCAGAAATTAATTCTAAAACTCGAAGTGATACAGAACACTGGAAAATAAATAAAAGAGTTAAATTTTTACACGAATCAATTACGAAATTTATTTACTAAATACTGAAACAACAAAAACAATATTTTACAAAAACACCAAAATTTTTTATTTTGGTAAACCACAATTTATTATTTGGTAAACGAAGAAATTTTTTATTATTTTGTTACAATATTAAACAATATTATGGACAAGCATTCAGGGATGCTTTTTAGATTTATATTGGTGTTTGATGTACCTTAAGCGGGCCAACTAAATGTCGAATTAAAATTTCAAATAAAACAATGTTTTCACATGTATAAATTCATTAAATTACATCGAAAAACAAATAATAAAGAGACGCGTTTTTTAATTTATTTTTGGTAAATTTACTTAAAGAAAAGCGACGAAAAAGGCCTTTACTTTCAGAAACTCGTAAATTTATAAATTTATTCGTAAAGTCATGAATTTAGTTTTACAAATTTGTTCATAAATTTATAAGTTATATTAAACCGATAAGAATTTTGCTTAATTTTTAGTTTAAAAAACTATCTAATAGTGTTTTTTCATATTATTACGA
Organism: Magicicada septendecula; assembly: GCA_034769895.1. Lineage (NCBI taxonomy): Eukaryota > Metazoa > Arthropoda > Insecta > Hemiptera > Cicadidae > Magicicada > Magicicada septendecula. Next base: position 103,594,233 of record CM068373.1, on the reverse strand, counting down.
CGGTCTAACTGAACATCGTATGGCACAGTGGGGAAAACAAAATACAAGACACCAATAAAGTCACTAATCACCAGCTTTAATTATCACAATTAACAGTTTATAATCAATTTGTACAATAATCCAAGTAAAATTTGTTCACACGCAATAATAATGTCAACTAATAGAGTCCCGCACAATTATAACACTTCACCACAATAATTCGAACTTCGAACCTCACTTGAATAAATCGCCACTTAATCTGAACTGTAAGCGGCAGCTGTAGTTGTTTAAATAGACAGCGCAAGTGTTCCAGAATAATCCGTAATACGCGTCAACACTACTCGAAAACACTAGAGCGTAATTGATTGCGCCCTTGAACACAGTGCGTGAGCGGTGGAGTCTGGAACAGCCTCGATTGTTGAAGCATGTTAAACGTTACGTAATTGTCTTTCTTCTAAAAGTAGCAATACGTACGCACACAAACATTACAGCGGGGCTCTGCTGGGATAGCCGAGAAACGTGTAGTACTTTCTGTAATGGTGTAACAATATTTTTTATAGTTTTTTTTTCTGTGTTTGAATTAATGTGTGAGCATGTGTGAGCACCTTGCGTAAGATTGTAGATTATCAAAAAATATTATTTTTCCAATATTATTTTTGAATGTTGGCTTAATTTAAAGTTACATATAAGGTGGAAATTTATTATAAATCCTGTAAAAGTTGATAAAGCTATGTTCTTTATTGAGTCCAATAGTAAGTAACAAGAATTTTAAAAAATTCTTCTTTTCGGGTTAGCGCATGCCAGTAATTGGCACCTTTGCCGCCGATTGGCCACCACTAAGCTGTGTATATTGTTACGTAATGCGAAAAAGTGTTACGTAATACGGAATGTTCTACAAGTTTATCGAATGTTCCAGTGTAATCCAGCTGTAACGTGTGTGCGTACGTGATTCTCAACGCATTAGCTAGTCTGTGACAGAAGTCGCACGGCCACGCGCACTGTGTCAAGGCCGCAATGAAGTACGCTCTAATGTTTTCCATTATTTTTAATACGCAGTATGGATGTTTCTGGATTTTCGGTGGGGTATAAATACAAGTACTCAGCGACGTTCAGTTTTTAGTTTGAGTTGCGAGTTATTGTCGGGTTATTACTCTGTGCGTTCAAGTGGTTATTAGTGAAAAGTAATTGTGGCGAAGTGTTATGTGTTGTATAATCTTGTGGGACAATTGTAATACAATTGTGTTTTATATTAGTTGACATTTTATTGTGTGTGAACAAATTTTCATTTGATTTATTGTAAGAGATTTATTGATTTTGTTGATTACAAACTGTTTAATTGTGATAATTAAAGCTAGTGATTAGTGACATAATTGGTGTCTTGTATTTGGTTTTCCCCTGTACCATACGACGATCAGTTAGACCCGTCGTAACAATATGTACTGGTATAACATATAAAACATTTGTACTTATATGATATGAAACATATCGTAATTGGAATGTCCTGGTTCGCGTTCAAATAAGGCAGACACATTTTAATAAATAATAATAATCGAACAAAATACAAAGAGCTAAAAAAACCTCCATGTGAATCAGCTGATATAGAGTGTGTATGGCTTCGATCCAACATGGAAGCTACTGTTACAGAAACAATAAATACTGTGACAGCACGACGTTTGCAATCTGGAATCGGTCCCGTGGCCGGAAATATTTAATCCGTACTTCATAAACTTCTCCGGCGACAATAAATCGATACCTAACAATAATAAACGTTGTGCTAACTGAACAAACGACGAAAACTGTAAGGAAAAAAAAACATCGTAACAACAGCAGTAATAATAACAATAATAACTATTAAACTCTCTGCGCTTCAGAACGTGCTTGCTGTTTTGAACGAAATACATTTATCTTCAGATAAAGTAAAATTAGATTTATACGATGAAAACTAAATTTCCGACTGCCTTCATTATTTTAGTTGAATTTACAGGCACATTACCTAAATGACAAATAATTTAGTCCCAGAATTTAAGTTTATGTGTCCACATCATCCATCAACAGACCTATATATATATATAATACTTTTTACAAATGTACATAAGTGGCAACAATGTGTAAACTATGTTTGCAAACATAGTTTACAAACTTTTTGAAGGGGATACAAAATTTGCCAGGACAGTTGGCAGATATTAGTTTTATCAAATTATAAAAATTACCGAGTTCGTATTTTTTTAAATCCCTTCTAATCTGAATATCCCACATAGACTTTTACAACGTTTTGACTTCCATTTTTGTTCCGTGGTGCTTTTAAGGTCAAAGAATTTTCGAAGTAAACACTAATTCGGATTTGGGTTAAAATTCTCTTTAGCCTAATACCAGGCACGGATTTGTACAATTTTTACAAACGTTGTACCCCCTGACATCCTAAAATTTATTAAATTTTCAAAGCATAATACTATGTTTAGATTTGAAAAATTTTAGTTCTACCTCTAAGCTATAGATGTCGTTCCGAAAAATTTTGAACTAACCTTCGTATCATCGTATCGTAAATACGACCTTCGTATCGTATCCAAGACCAGAGTATTGGTAGATATTACAGAGTACAGAGTACGAATTATATTTAAAATTTAAGAAACAGCGATATTTAGAGACGTGAAGTAGAGTATCGGAAATAAGTAGGACGGCACGCTATTGTAGCGGAGAAATGTTTTTTTTTTTTAAAGACATAATTAGAATCCTCCAAGCTTTCTAATATAGACCTATGAAGGATAAAAAAAAAAACATTATTATTATTAGACTTAACTACCTTAACACATCTTATATAGAAGAATAGGATTCGATTATATTATGATTTTCCAATACATTGATGCTAAGCTTCGATCGAAAGAACATGTCAAGAAAAAAACAAGAAGAACTTGGAATAAAATTCAAGAAAATGTGGTGGCTACTTGGATGACACTCTGAACTGTCACTGCTTAATAAACTATAATTATACAAACAAGTTTTGTAACCTGTGTGGATTTATGGTGTGCAACTTTGGGATTGCACAAAGAAATCCAACGTCAAAACAATCCAAACTTTTCAAAATAAAGTGCCTCGAAGTATTGCTGATGCACCGTGATATGTAAGGAACGATGACGTCCATTGAGACCTGAAGATACCTACGGTTACAGATGAGGTCAAACGGTTTGCAGCTAAATATGAACAAAGGCTTCATAAACATCAAACTAATGAAGTACTACGACTGTTGGATAAAACTGGACTTTCTCGGCGATTGCGGAGACAGAAACCGTTTGAATTGATGCGGGATCAATTCACTAGATGCGTTTAAAGAATCTACACATTAACGAAGTGTAAACTATAGTGAGAAGTGCGCCAATGGGAGCACACTCTAATATAGTTGTTAGCATAAAATAGTTTGTTAGTTTGTAACTAGTTGCAATATAAATGAATGTATGTATATACGAGATCTGTAAATAAAGTAATGAGACTAATCATGTAGCAGTCAATATGGCAACACTGTAAGGTTTCCATTAACACAGATGGTTAGATAAGCAGCTGATTGATATTGAATATTAATATTTATTGTGTATTGTTGACACGTAAAACGTAAACAAGCTTTACGTGAAGTGAGTTTTGTTGTGCGTTATAAAAATGAGTGACATGAATCACGAGAAACGTGGTCCAATGACGTTTTGTGTTAAACTCGGGCACAATGGTACTGAGATTTTTTTTAAAATGACAAAGGCGTATGGAGATGAAGCTTTGTCAGGAGCACAGGTTTTCAGATGGTTTAAAGCATTTTCAGATGGCCGAGAATCAATTAAGGATGAACCACGCTCTGGAAGACCGTCAATGTCAAGAACTGACGACAGTGTTGATTGAATCAGGTACCTGGTGCGGTCTGATCGTCGAATAACCGTTGGAATCATCGCAGAACAATTAAATTTGAACCACCCTACAGTTTATGAAATTTTTACAAACGAATTGGGAATTAGAAAAGTTTGTGCGGAATTGGTCCCAAAAACCTTCACTCTTGAAGAGAAAGAAAGACAACAGGGTGGAAGTGTGCCTGTGATCTTCTAGTATGAAAATGATCCAGATTTTCTACAAAATTTTATTACTGATGATGAATCATGGATCTTTGAGTACGATCCAAAAACAAAGCGCCAGAGCGAGGAGTGGCACACTCCAAAGTCTCCACGTCCCAAAAAAAGCAAAAATGAGCAAATCCAAAATCAAAACCATGTTCATTTGGTTCTTTGATAGTAGTGGAATTATCCATAAGGAGTTTTTGCCTACAGGACAGACTGTCATTCAACACGTTTACCGAGAAATTCTTGAAAGGCAGCGGAAAAGAGTTTCCGCACGAGACCAGCCATCGTGAACACCTGGAGCCATCATGACAATGCACCTTGTCACACAGAACTCTCGATTAATGAGTTTTTTGGAAAGAAAAATATTCCTGTTTTTCCTAAACCCCCTTGTTCACCTGCTTTCTTCCCCCCAGATTGAAAAAACATCTCAAAGGACCCATTTTGGGATGATAGACAACATTAAAAAAATGTAACCGCCCAGTTGAAGGAGATTCCAGTTTTTGAGTTCCAGCACTGCTATGAAGAGTGGGAAAACCGTTTAAAGGGATGTGTGGCTTCCCAAGGGAACTGTTTCTAAGCCGGTAGAGTCTAGACATAGTTTGATTGTAAATAAACGATTTTACTGAATTATTCTCATTATTTAATCTACAGACCTTGAATATATAAATTTTTTATATAATTTTGCATGGTCTAAAAAGTAAGAAAGCTTAGTTCATTGAGAATAATTGTGAAACGTGAAGCCTAGAATTAGACGAAAATGGAAGCAATAAAATGCGGTAACATTTTCATTTAAATTGTTGTGCTGTAACAATAATAAAGTAAAGTTAATTCGGTAGAAAAAAATCGCTGTTAGCTGAGCCATATTTCATTTTTGTGAATCCCCACGGTAGCCGCAGTAAACACGACCAAACTCTCAACATAACCAAACAAAAACACACCTCATCCCAGTCGTAGCCATAAAACTTAATTTCCAACCCCTGAAATTAAACCGCCCAAACTGGATCTCACCCCGAACAACAAACAATCCTCTCGCGTATATAAAACATTTGCACGGAGCCGTTATATCAGCTGAGCATAACCAGATTAAGTCGCAAACGTACGTGAGTATCAGTGCCACATAGATAGCAGCCAAACTAGAAGTCGAAAACCATAATCCAGCCGTAATTGAAGCTTTTTAAATGAAATAACGCGTCCGTTTCTGCCGTGATTAAGGCTAGGAATAACTTACACTTTCTACAAGCAAAGTGTAATCTAGCACAGAAGGTTCGTCAACCTTGTTGGTAATGGGGGGACTCCTATTAAAATTATTTTTTTCCTCGCGGACCTCGTCTAGTCCTTAAGGCTAAGTTTCACACTGATTCCTAAGCTAAGCTAAGTTGTGGCTCCTACCTTTCTCATACATTCAGCTTTATTTCTAGTCTGCTTCGGTGAAGTTTAGTGGTGTAGCTGCGGACACCATAACGCTATCAGCAGTCTGAACTCAAACAAGAAACGCCTGTTTTATGCGACAGTAGTGGATCACGGCCTAATAGGCCGGAGAGTTGTCGAACGAATTTCAACAGAAATATATTATTATTAGCACATTTAATTGAATGCAGGCAATCAAGTGTAACAGTTTTGCTGCTGGATACGTCGACAGACACAGACTCAGGTGTCACCCGCGTAGTGGACAAATGTCTTCCTTATCTTATACAGTTTGAAGGTGTTGAATGTTCCATAGTTATCGAACAAAATAAAATTGAAATTATAAAACATATTTGTGCGAAAAATTCAAAGTCAACCGACAAACACTCACGTCATCATCATATGGAGAGTCCTAGGCACAACTGCCCTCTGTATTACCGTGTCTATTCCATGCTTGAGCTTCGTATGGCAGCATACTACAAGAGGGCCAAGAAACGATTCGTCAGTAGGGCTGGAGAGAAATTTGATTCTGTAGTAGGGCACCGGAAATTGACGGGAAATGAATTGTTCAGGAGGCGTTAGGCAATTTGTAAAGTTACAAAATTAGTCGCGTCGATTCTGATTAAATCTATGTTGGCGCAAAACCGAATTCTGATTCTGTTTGAACGCTAGTACACGCTGTCTGTAATTGCCGACAACAGTGTAACACTTAATCGCTTACTTGAGTCATTTGTCGACGATTGATCTACAAAGCCTTGGCACTGACGGCGTTATCCACAACGCTCCTTGCAGTACAAGGGTGACAGTCTCTCGTTGCAGCCATCCTTTAGCCCTTTCTTTACGCATTATCATCACCGTTCTTATCGTAATCATCATCATCGTGACACGTTCCATGGACCTCTTCTCCTTTGAGTGTTTCAAACACAAACCGCTGCTGGTCATCATTTACGCTTAGGATATGTTCTCAGTCATCATCATCATCATCGTCGTCGTTGTCATCATCATCATCATCATCATCTTCAGCGAGGATTAAATCAAAAATGATTTCTTCCGACCCTCAACAGATAGAGTAGATCTGGTCATTCCAACGTCCCACGCCCCTCCGTCGCTTTGGCTTAAAATTCAATAGTTGTTTGCAGATGGAGCCGTATCAATTCGGTTCAATATGTTCCAACCATTTTAGCCGATATTGGACAATAGCACCAAGTATACTCATAATATTCAGTTCCAGCCGTACACTAACATTTTTTTGCGATCTTGAAGAGTATATCCTCCCACGCACCTGAGAAATCTCATTTCAGCCGTTCTAATACAAATGGGTTGGGATTTCGTTAAAGCCATAGAGAAGTATGGTGAGGACAGTCACCTTGTAGAACGTCAGGCGTGTTTCTTTACGCGTTGACTCATGGCTCAGTTCTCCTCATGGGCCCACACATATGGTGGAATTTGTGCAGTTTCTTCACCACGTCATTGTCTGTAATGTAAGACACAATAATTGTCTGTAATGCCCAGATATTCTAAATTATTGGCCTGCTCTAAAAAAGTACCGCCTACAACAATTTTTACTCGTATGGGGTATTTACTCCATGAAAATCCATCTTGGTCTTCAATGTGGAAACCTGTAATCCGAAATCCTTGCAGATTCGACTCAATGAGTGTACAGCCATCTACAAGCCGCTTGTCCTGTGTCTTGAGGAGTGTGGATAATCCTGATAGCCTGTTCACTGCTTAATTTACATTCCCACCTTATTTGTGCTCTAAACTTCATGTCTAACGCCACAGTTCTAGCTTTATTTTTCCCCACTGCCCATGTTTCTGACCCATAAAATAAAACCCTCAAAGTATAACATGCTTCACCAGTTTCTTCCTCTCGATCAAGATTATTTCACTGTACAGCAAAATAGTTTTTCACCTCGAACGCATTCTTCGCTATGGCTGTTCTCTTCCTTATCATTGGTCCACTCCTTGCACCCTGTACTTTTTTACCTATTCTTTGATATTTCTACTGTTATGTCATCCTTATCATCTTCGTTTTATTGTTTTATATTATTCGATATATTTCATATGCATCGTATATCAGAAAACATATGATGTACATGTACACTTATAAAATCATAGTGGGTCACACAGCAGTTACACCATAAATAACAACACGAAATTATTTTAGATTACTCGCTCTTTTCCTTCTAGCAAACAGACAAAATATTACACAGCTTATGGACATCGGAATGGAGACCGGCTGTGTATTTTCGCGGGAATTCTATTGAAAGCTTGTCTGAATTTCCAACCCAATTGATGCTACCATGTTCCTGTGGAAATCGTTAATTCATTTTCTGTCATCCTAGATTGTGGATCGCTTTCTTGTGGCAACATGGTTCGTAGCTGGCTGATTTCTTTTTGGCAGTTGTATCACAGCCAGGTGGCGCAAGCCTAATAGGGAGAAAGAGAAAGGAAGAAAAGAAGAAGACGGATAAAAAGAAGATGAATAAGACGACGACGAAGAAGAATAAGATAAAGGTGATAATTATATGTCAATTGTTTAACTTTTGTGGATATTTTTATGTTTCTCTTGTTTATAATTTTTTTAATAATTTTTTTAACAGTTCTATTGACGTCACATTAAGGCGACATGATATCGTCGTAAATTGCGCTAAGATTCCAGTTTCGCTATTATAGCAGTGTCTAGTAATTAAACTCTGTGTGTGTGTGTGTGTGTGTGCGCGCGCGCGTGTGTGTGTGTGTGTGTGTGTGTTTAATCCTTTGTTATACTGCAAACAAGTTGGGTCACACACAAGACCAAAGATTTACAGCAAACACAGAACTCTTTGGGCCACGGTCTCGTCGCCTGCATGCATATTTAGCCAGCTGTGTTCACAGACGACGTAATACAGTCAGCGGTGCGCTAAATCCGGCTATTGTCTTGCCACTCTGTAGCGATGTTGTACGTGAATAAATCTCTGGTGGTGTAGTTGATGATATTTTAGATCCTATGCGATCTAAAAACTTGATTGATCATTCAACACAAAAGGTTAGCGATGAAAGAACGAATATAAATACGCAGCAAGGAAATGAGCTCTTCTTCTATTGGCATATTAATTCCGAGTTAGTTGCATATTGACAAACTTAGTGAATCTTATAAGTCGCGACGCAAACTCTCGCGGTCGGAATTGACATAGTGAATGAACATGTTCAGCGGGCTATCAGGCCGTGGTCTAATGTTTTCATTAGTTAAAGCGCGAGACTTTCCGGCCGCACCCACGACGAAAATCTTAAGTGGAGCGGAAACCAGATCTTAAGCCTGCTGAAGAATACGTAGATTAAGATTAAATGCGAAAATAACTTGTGTTGAAATTTAATTAACCTCTCTCCCGGCTATTAGGCCGTGGTCCGCTACTGCCGCAATGAACAGAAGTTTCGGCCTCACCTTTTTAGGCCGTCTTCTCGTTACTCGAGAGCTAGCACGGATCTTCACCAGTTAACAATAGTACTGTGGCAAAAGATTGTGACATGTCTTCTTTTAGATATAAATATACGTTCATTATACTTTTGTAATGAATGTGTAATTTTTACTATTTTATGATATCAGACCAGAACCCACTCAGTTTGACAGTGCTACCGGGCCAGAAACAATCACAGATGAAGTAAATTCAGCAATAAATACAATGAAAGACGGTAAAGCCCCCGGTCCGGATAATGTGCAGATAGAGTTTCTTAAATTTCTGATGACGACAGTATAAAATGGTTTACTGCGGTATTCAACCATATAGGCTATATATGACACAGGAAGAATTCCACTTGATTGGCTTAAATCTGAATTCATTACATTACCAAACAAATCAGGAGCAAAACAATGTGATGAATATATAACTATCCACAAAAGAATATACAAAATCTGTGAAGAACAAGTATCAGCCACACAGTTTGGTTTCAGAGATGCAGTAGGTACACGAGAGGCTCTATTCAGTATTCAGGTGCTATTCCAACGTTGTAGAGATATAAACTGTGATGTGTTTGAATGTTTCATCGATTACCAGAAGGCCTTTGACCGACTCCAACATCAGAAAATGATGGATATCCTGAAAAATATTGGATTAGATGGAAAATACCTAAAGATAATAGCTACACTGTATTGGAACCAATCTGCAGTGGTTAGAGTAGATAAAGAGAAAACTGAAGAGACACAGATTCTGCGCAGAGTAAGACAAGGATGTATACTATCTCCGCTTTTATTCAACATCTACTCGGAAGGTATTTTTAGAGAAGCTTTAGATGAATGTTATGTGGGAATGTCTCTGAACGGTGAAAGAATAAATAACATATGTTATGCGGATGATACCGTCATACTCGCAGATAGCTTAGAGGGGCTGCAACAACTAATGGATAGAATGACAGAAAGCAGCCGTAGATATGGTCTAGACATCAATGTTAATAAAACGAAGCTAATAATTGTATCTAAGAACAAGTTCACAAACTGCACCCTTAATATAAACCAAAGGCCAGTTGAATATGTAAGACAATTTACATGCCTTGGTACTATAGTCAATGAACAATGGGACCACTCTCAAGAAATAAAGAGCTGAATTGAAAAGGCAAACCAGTGTACACTTGAATGAGCAGGTTATTCAAAAGTCACGATTTAACAATAAACACGAAGATGAACCTTTTACGTTGCTACGTATTCTCGGTCCTCTTCTACGGTGTATAATCTTGGACTTGGACTGAAGGCACAACTAAAAAATTTGAAACTTTCGAAATGTGGCTTTACCGTAGAATACTGAGCATTTCATGAACAGCACATATAACTAATGTAGAAGTTGTTAGAAAGATGAGGAAAGAAATGGAAGTTATTAACACAGTGAAGATAAGAAAGCTTCAGTATCTGTGACATCTAATGAGAAATGAACAGAGATTTTACTTATTCCAGTCCATACTACAGGAAAAAGTACTTGGAAAGAGAATCTCATGGCGACCGAGAATCTCATGGCTGAGAAATTTAAGGATCTGGTTTGGCATGATACAACTGACTTATACCGTGCAGCAGTACAGAAAGTTAAAATAGTCTGTATGATATCCAACAACCGAAACGGATAGGAACTATCAGAAGAAGATACTTGTGTTTGAAAATCAATGCAAAGAAGACAAAGAGCATGGTCATAAGCAACAAGAACAGAACTGCACAGATTAAAACAGCGAATGAAGAAATTGGATAAGTGACACTTTTTAAATATCTGGGTTAGAAAGGACTTGCGTTGTAGTCAAAAGTGAAGTGCAAAATTGTCTTAGCTAATGAAATCCTTAATAGAAAGGAAAGAGCCGCTAGACATATAGTTGAGAATGAGGATAGTGAAACGTTTTGTTTGCAGCATACGGGGCAAAACTTGGACACTGAGGAACGAAGAGGAGAGGAGGCTACAGGCCTTGGAGATGGATGGAACGGATTCCCTGGAAGGAGAGAGTGACGAATGAGAAGTGCTTTGAAGAGTAGTGAAGAGTACGAGAGAAAAGAAGTGAGTTGGATATCATCAGGTGCAGGAAGAGAAATTGATTGAGACACTATGTGACAAACACGAGGTAATGTGATGGTGGAGGCGTTGGAGGAGCTGGTAAATGTAATTCGGAATAGAGGACGGAGGAGACCCAGATGATGGACGAATTCAAGTTAATTAATCAATTAACGTAAATTAGTCAGTAATCGTTTAATGATTAATATTTTTTAATTACACTAAACTTTCTTTACTTATTTTATGCGTGTCTGCGTTTCAATTTTATTTTTATTTTTGGCAAGTTTTATTATACAATTTACCGAGTTCAGATTATTGGGTGTCCGGATAATCGGGCGTCAGGATTATACACGGGTGCGACTTCAGTAAAAGAAAAGACTAGCCCAGGATAGGAAAGCGTGGAGAGAGCATGCCCTTGTAAGACCTGCCCTTATTTTTTTATTAGTCACATACAGGTTCTAATGATGAAAACAGTATTTTTGAACCTGTACAGTAGCGTATCCGAAAAGTCGATAAAATGACTTTAAATCTAATTCGGTTAATGAAGGAACCTTACAAAACCTTTAACCACATTGAGGTTATTAAAAAGTACATTTTGTCAAGCGTCTATTGGTAATGGTACATTTTCTCAAGCGTCACCCTATGCATCATAGCCTCTAACGATGCAGAATCATAGTGGGAAACGTGAAAAAAAAACATTATTATTGTGATAATATGTTTATTCGCATATAATGCGCATGTGCGCACAATAATTCTTATCACTTACGTATGATAGGAAATAAAAACATTCACTCCAACTGACGTCACACGACGTCGGGATCTAATCTGTATTCATTTCGAGAACGTCGGAAGCAAAAAGGCTGGACGACATTACACATTTAGTGACAGTCTTCAGCACACTTAATGAAGCAGTCAATCCTGGTGTGATAGTTTACATAATCTTAACGGTAAGTAGGACAACACAGTCTCAACAAAGAGGTATTACGTTTGCGTACCAAACGGAGCAGGTTAAATATTCATCGATCCTCGGCACTGACACCCTGCACAAGGTTTTGTAAGTGCCATAATCTCTGTGCCATAAACTCTCTAGCGGGAGAGTAGTTGCAGCTAGCTGACTTATGTACCGGGATTAACCTTTATTCACGTCGGTCGAGGCTACGGATAATATTAAACTCACCAACGTTTTTCGTCTAGCTTACAGGTTCGTACAAAAACATTTGTAATTTCTACTGTAGAAAATTACTTGTAACTTGTACTTACTAACTTACCTATTGGGTTTTTGCTTTCAAAGAAGGTTTATCGTTGTACTGGCTACGGATATGATGATACATATATTTTGCGTGTCCTTTAATCTTGGATGTGTTTTTGTCTATGCATAATTTTCCAAACGTCCAGATTGGGTAGCAGTTTTTCTCTAAGGAGGTTCAAGCCACAGTGATTCACTGACTGTAAGATCTTTGTCGGTGTTTTGTCCTTTCGCACTGAAGATGGCCGTCGAAACGTTTGCAACATTTAACACCGCACCACAGACTTACAGCCCGGCAAGCCAGTATATTGTTACAACGGTCTCACTGATCGTCGTATGGTACAGTGGAAAACAAAATACAAGACACCAGTTAAGTCGCTAATCAGCAGCTTTAATTAATATAAATTAACAGTTTGAAATCAACAAGTTATTCAACAAGATTATATGCGTACAATAGTTCAAGTTAATCTGTCCACACAAATAATAATGTCAACTATAAATAATTCCGCACTACAACCACTAATGCACCACTTGAGGCGCACTGTGTAAATCGCCCAACAATAACTCGAACTTCACTGGAATACATCGCCACTTAAACTGAAACTAAGCGCCGCTGAATTCTTATATTTATACCCCGCTGAGATTTCAGAATAATCCATAAGACGCGTCAACACTACTAGAAAACACTAGAACGTAATTGTTTGCGGCCTTGAACACAGTGCGCGCGGACCGGTGAAGTCTGGAACAGCCTCGGTCAGGTTGACGCATATTAACAGTCACATACGCACACATTAGACTACAGCTGGTTCTGCTGGGATAGCCGAGAAACATGTAGACAGTTGTGTAATTGCGTAACAGTATTAACAACCATGACGCCGTCCGTGTAAGCTTTAGACAAACTTATTATTTGTTGTACTATACTTTGTGTGAGTTGTAGTCACGAAGGTAAGAGTGGAAATGTAAGGCTTGAACTAATAGACATCTAAAATTTAATTAAGTCATGAAACAATAGACTTTATCTTGACATTTATGGTTTCAACTGCAAAGAAAGTAAGTGCCGCAGGAAATGTGAGGAGTTTGGAAGTATTAACCAATTATCTTAGGTATCAAATGCGGTGATAAAAGTGTTGAATAGAAGGCAAGAAGATGTATGATGAGAGAAATGACTTTACGGGTGAAAAACAATTTGATTTTCTGAAGGGAAGAGGAACAAAGATGCCATTGGCCTCTTAAGAACATAAGGGAAAGGTATTTGGAGAAAAATAGATCAGTGTTTGCTGTCTTTATTGATTTGAGAAAACATATTTGATAGAGTTAACTGGAGCAAGCTGATGGATATGTTAAAAGAAAAAAACAGAATATACTGGAAAGAGACCAGATTGATTAGAACTTTCTGACAAGATCAGAAGATTGTATTGAGACTCGGAAATGAAATGAAAAAGGAAACGAAAATTGGAACAGTTGTGAGGCAGAGCTGTTGTGTGTCTCACACGCTCTTTAATACATACGTGGAAGAACTAATAAATAACTGTTAATGCGGAAAGAGGAGTAACGGACGACCGAAGGCGGACATAGTACATCAGATTTGCAGATGGTATGATGTTCCTTTGGTGAAAAGGACAGGTTTGGTTTCTTAGGGTGAAAGGACATTAAGTGGATTGGTGAGAGATTTTGACACAACCTATGAGTAGTTTGAAATGAAAATCAATGTAAAGAAGACAAAGAGCATGGTTATATGCAAAACGAGCAGAACTGCACAGATTAAAACACCGAATGAGGAAAATCCATTAGTGACAGTCTCTAAATATCTGGGATATTTAGTTACAGAGGACATGCATTATAATCAAGAGGTGAAATACCGAATTGTCTTAGATAACGAAGCACTTAGTAGAAAGAAAATGTTCCTAAGCTGACCACTTGACATAAAGCTGAGAAAGACGATGGCGAAATGTTTTGTTTGGAGCGTGCTCCTATACGGGGCAGAAACTTGTTCATTGACGAGAGGAGGTTACAGGTCTTCGCAATGTAGAAGTATGAAAGGGATTTCCCGGAAACATAGAGTGACGAATGTGGAGGTTCTTGAAAAGGTAGGAGAAAAAGAGAGTGTTGGATATCATCAGAGGCAGGAAGGGAAATTGGATCCACTATATGCGGCAAACACAAGGTAATGTGATGGTTGAAACACTGGAGGGGCTGGTAAATGAAAAGCGTAATAGAGGACGGAGGAGAGGCCAGATGATGGACGATATATGGATGCGATATCAAGAAGTGACGCGACCAGTCCAGGATAGGAAAGTGTGGAGGGAGCTTGTCCTGTAAGCCATGACCTTGAGCGGAAAACAACGTTGATGAAACAATAAAGAGTACATATTACGTTAGAAAATAATAACGCCGCCGCCGTTACCTCATAAAATGTTAGTCCCGGCCAGGGCTAAGTCAAATTGTCAACGGTCCTAGAGGCGGAAGAGGAAGGTTTTCCAACGGCACTAGGGGCGGAAAACCCTACGTAGGTCCCCGAATTAAACGCTGAGTAGGAACAGAGCCTCAAAGGTAACACTTCTAATGCTGGTCTTACTCTACAGGACATATATCTGTTTGAAAGTCACAAAGGAACAAATTTGTTGATACACTGCTAACCGCTCCGTTCTGGACAAGGTATTTCGGTGTCTCTACCATTCTCATGCCTTACTCCACACCGCCCATTTCATATTATACCGCGTCACACAAACAAACAGTTTTTGTTGTTAGTTTATTAATCGCTCCTTTCTGAACGAGGAATTTGGGTGTCCGCATTTTAATCGTTTAGATAAAATAAAACAGTTTATTCCAGTACTTTACACGTAGAGTTTAGTTTCTTCTCAACGTCATCTCACGTGTTACATACGATAAAACCTGGTTACAATAAACGAATTACTGGCCATGGTAACTGTAGCGTCTTTTTGTGGACAGTATTGATAGACGCACGCGTTTGCTGACATTATTCTGAAGGAAAATAAATTGATTCTATTATTTTATGCGAGAAGAGATCCTTCTATACAGTACGTTGACTACAACCCATTTTAAAATAGAATTCCAATCTTTATATTACGTTTGTAACGCAACTTTGTAGAGGAATTTTTTTATTGCGTAGAAGGAACAGTAGCAGGTGTCAGCTGTCAGAAATGATATACGTTGGAGTCGATCAGTTCGGACAACGACACGTGCGACATTAGCGACGAAGTAGGTACAGCTAGAGAAGACAGTGCCTCGGTATAGCAGATGTTCGGCGTAAGAGTATTGCGTGGGAACAAGCTGCAGTAACAGAAAAACAAAGGAATACGTCTTACCGAGCCAATTACCAAGAATACGAATACGATGGCGACGCGAGTATTGTCAAGCCACGTGTGGGATCTTAGCGACGACACACAGATGTACAGAGTTCACAATGGCAAAACTCATACGGACGTTACATGAACAAAGGACCATGCATGGTGAAGCAGCGGGGAACTTGTTTACTAGCTAGAGTACGGGCTGAGCAGGAGAGCTGCAGAGCAGATGTGCCTTACCGAGAAAGCGACCACCGTCAGAGTTTGAACGAAACGAAGGAAGTAAGGGGACAATACTGCAATTGGTCACACCTAAACTAAAGGACACACGGGTAACTGGACAGCAATTAGTAGGAACGAGCTGAATGGAAATACAAGAACAATTGGATAATGGACAAACGTGAAATTCGGTCTTTCGTCTTACAGCAAGCGAGGAGCGAAACAGGAAGATATAAGAGAAGGGATCTAGATGAGCCTACCACGAACTAGAGTTTGGTAAAGGCGGTTCTTTAGAAGACGTTACCAAGGAGACAAGGGTCCAGAGCGAATAAGGACGAAGCCAGGAGTCTACCTAGAGACTCAGGGAGGAGTTTTCGTGGAAAATGAAGACGAAAACCAATAAGAACGTAGATGGTGGGAGTGAATTGGATGCAGGAAAGTGGAAGGACTCAAGGTATAAAAATACGTGTTGACGACGAGCAAAGGGGCTTATATACGTTTTTGTCTTAGTATAACTTTGTCTTATACATTTCGTCTAAGTATTATATTCGTCGGGAATCTATTTATTTCGCCAGTACAAAATCGGAAGTCTTATTCTAAGTCTTAGTAACAATAAGAGTCTTAGTTATGGAGTTTTCTCAATAGTAATTTTGGGTTAATCTTAGTCAGACTTTGTATTATCTCAATATACTTACGAGTCGTAAAGTGCGGAGTAAAATGTTGATGGTGAATCGCAAGATCGTATTGTACGTAACGAAGTAGAACTTAAAAAGATACTTAGTTCAAAATAAAAGTTTGTATAATAACGAGTTGTGTAAAGACGCTCAAAAACTATGACGGTGTGAATAAAGTAGAGATATTGTGCGTAATCGTGAAAGACTATTCAGAATATGAACTAAATATCGCGATTGTGTGATGAACTAATGTACTATTTACGTCGGTTAACCATGTCAGATATCGTAATGAAAAGGTTCATAAGTGAAATAACTGTGTCGACTAAATAAATTATAAACAATCAGTACTTGTTAACACAGTGGTAAAATTACAATCACACCCGAATAAGTCGTGAAATAGGTAATCCAAAGCTAAATGATCGCACTAACTAACTTATGTTAAATATATAACTTCAAAACGAGTGCGAACTAAAAGAATGTTGACGCCTGAGTGCAAAATCTCAGCGATAGTGAATAGTGTATCTTTCAGACGACGATGAGAGTGTCCACCAAGATATCAGTCATCCTGAGGAGAGAGGAAATCATCTTAGACACACGCCGTAGTTTGTGGATACTTACCAAAAGTAAAACATTTATGTATCACTTACGTTTAGTAGCCACTGTCCTGTTCCTCACAAAGAACACACGTCTGATCTAGTTATAAATCATATTTAAATTCATTTAGAGTAAAGTTGAATGATATATTGCGAAAGACAAAATTGAAAAATGAATCCATTAATGAGAGAAATTTTGCAATGTGTAAAGAAGTCATGATTTAACAACTCATAATTATCATAACGAGATGAATCCTCATAGAAGTAATGAACGAATTAATAATGTAATGTATCATATATTATTGCGAAATAATGTTATATTTAATTTCAGAAATTGATGACCATTGCAGAAGGTCTGAATAAATTATTGTTCGTAATGCAGAATTTGGTGTACAAGTCGAATCATTTATAATCACCCTAGTTAATACCAATTATCTTATGCAATTACACGTATATACAAATGACACCCAACGAGTGGAATACATTTGTGATAACGTAGTAACAGTCATAGTAAAGTCAAAGTTATCTGACTGTTAATTAATGGTACTCATCACAGTTATTACACGTACACATTTAATTCAATGTGATACAGGCATTAACAGGCATATCTACATATGACGCCCATAGAGTGGGACTAATTAATCAATCTATTCGCAATAAAACAAATTAAAAACTTATTTACATGAGATTGCATCATTATCAAATTTGCATTGATATATATTAATATCCATAGTTATCTATGGCTTCCCAACGAAGGGCTCGAGCAGCATAAAAGGTAATTACAGTTAATTACTTTTATTACATTTATTATTTATTAACATATTGTAACATGACAGATATAAGCATAATATTGAATGGCAATTGATCATTAGAATAATGAAGTTATAATGTTTAAATTTGGAAGAAAGCATTAAGTTTAATATAAATTAATTAATTCATAGCAACTGTGGAAAGAAATCATTATTATAAAGAAAATCCAAGTTCAAGTAAAAGGAGTTACTAGTGATGAGTCATCCAAAACCAGTCTCATAACCAAAGGTTTTCAAGGTATAACCCAGGAAGGTAAAATAGTAAATAACAAAGCAGTACACAATATGACCAAACCCACAACGAGGAAGAATAAATAGAAGAGAAACCCTAAAATAAGCCAAGATCAACCAATACAGGTTGTGTATTTCTGAATTAAAGAAGAAGATGGAGAAGATCCCAAGAAACCTGATGGCATCAAGAAGAAGATGGAGAAGATACCAGTCCCAGAAGGCAGGAGAAAAGAAGACTGAAGAAAGAAGAAGAGGGCAGCATCCTGAAGAAGATGTCATGCTCTTATAAAAGGCACCCAAATCCCTATATCCCCAAAATAAATATCTAAAAACAAAAGTATAACGAAATAAAAACCACATGTATATAAATTTAAGAGAGAGGAGTGTATAAAGTAAAAGTTTCCTGTGAACTAAGATGAAACAATAATATAGTACCCATGGAACAAATCTCCATTGAAAAAACGCTAACCAATTTATTATGTTAATAAGACTATACGACCATTTAGCATTAACATAATATATAAGTGAAAGTGAACCAGTGATAGTTTTGGGTATTATAAAAAATGAACCTTGTGTTTCATTCTTGGCAATCACAAACATTGGATGCAATGAAATATGCATTTTTCAATGACTTAAAATGTGTACGGTGACAATATGTTGTTCATAAGACATGAATCTGTTTAAAATAACATTTTTGTTTTACATGAAAAAAGAAAAACAGATTTCATAGTGCTTTTTGAACGGTTCATACTATTTATTTGTTAATGACAGGGTACAATTCCCCAAAGACAAGGTATAAAAGACTGTATAAAAACTGTAGAATCCTACTTATAATAATAGTTAGAAATAAGAATATAGATATAAGGTTTTAATGTATATAGTACAAGAATGTTTAAAAATGTTTTAGATATAAGGCCATTTGTTTGGGTCTGAAACAACTAACATCAAAACTATAAAAATAATTACCACTTGTAAATAGTAGAGAGTAATTAAGATGTTAGTTAGTACAAAACCTTTTTTATAAACCATGTTTCCATGTTGGAAATGGGAATTTTGTTGCAAAATGTCTGATTTGAAGACAACCATTTATTTAAAAATAATGTTCTTTATTCTGTTTAACTATTGTTTGTATTGTAACCAATACTAATTGTTTTTGTGTAATTTAAAAACATGTTTAATTTATAATACTATTTGTAAAAGTCAGAGAGGGTATCACACATCATATATTGTTTATAAATTATTTTGTAAGAAAAATTGTTAAAAAATCATAGGCCAAAAGAATGGAAACCAAACTTCATCAAAACAGAGAAATTGCTCAATTAAATGCAAATAAACAAAAGGGGTTTAGACAAAATAAACTTGAGATCATGCCATATAATTGCACATACCATTTAGAGAGATTTTAATAAATTATATTCAGAATTATGAATAAAAACGAAAATGACTAAACTCAGAAATTTAGACATGGGAGTCATATATTTCAGAATAATGTTTCAGAATACAACTAATTCAATTAATTACCAGAAAATAAGGGAATAGGAACCTTTTAATACAATATAGGATTATTAATATTAAATATAACTGATAAAATGGCTGAATTTACATTATAACAGGAAGTAAATTTTGGAAATGTTTGACTTATCAGAGTATATCAAACTGAAAGTAAAATTACTATTTTTCGGACAGAAAACACTATAAAATGGCATTATTTAATCTGAAAATAACCAGAATGAACTGAAAGATTAATTTAAATCAAATCTAGTGAATAAAATTGACAAATAACCAAAGTTTAGGCATTCATATAGTGAAATAGTAAAATGTACACAGGATGTGAAAATATTTTTGAACAATGTTAAGGATAATATTATATGGGCTAAGAGTTTAATTGAAACTGAAGGAAACAGTTAGTTAATTATTGGTAGTTGAACGGTTAACATGACATACGTTTAATAACGTGGATAACCTAACCTATAATCGTCATACAAGCGAGTGTATAGTGAGTTATTGTGAAATCGCGAGTGACTTGTAAAATACTTCTGAAACTATCATATTATAACAGAAACGATCAAGTAACACTCCATAACACAGAACAATATAAATCTACTCCGAAAAACACCATAAAACACTAGAAAACTGTATAATACATTAAACCAAATTAGTGACGGAATCGGAGAAAGTGTTTGAACTAATAATTATACAGATACACTAAATACAACCCAGAATCACTACACCAGTCACTACACAACATATAACAAGAGATTTGCGGACACGAGAACAGAAATATTGCGTCAAAATACATTATTTGGAATGCAGCAGCAACGAGCAACATTTTCATCGACTTGACGGCAGCCATCTTTCTTTGACAATCCCAGTGCCTCTTCTTGGTTCAGCACAGCTGTTTGGTGAAAACAATTATTATATTTACAATTTATTATTCAATGTCTGTGTTTATTAATAACTATTAATTTGATTGTAACGTTATACTTTTTAAATATTAGCCCGATTTCTCTGACTTTGGTAATAACTGGCTGTTTAAAGAACCCTACATAATTTTTATAACATATACTTGTAACTTTTTTCGATATCCTGAGAATCGATACTAATCGATAAGAGTCAATATTGCTGTTACTTAATAAAACATTAATACTTTTCAATACTTAATAGTTCTTTATTTCTTCAATAATACTAATTACCAATAATATAATTCTAATTGATAATCTACAAGGACTTTACCACCCGTAAGTGAAGATAACCTAAAAAATAGAAAGGTAAACAAATATCGATTGGTTTACAGACAGTCTTATGAGTGGTGATAGATTATTTAAATTATACTAAAACTTTAATAAAAATTTTCAGAAGAGCATTACACTGTTTAAAACTTCACAGCCCTATATTAATTAATTGATCCTAATTAATTAATTAATAAAATTAAATTTTTTTTTTATTATTTTTTTTTATAAACATAATTTTTTTTTAAATTTTCTTCAAAACAATAATTTTTGTTTTGAAACTTTCGGTGAAGCTGAGCATATATATTTCTTCATCAACTTTACGCTACTCGACCGGTCTTGCTACCATTGGGACTCGACCAGCTGGGAAACTTAAGGAAGTGTTTCAGGCCAGTAAGACGTCGAGAGCCACACCAATTAAACACCTTACAACTTACAGATTCACACATCAATCTTATTTATTTTATTACAAATTGGCTAGTCCAAACAGAGGGGCTTGATTACATCGGAGTCACATACTCCATAATAGCTAATATCATCAACACACACATATATTTATTTGTAATCAGAATTATTACAAATTGGCGCACAACTTTAGGGGCTTTAATTAGCGATTGGCCTTCCAATCAATAAATTCTACCCAATCACTAGTTGGAGCTAGGCAACAGCTACAAAGCCAGAGAATTTCAAGGGAAAATGCAACGACGTGCAACATCTAAGAAACGGACGGCGGAGGCCGAGAAAGAAATAGAAGTTGACATGGACAACAAGGAGGCGACGCCAGTAGAAGCGGAAGAGGTATTACCACCGGTGTTGTCCAAACAAACTGAACAACCGGAGATACCCACGCAAACAGGGGAAGTCAATGCCCAGAAGGAACCATTGGAAAAGCCGACACGAATGGAGGAGGGGAGTATACAAGATGTGATGAGAATGATAATGGAAATGAGTAAGAAAATGGGGAATGATAGCCAGTCTTTGAAAGAAGATATCAAATCCGGCAAGGAAGAAACAAATAAGAAGTTAGAAGATTTGAAGGAAGACAACCAGTCCCTGAATAAGAAGTTGGAAGAGAAGATGGAAGAAAACAGCAAGAAGATGGAAGAAGAGATGGGGAAGAAGTTAGAAGAATTGAAGGAAGACAACCAGTCCCTGACGAAGAAGATGGAAGAAAACAGCAAGAAGATGGAAGAAGAGATGGGGAAGAAGTTAGAAGAATTGAAGGAAGACAACCAGTCGTTCAAAGAAGAATTCAAAACGACTAAAGAAGAATAGATTAATAAAATTGAGAACACCAATCAGAAAATCGATGAAACCAGGAAGAAGATAGAGAAGAACAACCGACAATTGAAGGAAGAGTTGAAAGAAGATAACAGGAAGTTGGAAGAAAAGATGGGGGAGAAATTGGAAGAATTGAGAGAGGACAATCAAATTCTAACAGAAGAGTTAAGGGAGGTAAATCAGGAGATAAGAGAGAACAGATTAAAAAGGGAAGAGGAGCATCAAAAATGGATTAAAGAAAGAAGAGAGGACAGATTAAAAAAGGAAGAATTAAGAAAGGAGAAGGCCGAAGAAATAAAAAATGATAGCCAACCAGAACCAGAAGAAGTACTAAATGATAAAACGCAGGAAGATAGTCAACCAGAACCAGAAGAAGTACTAAATGATAAAACGCAGGAAGATAGTCAACCAGAACCAGAAGAAGTAATAAATGATAAATCGCAGGAACAAATAATGGTAGTACCTGAAGTTGACATTAACGGAAACCATGAAAATATTAAACAGAGGAAAAGGAGAATGCATCCAAGAAACGTAATAAAAACTAAGGAAGAGTTGGAGATGATGAATCATGGGTTAATTGATGGCAATAATATCCCAATTACCTATGACAAAGACATAATGAATTCCAGGAATTATAGAAGGAGAATCGAAGTAATTTCAGAAATAATTTACCACAAGACAGTAGTCTACCAATGGGAAAGGACCAGAGGTAAACAGAATACAACATGTGAACCAGATCAATTTCAGCGCAAGACTGGACAGTGGATTTCAGAAAGATGGAAATGTGATATCGTACCAGACTGTAATGATGACACAGATGAATCACCAGAATGTATTCCATTAACGTGCCATCTAGGACAGTTCCAGGGTACGGTTAGACTAAAATATATTCCTTCAGAGTGGATATGTGATGGTAAACCAGCTTATGGTGTTTCAGATAAACAAATAATAAGTGATAACCCAGATGAAGATCCTCACATATATTTGTCAGGGAACACAAAACATGGACCAGAGAAGTATTGGTGTATACCATATGATGATAGAGGGAGCCAGCCCAGTAATTACGACGGCCCTAACAACCCGCCGCGTAATGACCAGTTTAGCAGTAATTTTAACGGCGTTAGGGATAACAACCCCTATTCATACAATAGAAACAATTTATACCAACATAATAACGTCCCATACAGTCAGAGAAATCCATATCCCAACAATAATGGTGACAAACCTTACCAACCTAACCGAAATTATTATCATGATAAATTTAGTAATAAAAACAATAACAGTAATAATAACCGAGTGTCGCGCCCTAGGGTAAATTTTATAAGAGCAACTGAGATGATGGACCCTGGTTGACACAAATACCACACGACATCAAGAAAAGGGACGGATCATGATAACCGACTACGGCGAAAAACAATGTTGAAGGAGACGAAATAAATATCATTGAAAGGAAATGATACGAAGAATAAACATAGAAACAAAACTGGGTTTTATGAATGAAGACTATTTAAGAAAATGCACATTATAAATAAAAATATGAGCAATGGAACGACATAAAGAAAATCGTCCATCTTCCTGGGTAATAGTTAAAAGAAAAGAAAAAGAGAAGATCAACTTACAAAAGTATAAATAATATGGGCCAGTGTAGAGTACAATATAACCCCATATGTTGTGGTAAATGATAAGAATAACAATACATATGAGTTGAAGGAAATCGTTTCAGGAAAAATCAAAGGAGTGTATAATCAAGCTTCTATGAAGAAATATTATGAAGAATGAGTTGTGAGTTTAGAATTTAGAATTTATATTTTTAAAAATCCTAAAATAATGTAAGTACATCTTACAACCTAATATTTTGAGAAGAACATTTTGGAGAATTATAAGAAGAAGGAATTTAGAATTTTTAATTTTAAAAAATTTTAAAATAATGTAAGTACATCTTACAACCTAATATTTTGAAAAGAACATTCTGGAGAATTATAAGAAGAAGGAATTTAGAATTTATATTGAAAAAATTTTAAAATAATGTAAGTACATCTTACAACCTAATATTTTGAGAAGAACATTCTGGAGAATTAAAAGAAGAAGATTTTTTTAATTTAATTTAAAAAATTTTGAAATAATGTAAGTACATCTTACTACAACCTAACAATTTTGGAACAAACTTTATGGAAGAAAGAAAAAGAAAGACTTTTGAATTGAAATATAATTATGAAAATTTAAAACTGAGTAAGTACAGCTTACTACCACTGAATTATGAGAAAAACATTTTTGAAGAATTAAGAAGAAAGGAATTTTGAAGTTAATATACAAAAAATTTAAAAATAAAGTAAGACCAACTTACTATAACTAAGTTTATGAGAAAACTTTATGGTAAATAATTAAGAAGAATTTGAATTTGGAGAAATACCAAAACATTCAGAAATAATAGTAAAATCACAGTACTATAAACAATTCTGAATGAAACAATTCTGGGAATAAATGAATTAAACAGAATTTGAATGTTGATAGAACGTCAGTACTTTGAAACAAGATAAGATCAACATATTACAAGGATTTATGAGAAATATTTTTCAATTAAATAAAAAGAATAGTTTGAATTTTATATTAAAACTAACCAAGTTCCAAAAAATAATTATGTGTCAATTATGATTGAATTGAGAAGAAAATAAAGTGATTAATTCAGAAAAGAGAATTAACGTTAATCCAGAATAAATGCTAGACATTCACAATAGCATTTGAAGGAGTAGAGAAGACTAACAAAAAAGAGTGTAATATGCCAGAGAAGAAAAAAAATTTGGAAGCAAAGAGACTAATTACCTATGAAACGATAATGAAAACAGTTAATTAAGAGCAAAGAAGAACAACTCATACCAAACAGATGGAGAAGATGATTTTGAACCAATGATAATAATAAGACCTATATGAAATGCAAAGAGAATAAATACCACATGAAATATAATATAAATGAATTAATGCTAATGAATGCGAAGACGGATTAATAACTTTCTAAGAGAAAGGAAAGAACCAAAATGTTTAAATAAAATGATCAATATAACAACCTGTATATCTAATGTAAAGATACAATGTTAAAAAATTAAATATAATATATTAAGACCATTCAAATAATGAATACGAAAGACTATTTATAAAGACCATGCTAATACTATGAATAACCAGAAGAAAGTATAAAGAGAATTCAGATGAAGAAGAAAGAGAGTTACACTGTAAACAATAACCAGAATTATTAAAAGAAAGATTTTCAACCATAATTAAATTAAATATATCAGACAAGTTAAGAGTTTTGAAAAAAAATATATATAATGAGTATAATAATGATTATGAAGATTTATTAAGATAGAAAATGTGAGATAATCTGAGAGACTACGAAGTGGAGAATCCAAAGATATTTTTATTAGTCGAAAATGAGACTACTTTTTATTTATTTATTCGATGACTGACTGAAGATAATTCCAGCAGCATTATGTTTTTGAGCAGGGATGGATATGCCTCTGTACTCAATTTATAGAAGTGGTGTATGGCCAGCAGAGAAGTAGCGTACAGTGCCCCTCTGATCTGCCCCAGCCCACGTGATAGGGAATGTTAGGGAATTAATATCCCAAGGATGCAACACGAAGTTGATAAAGGAAGAAAATGTATTACAATAATAATATATCTCAGAAGACACTAACTATCCGAAAAGGATCAGCAGTAAAACAAATAATTATATATATAAAATTAATTAAACTCTAAATATAAAAAAGTCGATATAAAAATGGAGAAGAAAATGAATTATAAGAAATGATGAAATTATCATAAGAAATTATTTCATCCATAAACATGTCTGAAATAATTACTTCTGGAGGGGAGCAATCTGTAACATGACAGATATAAGCATAATATTGAATGGCAATTGATCATTAGAATAATGAAGTTATAATGTTTAAATTTGGAAGAAAGCATTAAGTTTAATATAAATTAATTAATTCATAGCAACTGTGGAAAGAAATCATTATTATAAAGAAAATCCAAGTTCAAGTAAAAGGAGTTACTAGTGATGAGTCATCCAAAACCAGTCTCATAACCAAAGGTTTTCAAGGTATAACCCAGGAAGGTAAAATAGTAAATAACAAAGCAGTACACAATATGACCAAACCCACAACGAGGAAGAATAAATAGAAGAGAAACCCTAAAATAAGCCAAGATCAACCAATACAGGTTGTGTATTTCTGAATTAAAGAAGAAGATGGAGAAGATCCCAAGAAACCTGATGGCATCAAGAAGAAGATGGAGAAGATACCAGTCCCAGAAGGCAGGAGAAAAGAAGACTGAAGAAAGAAGAAGAGGGCAGCATCCTGAAGAAGATGTCATGCTCTTATAAAAGGCACCCAAATCCCTATATCCCCAAAATAAATATCTAAAAACAAAAGTATAACGAAATAAAAACCACATGTATATAAATTTAAGAGAGAGGAGTGTATAAAGTAAAAGTTTCCTGTGAACTAAGATGAAACAATAATATAGTACCCATGGAACAAATCTCCATTGAAAAAACGCTAACCAATTTATTATGTTAATAAGACTATACGACCATTTAGCATTAACATAATATATAAGTGAAAGTGAACCAGTGATAGTTTTGGGTATTATAAAAAATGAACCTTGTGTTTCATTCTTGGCAATCACAAACATTGGATGCAATGAAATATGCATTTTTCAATGACTTAAAATGTGTACGGTGACAATATGTTGTTCATAAGACATGAATCTGTTTAAAATAACATTTTTGTTTTACATGAAAAAAGAAAAACAGATTTCATAGTGCTTTTTGAACGGTTCATACTATTTATTTGTTAATGACAGGGTACAATTCCCCAAAGACAAGGTATAAAAGACTGTATAAAAACTGTAGAATCCTACTTATAATAATAGTTAGAAATAAGAATATAGATATAAGGTTTTAATGTATATAGTACAAGAATGTTTAAAAATGTTTTAGATATAAGGCCATTTGTTTGGGTCTGAAACAACTAACATCAAAACTATAAAAATAATTACCACTTGTAAATAGTAGAGAGTAATTAAGATGTTAGTTAGTACAAAACCTTTTTTATAAACCATGTTTCCATGTTGGAAATGGGAATTTTGTTGCAAAATGTCTGATTTGAAGACAACCATTTATTTAAAAAAAATGTTCTTTATTCTGTTTAACTATTGTTTGTATTGTAACCAATACTAATTGTTTTTGTGTAATTTAAAAACATGTTTAATTTATAATACTATTTGTAAAAGTCAGAGAGGGTATCACACATCATATATTGTTTATAAATTATTTTGTAAGAAAAATTGTTAAAAAATCATAGGCCAAAAGAATGGAAACCAAACTTCATCAAAACAGAGAAATTGCTCAATTAAATGCAAATAAACAAAAGGGGTTTAGACAAAATAAACTTGAGATCATGCCATATAATTGCACATACCATTTAGAGAGATTTTAATAAATTATATTCAGAATTATGAATAAAAACGAAAATGACTAAACTCAGAAATTTAGACATGGGAGTCATATATTTCAGAATAATGTTTCAGAATACAACTAATTCAATTAATTACCAGAAAATAAGGGAATAGGAACCTTTTAATACAATATAGGATTATTAATATTAAATATAACTGATAAAATGGCTGAATTTACATTATAACAGGAAGTAAATTTTGGAAATGTTTGACTTATCAGAGTATATCAAACTGAAAGTAAAATTACTATTTTTCGGACAGAAAACACTATAAAATGGCATTATTTAATCTGAAAATAACCAGAATGAACTGAAAGATTAATTTAAATCAAATCTAGTGAATAAAATTGACAAATAACCAAAGTTTAGGCATTCATATAGTGAAATAGTAAAATGTACACAGGATGTGAAAATATTTTTGAACAATGTTAAGGATAATATTATATGGGCTAAGAGTTTAATTGAAACTGAAGGAAACAGTTAGTTAATTATTGGTAGTTGAACGGTTAACATGACATACGTTTAATAACGTGGATAACCTAACCTATAATCGTCATACAAGCGAGTGTATAGTGAGTTATTGTGAAATCGCGAGTGACTTGTAAAATACTTCTGAAACTATCATATTATAACAGAAACGATCAAGTAACACTCCATAACACAGAACAATATAAATCTACTCCGAAAAACACCATAAAACACTAGAAAACTGTATAATACATTAAACCAAATTAGTGACGGAATCGGAGAAAGTGTTTGAACTAATAATTATACAGATACACTAAATACAACCCAGAATCACTACACCAGTCACTACACAACATATAACAAGAGATTTGCGGACACGAGAACAGAAATATTGCGTCAAAATACATTATTTGGAATGCAGCAGCAACGAGCAACATTTTCATCGACTTGACGGCAGCCATCTTTCTTTGACAATCCCAGTGCCTCTTCTTGGTTCAGCACAGCTGTTTGGTGAAAACAATTATTATATTTACAATTTATTATTCAATGTCTGTGTTTATTAATAACTATTAATTTGATTGTAACGTTATACTTTTTAAATATTAGCCCGATTTCTCTGACTTTGGTAATAACTGGCTGTTTAAAGAACCCTACATAATTTTTATAACATATACTTGTAACTTTTTTCGATATCCTGAGAATCGATACTAATCGATAAGAGTCAATATTGCTGTTACTTAATAAAACATTAATACTTTTCAATACTTAATAGTTCTTTATTTCTTCAATAATACTAATTACCAATAATATAATTCTAATTGATAATCTACAAGGACTTTACCACCCGTAAGTGAAGATAACCTAAAAAATAGAAAGGTAAACAAATATCGATTGGTTTACAGACAGTCTTATGAGTGGTGATAGATTATTTAAATTATACTAAAACTTTAATAAAAATTTTCAGAAGAGCATTACACTGTTTAAAACTTCACAGCCCTATATTAATTAATTGATCCTAATTAATTAATTAATAAAATTAAAATTTTTTTTTATTATTTTTTTTTATAAACATAATTTTTTTTTTAAATTTTCTTCAAAACAATAATTTTTGTTTTGAAACTTTCGGTGAAGCTGAGCATATATATTTCTTCATCAACTTTACGCTACTCGACCGGTCTTGCTACCATTGGGACTCGACCAGCTGGGAAACTTAAGGAAGTGTTTCAGGCCAGTAAGACGTCGAGAGCCACACCAATTAAACACCTTACAACTTACAGATTCACACATCAATCTTATTTATTTTATTACAAATTGGCTAGTCCAAACAGAGGGGCTTGATTACATCGGAGTCACATACTCCATAATAGCTAATATCATCAACACACACATATATTTATTTGTAATCAGAATTATTACAATATGCATCCAGATAAACATTTGTACGTTAAGTAGGAAACGTTGAAAGAGGGAGAGAGAGAGAAGGGGGGAGAGACAGACAGAGACACACAAATAGACAGAGACGGCATGCGCTGGCGTTTTTTCTGGCTTTTTGAGGTTCTGCATCAAAAAATTATTATTTATTCAGTGGGTCCTACTAGAAAAAAAGACAGGGCCAACTTGCACCAAACGGGCAGTAGAAGATGAGGAACAACGAGAAGGAGCTCGATAAAGGCTCAATAGGCTCCATCCTGAAGTAATACGCTAAGTGTTTCCAGGATGGATATGAATGCCTGAGGTGGTTTTTTTTAATCGGCGAGGGTCCCACTCACCAGAGGAAGCACGGCCTCCTCTGGCGGTGCATAAAGCATTTCCCCCCCTAAAAAGAAAAATTATTATTATTATATCAATGGCGTTGCCCCACAATACAGTACCCCGTTTATAAAGCTCCACTTAAGACGTTAAGTTTCGAAGTCTAATAATTTGCCTTTTAGTTTTTATATTTGTTCAAAGGTTACACACAACACATACACACACACATATCGGTCCGCGCGCACTGTGTTCAAGGCCCCAGTCAATTACGTTCTAGTATCTTCTAGTATACACGTATTATGGAATATGCTGGAATCTCAGCGAGGTATAAATACAACACTTCGGTGGCGCATAGTTCAGTTTGAGTTGCGATTTATTCCATTGCGGTTCGAAGTATTGTGGCAATGTGTTACGTGTTTTATAATTGTGCGAGGCTCGTTGACATTATTATTGCGTGTGAACAATTTTTAGTTGATTTGTTTTAAGAGACGATCTTGTTGATTACAAACTGTTTAATTGTGACAATTAAAGCTGGTGATTAGTGGCTTAATTGGTGTCTTGTATTTTGTTTTCCGTTGTACCATACGATGATCAGTAGACCGTCGTAAGAATACAAAATATATACATTTTTTATATTTTAAAACAAGAATTTATTTGTTATTATATTTTTTAATGTTTCGACAGTTTTAAATTACTGTAATCACCAGAAGTATAATGTATTATAAGTCGTTAAATAAATCTGAAGTTAATCATTATAAACTCTGTTATAAAATTGTATTATAAAGGATTACATTATCCTATAACAAGAATGGTGCCGTTCGGAAGCCTTCTTGAACAAGAATATTGGTTATCTGTAGAAAGAATCATGAATAGGGAGTTACCGAAGAACTAATCAGATTACTAGAATTCAGTCGAAGGAATTATTGTAAAGCGAATAGGTCAGTCTCTCTTGGCGCCAGACAACGCGTATCGTGATAACATGATAAGGTAATCAGTTAACGTGTAAGCGCCGCGTGGTCCAAGACGAACGGTCTGCTAATCGCGATTAACGAGTTAGAAATTTCCTAGAGTTAATACAAATAATAATAATACAAGTGCTATCCCGCGTGTGTTCAAGATATCCGATTAGGGTACATAAACACTTTAAGCTTACTGGATAAAAAATTGTACGCACTGCACACTAATTTGGCTGTAAGAACGTCTGTTCGCGGTGAAAGTATACGTAACCGTGCTCGTGAGAAACATGTACACGGCCGAAAGCGACCCTGAGGCCGAACAGAGTACGTATATCAACCCACGTACTCATCCACATACAGGATCGTCCCGTCCTCTGAAGGATCTGCAGTCGATAGTAAAGGAAAGTGAACCTATATTATTTATGTACAATAAAGCAAATAAAGTTATTTAAAAGAAAGACTCGACCACATCAGTAAAGATTTTAGAGTAAATAATACAAAAAGAACTTTTAAATATTAATTTATTTCTTTGTATAGAATGAATTTTTCGTTGTGTTACAAAGGCCAACAGAGAGAGATTAATTATTTTTTGTAAACTGTATTAAAAACTTTGTAGATTGTTAGAAAAGGATAACATCATTAACAAACCCACCCATATAAATAATATATATATTGCAACAGTAGGTCTACGTATGTTACTGTGCATTGTCGCAGTTAATTTAAAAAACTGCTAAATTAGAATAAATAATTAATATTGTCGTACAAAACTCGGCCAGTTGCGATCGAGGTGACAATTTGAACCCAGTCAATTGCCCGAGCTATTCAGAAGTAACTTAGCGAGTATGACGAGTATTACCGGGGGTGGGTGGTCATCAAGAATCGCCCGAGGTTCGCAGGCAAGGAAAGGAAGTCGTTGCTACCGAAGCAGAGTTGAGAGAGAGAGAGAGAGTACTCATTGCCATTTCACAGTTTCAGCAGGACACAGCGACAAGGACAAGGTGATGTTTACGTAGTCGGTAGTAACACATTATTGGAACTCAGCTTTCGACACAGCGAATACGCTTGAATAAATACGAAGATATTTCATCAAGAAAACCATCAAACTAATAATGCTAACAAAGATGTTTTAAATCGAGAAATGTTGTGAAAGGAAAGAGGTGAAGAAATCGAGTAAGTCGAGTTACGAATTTTCGAGTTACTCAGAGGATAAGAAGTATAAATTTATATACATAGCCTATATAAAAGAGAAGAAATTCGTAGTAAAGGCTGTAGGACGTCCCTGAAGTAACGCTCAATTACACGCCGCAGGGATGAGACAACGCGGCAATATCCGTCGCCCGAAAAAAAGGAAGATTACAGGATCGATACGAAATGGCTTCCGTAACAGGTGTAAACCGCTGAAATGAGAAATTTCTTTTTTGTGAATAACAAGACAATACAAAGTTTTTTTGACATGGAATCCATAGGTATGTAATGTCTTACTCGCACGTTTCGCGAAAATCGACCGTTATGTTTCAAATGTACTTTCGGCATACCACTATCTCACGAACCGCTCAACCAATCCCAGCAAACCAGGTGTCAGGTGATCGAGTCACTCGGCCCCCTTCCACCAATAGTACTGAGAATTTTGACTACTGACTTCAGTCGCCTCTAGGCTTTGTCTGCGTGAGGGTGTTTTTGCGCCGAAAATTTCTAAATTGCTCCACTAAAACTTAAATATCTCGGGAACTACAAGTCCGATCGCGAAAATACAAAGTGCGTTGTGATCCTCAGAACTAAATCTCTCCAATAACACCAATTCCGAGTACCAGAAGCACTCACAGAAAATAATAACAACATTTGAACTCAAAAATTTGAAAGGCCTCGACCTAAAAATCGCGATAAAACTCGAACCAAAAATTTCAAACCGAAAACCGGCAAATCCTATGCAGAGCGTCAACAGGCCTATCGTTTGAGACTAGAATCAAAGAAATCGGCCGAGAACTTAAAAAATGGCAACCATTTGAAGATTGACGAAACCCCGTCAGCGCCCAAGCGGCCCGCATCTCCGATACCTGGGTCATCCGGCGTGCCCCCAAAGCGACTCAGATCGAGCGTACGGCTAGCTAGCAAGAAAACAGACGATGAGAACATTAAGACGATGAGAGCTGTTTATTTAACCAACCCTTCATTCCTTCCCAAAGCACAAGTCTGCCCATGATTCCATGTCTACCGGTAGTCCCAGGACTACCAGGTTTAATTTTTTTTGTATTTTGTAATTGTCGACCAAGCTAAGAGATGTGTTATTTGTTTCTTAACTGCAGTATAAATGGATGTAAATGGAAATATCTACTGAGCCTTGGTGTTAATATATCACGAGACAGATACTTTTGAA
Organism: Magicicada septendecula; assembly: GCA_034769895.1. Classification (NCBI taxonomy): domain Eukaryota; kingdom Metazoa; phylum Arthropoda; class Insecta; order Hemiptera; family Cicadidae; genus Magicicada; species Magicicada septendecula. Next base: position 103,561,108 of record CM068373.1, on the reverse strand, counting down.
TATGCTGTTACTTGCTAATGACTTACTTGTAATTCAAAATACAAAATCTGCTTTACAAAAATCTGTTTTTAAGCTTCATCAGATTTGCAAACAATACAATGTGAAAATCTCCATTACAAAAACAGAGGTAATGACATTTCGAGACAAGGAACCAATAAGAACAAAAATAATTATTAATGTTCAAATTGTAGAACAGGTTTGGGACTATTTTAACTACCTGTCATTTGGGAAATGATACTGACTATGATAATAAGTGTGATTTTGATGTTAAGTTAGGTAAGTTCCTGACGATCTGTGGGACAATCATCCATATTTTTTAGTAACAAGTTATGTGGAGATAAACATTAAAATTTTAAAAAGTTATGGCAGTCCCTGTACGGGGCTGTGGGTGTGAATTGTGGACAACAACCATGAAAGGAGAAAGTAGCATACTGGTCTCGCAAATATCGTTTTTAAAAGGCGTTCTAAATTTAACCGTATAAAGAATGAGGCCATAAGAGAAGAATAACAAGTTTTTAATTTGAATGAAAGATTAAAAGGTCATAAACAACGGTGGAAAGAACACATAGAAAGAATATCAGATTCAAGACTGTCCAAAAAGTCTGGAAACAAAGCATATAGGACACGGGTGTGTGGGTAGACCCAGGAAGAGTTAATGAAGTTAACTTAATGAATGGGAGACTAATCACGGCGAAATTACATAAAATGGGTTTAAGGTAGTTTTGTTCTCAGACGTAGGACATCTAATTAGTGTTTTAGACATTTATCAGATACACGTAATACGTACATGTTAGCTATGTCTAACAAATATGCCTATATGTTATTTATGTAAACGTTTTAGATAATAATAATATTTAATACATATAATATTATTTTAAATATACCAATAATACATATATTAACTATTATATAATATACAATTTTATTAACAATATTCATTGTATTAAATATTGTTAATATTACTATTAATTTGGGGTACAATTCTAACGTTTTTAAACATATAATTCAAACATTTGTATTTCTGTCACAAAAACTTAAAAAAACTGGAGGACATCTGGTTTTTATTTATTTTATTTAATGGAAGTAAAAGATATGCGGAATAGGTTTGTATTATCAAAAGTCTGTATAACTTGTATGCTTTTCTGTCAATTTTTTAAAGGTTTATCATAAAAGTTTTCTTAAGTTTCTACCTATTATATTAATGATATGCTCATTTGTATATTTTAGGACGATGGATCGAGGATACTGCAGGAACTGAATGTTATGAGTATACTCGACAGGATCGCTCAGGATCGGCTGAATTTGTGGGAACATCTTTGCCGAATGGATGACTGCCGCATCCCCAAACAACTATGGAACTATAAGCCGAGGTGACGGAGAGGTATGGGACTTCCGATGAAGCGCTGGATCGACCAGCTCTAGTCTTTGCCTGTTTGAGACCGAAACAAACCATCCTTGGTTTAATCCTTGAAGATGATGAGGATGATGAGATGGATCGAGGATGTCCAGGAGGATCTGAGAAATATGGGAACAAGAGGACGGGGAAGACTGTGTAACGGGAGGCCTGAATGGAGGAAAATCGTTGAAGAGGCTAAATAAAACCCATACGGGTTGTAACGCCAGTAGAAGAATTCGTATATCATTAACACGATATATGAAACGCATGGTCTTTTTCTATTTACTTTTGTCTGAACCAAAACCGAAACGATAGGATGTACGAATTGTAATATATTTTTAAATGCAAAGTTCGTTTGGCACTCCGTGAACGCCACCCGCCACGGATTCGTTCGGATATCACTTTTGTATACAAGTTGGTATAACAGATTCCGAGTCTAGTTCATGACAATTCAATCTTCGTTCTACTTGACCCATTTAATTACACCTGATCCGTCTACCGCACTAATTACATACATAATATGCTCATCTGTATCCAGACTGACTGATGCAACAACAATTGGAATGATCAGGTTTAAATTATTTTCAGTGATTAAATTATTTGTTTTTTATCTATACTTAAATATACATACATCGTCAAAACTCTGATGTTTGCTGACGATCAGGTCATAATAGCAGACAATGAAAACAGCCTGCAGACAGCCCTCTGTAAATTGAAGAAGATAATCAGGCTGTATGGTCTGGAAATGTCTGGTATCGAGACTAAGACCATGGATTTTAAAGGTTGCTTTCCTGTACGGTGCAACTAGTACTGAATGAACAACTAATTGAGCAAGTACATTCATTCAGGTTCCTTGGATGTGACTTACCTTCTGTTGATGAAATAGATTTGAAAAAAATTGAGAAGTTTAATCACATGTGTGGAACTATAAGAAGAACGCTGAATGGAAAGGTCAGAAGAGCTACTCTTTTGAAATTTTATAAGTGATGGCAGTGCCACGGGGTCTTTATGGCAGTGATACTTTGACACTGAACGCAAAGACCCAAAGCCGGATACAGGCTAGTAAAGAGATTTTTACGATCAGTACTAGGAGTATCACGAAGGGACCGGCTAAGAAATTATGATATAAGGAACATCCTTGGGATATCAGACTTGGAATTAACGATTAAAAAAATTAAAGACTAAATTAATCGTTAAAAAATTGGTTAACTTTTTAACATAATCGTTAAATTTTAAAATGGTTAACTTTAATCGTCAATCGTTAAATTCTTTTGTTAACGATTAAAAAATGAACGAGTTAATTTTTTGGATGCCCAAGGGTAAAGTTGCCAAAATAGTTGTAGAACTCAATGTGGAGAAAGTTTGTTCTAGGTAGCCCAATTCCTAATCCGTTGGCAGGCAGTGGACTGGTTTTCCTCCATGGCACCGTTAGGTCTCCTTTGTTTCCTTGTTTTCAACGTCTGGGTGGCAAGGATGGTTTTCTGTCTTTTGTTGAATTATTCGTATGACTACTCCAGTCAAGTAAGCAACAACAACTTCTGTTTTGACATCTGAAGTAGTGGGAATATAGTGTTGCTAACATACGTTTTAGTGACATTACATGCTGAGATCTAAAACGAAATTGCGTTGCATGCGCTGAATATTGGTGACACGAACCGGCAACGTCTTCTGCTGCTGGACGAGCGCGTGATAAAGATTAGCAATGTATGGGTAATTCAAAGAACGCCAAATTCCACACCTCCTACTATCCAGATATCATAAAGGAGGTTTTAAACAGATTTTCAATTACACAAATTTATCGTTCACTGTCCGTTCTCATATGCTTGTCGTCACTTTTGTATTAATGCAGTCAGCATAGTGGTAATGTTATTGTTGTGTTTCTACAGTTTCCTGTTAATTGTTTTGTAAATAGGGTAGTTTTTACGTACTTATTTTTTTTTTCACGAATTTATTTTTATTCGGTATCATTTATTATTTTTATATTATTAAAGCATCGTCATCTTGGCAACAAATTTCTAGACTTTATGGACATACTTAGAAATTAGACGGGGTCTCAACTCAACTTTAAAGTGCTTGATGTGTGGGCCTATGGACAAACATCGCTGACTTCAGTGTCAGTAATTTGAGGAACACATAAAGGTAAGCAGATTAATAGATTATAAAAGTAATCAATAGAGTAGCCTAATTATTGTCTTTTCTATTAAGTCATTTAATTCTACACTACCCTGCAGGCACAATATAAGTAGTCACTACTGTGAACTGAAAAATGCAATAGACAAACAATATTTATATACCTGCTGCAATTTAAAAAAAAATTAATATAATTTAATAATTAAAATAAATTAATCTATGCTATTTAATTATTAATGACTGAATTTTTTGATTCTAAATATTTTAAGTAATTTTTCCTGCATCGGAAATTTTAATTAATTTTTTGAAAAAGCTAAATTTGTGGATTTGTTTAACATGATTTTAAATATTTCAACAGCCAAAGCAGCATGTTCAATAAAGCAACAACAAAATAAAACATACATTTGTAACGTTTAATTTTTAATCAGTTAACTTTATTTTAACTTTAACTTTAATCAGTTACTTTTTCTGAGCATTAACTGTAACTTTAACTCAGTTAATTTTGGGAAGCACTAACTATAACTTTAATCAGTTAAAAAATGTTTCCTTTCCTTTCCCAAGTCTGTGGGATATAGAATGTAAATGAAAGGATAAAGCAATACAGGCAGGATACGACAGACCATGTTGAAAGAATGCATAAGAACAGGATACCAAAACAAACTTTGGCTTTTAATCCGAAAGGACGGGTGAATATTGGAAGACCAAAGAAGGGATGGTCAGACCAATGAGTGCGCAACGGATCGTAAGGTCCACAGCCTGAAGAAGAAGAAGAAGAAGAAGAAGAATGTACACTTAAATACTTTATGTATTTAAAACATTACACTTTACATAGACTTAACTTGCGCTTATAATATTACTTACAATAAGACATTTTTAACTCTTGGTATCTTAGAATTAGAAAGTAGGCCTAATCATTATGAGGCAATAATGTTTCATGTATTTGAGTTCGTGGTGAACTCAACAGCTGTGAGTAAAGGCATTAATAACAAGTACTAGGTTGAACAAAACTTCAAAAACAAATTATGATGCGGATGAAGCGGTGAAAGCTTGCAAGAAATATTCAAAACGATAGAATATAAAGTAAGAAAAATAAACACAAAGAAGACCACAGACATATTTTGCTAAGACGTCTTTAAAATTTATGAATTTCCAATGTTCAGAGAACAAGCTGGAGAAGAAGATCAAATAAACCTACTGAATTAAAAATAAAGTTCGATACATATGTGACAGCTACTGACGTGAACTGAGTGACTCGGGTTGATGTATCCAAGTGCTTGGGAAAACAAGGAGAAAGAAGGGTTCTTGTATTTGGCTTGTCGTTTAATAGGTCAACCGTAAAACAGTGCACATTCACAGTTTCAACATTGCAATCGGTATATGCCTGAGTGAGGTCTCCATCATGTAAACTCCTACGCGTTGAGGAAAGGGGGGGGGTGAAACACCTTCCATAAAGTAAATGTTTCATTAAATAAATACAGTGGAACTTCGACAACACGAGTCTCAAGGAGATTATAAAAAATCCGTGTTATCGAGGAATTCGTCAAAGCGAGGTTCATGTTATCAAGGTTAGGATAACAAAAGTCCGTGTTGTCAAGGTCCTGCTTCACAACATTCGGATTACTGATCTGGCCTCCCTGGGTAGTTCGTCTTATAGAGGCCAAAATCGTACTACAGAGGTGCTGTTGAGTAAAAATTCGTGTTATAAAGGTTAATTAGTACAGTATTTTGATCTCAAATCAACGAAAATTCGGCTTATCAAGGTTTTTAACTAAGGAATTTCGAACAGAATTATAACTGTTGCACACCACTATAGAAAAATTATTCCGATTAATTATATTTATTCCGATGGAAATTATTCCGATAGAAAAAAAATCGGAATAATTTTTCTATATTGGTGTGCAACAGTGATAATTCTGTTTGTGATTTTAACACCACTAACACAACTTTCTTCATTAAGGAATTTCGGGTTATAGAGGTATATTTAACATTGAGTGTTATGTGGCATTCAAGGGGATTCAAAAATTTCGTGTTATCAAGGAACTCGTGTTATTGGGGTTCATGGTACCGAGGTGCCACTGTACTGATAATCGGAGCTGTGATATACTGTATCGCGAACGGCGATACTGTAACCAGAGCGGAATATTAAAACTGCTGCTTGCCGCCGGGCTGTAATGCCGTGGTCCAAAGTTGTTTGTCGCAGACGTTTTCAGCCGTTCAGTACTGTGGTCACTGACTGTGACATCTGTGTCAGTGTATGTACTGAATATGGCTGTCGAAGGCACGACTGCAACGTCTGCGACAAACAAGTTCGAACCACGGCCTTACAGCCCGGCAAGTAACATCAACGCCGGCCGTGAAATTCACAGACAACGTCTTAGCGGAACATACCGTATGTTCTCGTGTATAATGCGCACTTTTTCCCCACATTTTCTACCCAAAAAAGAGGGTGCGCATTATACACGAATAATACTGTTACGCAATGCGGAAAAAGTGTTGCACCATTGCAAAACATTCTACGTGTTTCTCAACTATTCCAGTGGAATCCGGCTGTAATGTGTGTGTGTGCGTACATATTCCTGCTGCTTTGAGATGAAGGACAATTACGTAACACTTGTCACGCGTCCGCGGAGAACGATCCAGATTTCACCAGTCCGCGCGCGCTGTGTGCAAGGCCGCAGTCAATTACATTCTGCTTTTTTCCAGTAGCGTTCTTGACGCGCAGTATGGAATATTCTGGTGTTTCGGTGGGGTATAAATACAAGTACTCGGCGACGCTCAGTTCAGTTTGAGTTGCGATATGTTCCAGTGCGGTTCGAAGTATTGTGGCGAAGTGTTACGTGTTTTATATTTGTGCGGGACAATTGTAATACACTGTGTTTTATACTCGTTGACATTATTATTGCGTGGGAACAATTTTTATTTGATTTGTTGTAAGAGACTATTTTGTTGATTACAAACTGTTTAATTTTGATAAGTAAAGCTGGTGAGTAGTGACTTAATTGGTGTCTTGTATTTTGTTTTCCACTGTACAATACGACGATCATTAGACCGTAATAACAATATAACTTACATGCTAAATTGTATATCTGCACGTGTGTGGTCAGATTGTGCACGGCAGAGCTGCCAACATCGCTTAAAACTGGCTGGCTTCAGTATAGTAATATTAAAATGAAATTTACCGGTAACTTGGTTCGCAGTTTTCGCCCCTTCTCCATCAGTTATTTGTTAACGTTGTAGACTTATAACGGTACTCTGCTGTAGCATTCTATTACTATACTTGTTTGTCGTCGTTAGTCTGTTGTTTTACAGTCGTTCATTACCTGTATTGCGTATGTTGTCAAGAAGCATACTGTATAGTCATAATGAGTGGAAGAACATCTCTGTCGTCCTATGTGGCTCAGTTTAAATTATCCGTAATAAAATTCAGAAAAGAAAATGATAATCACGCTGCATCGCGTATATTTGATGTAGCGGAGTCTAATGTTCGGGAACGGAAAACAAAAATGAAAATGAAAAGTTACTACTTGTGATCGGCGTTCTTTCTTTAGTGAAAAAGCTCAGTTTCCAGAAGTAGGAAATCACCTGGTCGAATTCTTTTAAAAATGGGGCTTTCGCTTTTATTACTGAAATGGTACAGGCTCAACGTTTACCTCGGATTAGAAAAATAAAATTATTGAGTTTCATCGATTTATTGTATCAACGAAGCATACGAACAAATTAGGAAAATACAGACCAGTGTTTTGTCTTTTGCGGTATGCCATGGCCACGAGTATGAATGAAAAAGATGCAAAATCTGTCCGTCAGATTAACAGCATACGATAAACAACGTACATCAGAAGAATCATAAGAGGAGTGTAATTCAATATTGCTTTCTTCAGAAGCAGATGAAGATGTTAATAAATACAAATGCTATGTGCTAGTGACAAACTAAAAATTTTAAAAAACTAAACACAAAACTATGGCTTTTGTAAGTTGTAAGTTGTTTAAAATTTTATGATTTTAATATTTCTGTTTTGTGTTTACAAATAAATAGGCATGGTAAGTACATTTTTCTATAATTTTGTATGAAACACTTTTTCTGCACAGTCTAATATTCAAACAATGTATATTTTTTTTACTTCCTGATAAATTTGTTCAACTATTCCTCATCACAAATATGGACGCCCCTTATACATGAATTACATTTATTTGCGAAATGTTACGATAAAATGGGGGTGCGCATTATACACGCGAAAATACGGTATTTTAATAAACTTAACGATTGTTTTACCGCCTCTGGAGTTGCTTGAGTTTTCACCACAGTAATCGCCGTCCACGCAACAATTTTGTTTTGGTGTTATCCGTACTGAATAATATTGCATACGGGGCTCTTACCTTAGTGACGCATATAAAAAATTATGTTTTTTTTTTACAGAGCGGATAATTACGTGCCGACATTGTTGCAGCCCAAGGCGCCGACTTTGGAACAATGCAGTGTAATATTTTGTTCCTTTTGTTTGTTCTTTAAACTGGCTGTAATCCTTGTTGTTGTTAGTAACATTCCCCTGCGTTAATAATGTGGTGTAGGAGAAGAGAGGAATTACGTCCATCAAAGCTAAACACACCCACTCGCGACCGCCCCTATAAGATAAATATGGAACACGTTTTCTGCCAGTATATTTATTTTTTGTTAATCTAAATAAGACAAATTATTATGCCCCTTTTATGCATCCGATTTATATCGTACGATAAGTTTTGCAACCGATTTGACTCTGATTTTTATCGTACGTCAAAAATATCGGAAGTGGGTGTGAACAACTCTTTCAGTGTTGCCCATCATTAGTACTGGAAATGGATTCGTGGGTGTTGTATGGCGCTTATCGGTTCGTTTTCATAAGCTTCGGAAGCGAGATCCCATAGTGCTCTCCTGTTCTGGATTTCGTCTTCTGTATGGATGAGCCTGTTCTGGATGAGACTTTCTGTATTAATGTCTTCCATATTCACAAAATAAATTTATAAAATCACACCACGAAATGAATACCACTGATTACTTGGCACAACTGGCCTCGCTGACGCTAGGCAGGACGTTTGGCAGCACTGATGTCTGAAAATCACACGATAAAATACTCGCGCCAGTGCATAAACGGAACCATTAACGGCCCAAGTATCCAGACAACTCGTCCGACATTTTATCGAATGCGTTTCCTAGGGCACCTAAGTTTTTGAGCTCGGAACGATAAATTTATCGTACGACAGTGCATAAAACTGTCAATTTGTTTCTGTTGTTCTACGTGACGTACGAGTTTTTATATCGTAGATTATCGTACGATGTAAATCGGATCCATAAAAGGGGCCTTAAACATGTGTTCACGATTTTAACCATTGTCGACAAAAAAACTGTTTGGATTGTTCAATTTTGTTGAATCAAAACATCATTTATAACGATGATATGAAACAATCAAAATACATACAATTTTAATTTCTTACATTATTAAAAAAAATATTTTTTCAAACATGTGCACTTATTTATTTTCTAAAACATTACAATGAAACGTTAAGTTTAATTTTACACGCCCGCACAGTGTGTGTGTGTGTGCACGCGCGCGCGGGCCCGATTGTTTAACACATTGTCGCTATTCTTGACGTAAATAATTACGATAAATGGAAAAATTTCAATATCTTACTTTGTTAATCGCACAGCGCTTTCAAGGCCTTTCTGTGACCCCTTCATCAGTGCGACTTGACAGCACTGATCAGTTGGAATTGACAGTATTCCTGTTCAGCCCGCTTTTGCTCTTTCCGGAGGTTTCCCAATCTATTGTTATTGAAACGTATTTGCACGAGAGTACGTGTGTGTGTGTGTGTTTTTGGGTGCGCGCGCTTGTATATTTTTCATACAGTTTTTAATTAGTAAATTTAATTTGAATATAACATGTGTGTTTAGTGTTTATTTTTATTTACTCGGGAATTTGTCTGTTGCTTTGTGATTTTTATATTAAATATATATTTTGAGTATAGGTCTATGTATTAAAATATTGAGAGTACAAACTTTCTAATTTGAGGTGTTTATTTGGTAAATTTTTGGCACCCACTTTCGACGTTTATTTGACATTGATTTTATATAAGTTTAATTACAATACGATAAACTTTAACGTTATAAAATCAATTAAGTTATTAATAATAAGTAAACGTATATTAACAAATAATGTATTTTTTAATTCAGCCACCCCTTTTACTCCCCTTATAGAATTGGCCCCATCCCCTGTTACCTTACACAAATTACATTATGTTCTACATTCCTAATTAATAATTGACCCTTGAAAATAAATTATGGCCTTGCATAAAATTTACATTTTTAATATTTATAAAAGTACATAATTGTGCATATTTATGTACGTAAGATATATACCACACATATACACACAGTGTGAACTTAAAAAAAGTGGAAAAAATATTCCTCCCTCTCGTGCTGCCTTGATGTGAGGAAATGCTGCCAAAAAGCAATCGCGCGCCCGTTGTACTCTTGGGCATGATACGTCAATTTGAAGTAAATATTCCAAAGTCACCGCGCACTACGCGGTGCGCGATTTTACTCTCGTTCTGAATTTCCTTTGTGCCAGCGAGGCATTTTACACAATTTCAACAAATACCAGTGAAATTTTGATATCTAAACGGTAACATTTACGACGAGGAAATTACGACAGAAAGCTCAAACCAACGCCCTCAGCTGATTGACTGATCCGTCAGCTGTTGAACAGCTGTTGTTAAGTGGACTCCTCTTCATTGTACTGTACTCTCCCCCGCCCTGTAGTCATAAGCACACGTATAATAATACATAGAATACGTGTGTATTATTAAGTAGTTATAAACAATACACATTCGACAAATGTATTGTACTTGCATTAGAAATTGAAAATACATTATCATTAGGAGTTTCATTAAAATTAAAAATATATATTCTCGTTTTTTGAAAGTAACTAAATTTTCCAATAATAATGTGTACTATCTAATTAATTTAAAAGTACTGTCATATTGTCAAGATGTTACTATCTATAGTCTCGTCTCGTAACGTGTTCAAGTAAAAAAATACGCTTTTTTCCAGTCAAATTAGTTTTATTAGCAGTCATCTTAACACCAACTTTGTCACCACTTATTACAAAACTGCTAGTCACTTCTCTCTCGACGAAGACATGAAGATGGTGGTGGAAACACCGAAAGACCTCGTCGAGAGCGAAGCGACTAGCAGTTTTGCAATAAGTGGTGAAAAAGTTGGTGGAAATACCTCTCGATAGTAATTTTAAGGTATAATAATTAATTAATATCCCAAGATACTGTAATGTACCGATTTAATGCAAATGGCTAACGATGAGCGCACTGCATAGTGCTCGAAACACGTATAATATATGCAAAAGACGTATTGACTGTAGAATTATAAAATATTATTTTATTAACACGTCAACAACAGAAGTGTACCACGTTACATAAGTAGCAAGTATCACATTTCGTATTAAAATATATTAATGAAAATAAGGCGTAGCGCGACCTCTTGTAATTTGTAGTGTGTATATCTGTGGATGTGTGCGCGCGTTTATGAATTGGATTTTATAAATGTATGCATGATGAGAACTCTTTTTAAACTTTCAGCCAGCATATCAATGCAATATCAGTAATTGTATTTTATTTTCATAAATTGTTTGTATGGACACACACATAGCACCTGCGCGCGCGCTCTCACGGAAAATATACTTTTGGAATTATTTCTTTAAAAGTAACTCACGAGTTTTTTTGCAGTAATCTTGATTGAATATTATCAAATTATATTAGTGCGTCCAGTATTCATTTATAACCTCTGAAGATACTGATTCAATAAGTGAAATGTACGTCAGGATAATTATCTAATAATATCAACAACTTGCAGCAGTAATATAATTTAATAATATTTTTGGACTTATACGGTTACAATCGAAAGTATGCTGAGAGCCCACGCGCGTGTGTGGAACGCGCGAGGGCAGAAGCGTGCCCCATCATACTTAGTTCAGACTAACTTTTTGTGATATTTTTAGGTGTATGGAATTAAACCGAAAATTCTTCTGATATTTATTTGGCACTATGTATGTAATTACGAATGTAAATCTTAAAACTACTGTATAAAATATTAATACTTAATAGTCTACTGTATAAAGTATCTTAATACGGAAGTACATTCCTACAATAATTGATATCATAAGAATTTAAAATTGTTTGTATACTCTTGTGTATCCTATTAGAAGAGATTCCGTACAAGACATTTGAAATAATATTGTGGAATAATAAAAGTACACCTGTTAACAATGAATAACAAATGTCAGTTACATTAATTAATTGTGTATTAGTTTTCAACAACTGGTCACTACAACAATAGTTTTTTATCTACAATTGTGTTCAATAATTAAAATTTTTATTGTCTGTAAAAGCCAATTATTCTTAGTATTGTTTAACCTTAAAAACAATGCATTATAATCAGCTGGGAAAACGGGAATTCGACGAGTTGCATAATAGCACTGCATTATATGTATGATAAACAAACTATTAATAAGTAATTAAGAGAAATTGAAAAATAATTACTCACAATAAGGTTTCTACCTTTGACCTTTACAGGGGAAACAACAACATACGGACAAATTGCATTACTTAACCTAAAAGATGAATACAACGGCACAACTGCACTAAGAGGTAACACTTAACAGTTCACAACGAGTGTCGTTAGCGGGTCTCGAGAACGTGACACATCCGTCATTTAAATGTTTTTGTTAACAACGGGGAGTTCAGTGTGTGTTTACGGAGAGCCGCGAAACACCAAAAACACCAGAGCACCACATAGTACCGACCTGTTAGGGCGTCCACAGGCGTTTCACAATGAGTTTTCTACGCGCGTTGCATCGCATCCACATCCCCCCTTCTTCAATGAATCAATACATTTCACCCCCTCCAACGTGCTGGGGGTATCTTTACGAAAACATTATTAACCGTCCCGAAAACATCCATAGTGTCACGGGGGAGGGTCGTTTTTTCTGATTGGTGTAACACGGAATTTGATTTTTGTTTAATATTCGACAGGTAACAAAAAACATTAATTATTAAAAAATGCGTCATCGGTTTTTTTTTGCTGTAGTATGTAGGTAAATTTAATTTAAAAAGTTTTCAAAAATATCAATATAGATATTTCATACAATAAAGTTTAAAACAAAAATATATACTTGGTATTAAATAATTTATATCGAGGAATATTTGAACAATTATAGGTTTTCAAATAAACATTTTTCTATTTTTTTACGCGAAGGCTGGCGTGACATAGCTTGTCAAATATTAAAAAAAATGTGTGTGCATTCTAATAATATTTTTATTTCATAAAGTTTAAGACGTAGCGTGCAAGTCAAAAAAAAATTTTTGCTTCTAATCAAAATCTTTATTTTTCTTTTATATTTACTCAATATTGAGAATATACGGGAAGGGACGAGATTTTAATTTAGAAACTCATATGGCCTTTATTGACTTTCAAAAGGCATTTGATAGTCCGGATAGGGATGTCTTGTGGAAGATTATGATCAGAAGAGGTTTTCCTTTGCATCTTGTCAAGGTGATCAGAAGTCTGTATCAGAACACATCTGTTGTCATTGATACGGGAAAACGATTGGCAGTGCCAGTTGACACAAATAAAGGAGTTAGACAAGGTTGTTGTATCTCCCTGATACTTTTAAATATTTATTTGGACTATATCATTAAAAGATGGAAGGAAAATTTTAAATGTGGCATTAAGTTTTCTCTGCAATGGTGTTATTATACAACAAACAGAAAATGATTTGCAGAGGGGAGTATTCATCTTTAGGAATTTAGCAGAGGACTATGGCTTGGTAGTATCTCCACATAAAACAAAAGTAATGGCTTTTAGGGGACAGTATCCAGTAAGGACAAAGATAGAGGTAAATGGAAACATCTTACAGCAGGTATCCAGTTTGAATTATCTTGGATGCGAAATATATCTCGCAGTTGATTGTGATGTCGAAAATAAACTTAATAAATTTAAACATAGATGTGGGACAATCCGTAGAATCTTAAAATACAAAATAGGAGAGACACTAAGCAGCTTAAGTTTTATAAGACTATGGCTGTACCGATGGCGCTGTATGGGAGTGAGACATGGGTACTTTCACAGAGAGACAGAGGGAAGGTTTCATCAGCAGAAATGAAATTTCGAAATTTCTCACGTTGGTCAAAGGGTGCACGTTACGGGACAGAATAAGTAATGCACAGATGAGGCGAGAATTACAAATGTTTAAATTACAGGATAGAATTACGGAATACAAGGCCAACTGGTGTAAGCATCTGGGAAGAATGCAGCAAGATCGCTTTCCCAAAGTTGTCTTGAATTATAAACCTACAGGTTATCGTAGTGTGGAGCGTCCGAGGACGAGATGGTTTCAGGAACAGGCAGTGCATCCTAATCCTTGAAGTGGAGATGATGATGATGATTTACTCAATATCACATACAAGGTTGCAGTTACTCTTGCTTAGTATACAAGATCGACAACATATTGCAATGAAAAGCCAAGTTTGTATAAGACAAGGTTATATCTTATGGAAGTTATAAGACAACTCTGTGATAAAGATGTGGTAACTCTTGTATACGCTGGTGGTCATATCCTAGTTGTCAGTTCACAAGAAGTTCTCCAAATGGTGATCAAGGCAAGACCTGGGATCAAGAGAACTTGGAGAGGTGCTAACTTTGTTCTATATTGACTGAGTACTAGTGTTCCCATGATTGTAGCCAGCTCTCAGCGGAAACCTAGACATTCTCGCGTCAAGTCAGTGGGTGAGGTGCAGAACAGTACAGAATTAAACCGAAAGGTCGATAAATGTGGAAAGTAGTTATTAGGGCAACAGGGAGGAAGCGATCCTTGATCGATTTAATTTTCGGGCGATGCAGGCAGGTGTCACACTACGGTGTGGAATAGGAGGGAGGCTCACTACACTAAACTACACTGATAGACCCATGAACACTGAATTTTGTCTGTGTTCATTGCGACACTTTATGACGAAGTACTGAGACTTTTGTCACGTGATAAAGAATCGACTGATCTTTGTTTTGTCAAGATCAGTGTAGTAGTTTAGGATTTGGGAACAATATACGCCACACCCACATAGATAAGCTCTTGCTTACACAGATGATAAAAATAAAGCTTCCTAAATATTCAAAATTACTTCCAAGAACCGGGTTATTAGGCTGTGGCCGGTTGCTGTGAAACGACATCTTGTCGGCAACGTTTCGCTTCCCCCCTCGGGGATCTTCCTAAGGCAGACGTGCTCATCCCCCCCCCCAAAGGCCATGGTACAATTCTCCCCCAAGTTTTCCGAAATCCCCCGAATCTGATTTCATGGGTAGGAGGGACCGCAGTACGGGGGTATGGAATAAACCCCAGTTAACGGTGAATCTATGGGCTTTTTTTAAGCCATTTAATTATTGGGATCAAAAAATTAATGCTATTATTTTTATCAATACCAAAAGGTTTTCTAGTATGACTAATCAATAATTAAATTATGAGAAATGTAAAAGCCTAGTCAAACCGGGCCTAACATAAATAGTAGTACACTAGGCCTTATCAAGATAATTTAACTTGATTTTGTAATTGTGTTCTTTTTCTTCACTTATTTGTTTGATTTATGACGCTTGTAAGGGTATAAAAAATCCCCAAAAAAAATTCCAGTGGTGTGATTTGCACCATTACAAACAGGCTGTCTCAGGTCGTTGCTTCTACCTGAAACAGGTATCGGGTATCGTTCGGCGAACATCTGCAGCTACTGTTTTCGTCCTCTTTGTCGCTTTTTGGCGGCCTGAAGAAGATCCCCGGGTGGGGGGATCGAAACGTTGGTGATAAGATGTCGTTTCACAGCAATCGACCACGGCCTAACAGCCCGGTTTTTTAAAAAGTAATTTTCAATACATTGACACCGGCCGTGCAAGCTTTAGTCAAAGGTTAAAACTTCCTAAAACGTATAGGAAGACTGCTTACCTTGAGCACTGAACTGCGAGAAACCACACTGTAAGCCACCGTGTGTCAGTAGTAGTTGTTTGAACTCAGGAGAGTGGAATGTCTTTGATGTGGTTGGAATAGTTCTGGCAGCGTCATTCATAATCCTAGCGTTATTACGTCCAGATGTGCCCATCCACCCTAAAGTCCATGGTGCAATTCCCCCCAAAATTTGATTTCATCGGTAGGGGGGATCACAATATGGAGGTATGGAATAACCTCCAGTTAACGGTGGATCTTGGGGCTTTATCCAAAAATTTTTGAAAAACTAAAGTCATTTAAGCAATTATTGGAATCAAAAAACGTTATTCTTTTCATCAATACCAAAAGGTTTTCTGGTATGCCTAATCAATAACTAAATTATGAGAAGTGTAAAGGCCTGGCCATATCAAACGGGTGGCCGTAGACTGCCCGTGCTAGAGACGCCAAATTACTAATTCCCAATTACATACTAGTAAAATTGAGTACCTATCAGCGGAATCAATCCTTTCCCAGAGTTTTTAAAACTTTCAATAGAATTCCATAAACACTCAACGTAAGCCTATTTCTAAACCAGTTGCGGGTGTTAAATAAGGCTCATAAGTAAGCCTCGTAGTTACGCTAAGGCACAGCAGTGATGTGTGTACGTATATCCGTACAGTTGTGGTAGGTCAGGACTTTGAAGTACCTGGGTTGCACAGTTTCGTAGAATAGAACACCTACAGTTGACGCTAAATTGAGAATGGCTTCAAACGTAGTCTTCTTGAAAAGAATGCCAATTTCTGGAAACTTAGGTGAGACAAATTCCATACTCTGGAGAACACTTGAAATACGCGTTAGCTGACACACCACATTGAGGATGGAAAATTTCTAGAAGACGTGCGCTACCTATACAAATCCATAGCAGCCGGCTTGTCAGTTAGTTGTGTTGAGCGATTTTCCTTAGCGCGGATCGAGTGGCGATTTACACAAGTGCATGTGAAGTGTTATTGTGTTATATAATTAGTGTGGAAATCTATTAGTTGACATTATTATTGCGTGTCTACAAATTTAACTTGAATACAGTACGAGACTAATCTTGTTGAATAACTTGTTGATTACAAATTATTAATTGTGATAATTAAAGCTGATAGGTGTCTGTATTTTGTTTTCCACTGTACCATACGACGATCAGTGAGACCGTCGTAACAATATTTTATACGGAATTTGGTTGTGTTTGGGTTTCAAACATGGGCTATGGGGAAAAGGAACAATTAACTAATAGATACCTCTGAAACGTGGTGTTACAAGAGCATGGAAGTTGGGTTTTAAATAGTGTTTAAATTGATAAATTGAAGGCGAAGGTTATAGGAAATTATAGGAAACCATTGGCAGGGGGGGACATCGACGGTTGAGCACTTGACTAGGCATAACAACTATACGCTACGATCCCTTGGGAGAGGGGAGTTAATAGAGGAATTGTTGGGGAAGACCAAGAGAAGTTAATAGGTTGTTGTTTCCTGACGACGTGTCGATATTCTGTCGAAATTGCAGATGACTGTACACTCACTACATCCAATCTACAAGGATTTCGGATTACAGATCTCCGCTTTGGAGGGAGGCGATGGTTTTTCGTAGAGCCGATCTTATACGAGCAATAATTGTTATAAACGGTGCTGTTCTGGGGAAGGTCAGTACTTTTTAATATCTGGGCTGTAATGTATCTTACATTACAGACAGTGATGTGGTGAAGAAGCTGTACAAGTTCAACCATATATGTAGGACCGTCAGGAGGACTGAAAAAAAACACGCCTGAAGTTCTAAAAGGATATGACCCACTCCACATTTCTCTTTAGGCTGTATGTTACTGCACTAGCCGCTACTCTACTAAGTAGCCTAGTGTAACATAGTAGCAGCTACTAGCGCTCACCGGCAAGTGAAAAATCAGTGGCTAGAGAAGTTGGACGTGTTCGACTTTGGCGCTACTAAGTACTAAGCTCTCTGACACCAATCACCAACAGGTGTCTCAAAGCCTCACATCACACACCCACAGATGACATTTTACACAATACTTTTTAACATCAAACCAATCTACGCAACCACGTACTTTGCTGTCCTAGCCACTACTAAATAGCGGCTACCTAAAATCAGTGTGCCAACTAGAAATAGCTAGTGGCTACCTAGAAATAGTCAGAAAATGCAGTAGCAGCTAATTAGTAGCGGTTAATGAAATAGCATAGTGTGACACAGGCTTATGGGGTTGATAACTGGAGTTTAACGAAATCCCACGCCAGTAGTATTCAAGCGGCCGAAATGAGATTTCACAGGCACTTGGCAAGATATACTCTTAAAGGTCGCAGAAGATATGGAGATGTACGTCAGGAATTATAAAATCTGATAACCCAGTCTTGCTTTGGCACGCATCTCTAACTTTCGCAAGACCCATTCTAGCACTAGACTGAAAATACCGTCCGCGTCTTTAAAGAACGCTAAGTTGGAGTTTACAGGCCGGCGAGCACTTTAGCGGCCCTGTACAAGGAGAAGGGAGAGTATAGGTTATAACAATACTGTATGTTCTTGTGGACATCTCTAGACCCTCACGTTTAGTTTCAGCACGTGTCAGAAACTTGTACTAAGTATGTCTACACTCCTTACACATCCTCATTATTAACCACCGTATCACTCAATGAGACCAGAACAATGAGAAAGAAGTGGTTGTTAAGTTAAACTTACCGGTTATAACTATGTGTAAAATTTAGAAGTTGAAGATTTTTAAAATTATTAACAAAATAAGAAAACATTTATTAAATATTCCCTTTTTTAAATATGAATTTAAATGTTAAAGATAATAAAAGTATATTAGATATTCAGATAAGATGAATTTTGAGTTAAAGTCGTATATACACTTTATAAAAGTGGGCTAAATTTATATTACTTCATAGACGCAAATTGAAGTTATTTTCAGTTGTAAATGATAATACAAACACTCTCACAGCAAAACCAATGAACATGAAAAATATATCTTTAAAAACGTTATTGCTATTATTGCTATCTTAGTTAAGAAGGTCAAATCATCTAAGCAGTGGCGACGAGGCTGGACTACAAGGACGGGTAGACAAGTGACGTTTATGTTATCACATCAAGAACCGCGTAGGTGTTGTTTTGGTAAATAAAGATTTCAAAATATAATAATTATATGAGAAGTGACTTTTGTGAGGACGTTTGATAATCATTATTAATATTATCATTTGAAAAATTTAATTATCTTAATAACCTGGCTTAGATGATCCAATCCAGTGGGGGAGTGTTCCACTTCTGTTGTTTTATTGTGTTTACGTCTTCCCAAATTTCTCGCATTACATCTTTCGTTTCCACTTTTCTCTTCAGTTTTCTTCTTCCACTTCATCGTTCTTAATCTATTTCTCCATACCAGTTCTCAACCAAAGGTTACAATTCCAACTTTGTCGTGTTTACTTGCTGAACTGCTACTTGTCATGTTCCGGACGAGGCCTTCCACTGTTTCCACCATTTGGTTTAGGACCCATCGTGTTTAGGACTTGAAAATGGTGGAAACACTGAAAGGCCTCGGTCCGAAACATGACAAGTAGCAGTTCAGCAAGTAAACACGACAGAGTTGGAATTACAGAGACTGCTAAAAAAAAAAAAGATGAATAAAGGTTACAAGTACTTCTTCTTTTCATTTTTCATATTTTTTTCTCATTCTTCTTCGTCGTCTTGCTCTTCCAACTCCGTTCGTTACAAACTTTTACACTTCTTCTTCTTCTTCTTCTTCACTACATGGCTTGGGCTATAGTCCGTTCCGACTTCACAGATTCTCTTACCATTTTTTCCAGGATCTTACACGATCGCTCGTTCCCACTAACCTATATTCAAACGCTTGTTTAGGAATACGCGTGTCTACCATGCGTTCCACATGGAACTTCTAATTCTGCCTGTATTCCTTTATTCTCTGCAGAACCGACTGTAACTTCAAGTCTTTCCTTATGACGTCGGTTCGTAGACGATCTCTCAACCTACACACCTTAATTTTTGAAATATCTCATCAGGGGTCCACATCTTGTGGATACGGGGTTCGCGATCCCGATGTACCCTAGCTGTATTCTCACTTTGCTTCAACTTGTCTTGGGTGAGACCACTTCCCGTCTAGTCTTTCTGTCTAGTCTCTCTTGACTAAATCTTGTTCTTTCTGACCCCGACGCTGTTAGAGTACTCGAGGGCTAGGGTGTCTTTCTTTGTTCATTATAATTTCTTAATTTAGAATTGGGCAGACCGGGCTCATCAGCCGTAGAGAAGGCAGCCGGTCTAGGGGTTGTGTACCCCAAAATCAATGTACTTGGTCCTTCAGATTGGGTGTTGTTTGAGGGCCCGATAACCCTTTCAATTAAAATTTAGTTTACTCGAATACTTTAAAGAGAATGAATTCTTAATTTCGTAGTGACAGTCAATCTCAGAATTTTAACGATGAGGGGTTTGGGAGGATCGTTCAAAAAAGTATAACACAAATTGTAAATTATTTGTGTCGACGTTTCGACTATATTTATTGTTATCATCAGGACCTGTGTACGGATACAAGAGAAAATATCAAACACAACAGATAAATTAGTTGCGTAAACAGAGAATGTGAAAACCGGGTGGATCTTTTACACTTCTGTCCCGCAAATTGCAACATAAAGGTGCCTTCTGACCAAGAGACAGCAGTTTTGACAGGGAGAAGGGGTACTTAAGGAATTTCACATGAGATAGGCAGCCTGCATGCGTCATACAGACCCTTGCACCCTACAAGGTCAACAGGGGCGCCTGTGAGTATGCGATTAACCTTGGAATTCTGCCCTTAAGGCATCTGTATGTTTTTAAAGTTCTTACACTGTTTTATATGAGAAGCGATAATAAATGTATATTTAATGACAAAGACTGTGATCTACGAAAAACCCGTACTGTTATTGTTCCGCGGTCTACATTAACCGCAGCAGCTTAAACTGCTTATCACCAGTTTTACACTAGTAGTGCTCCACGCCTAGGAGACATTCTAGGTGAATTTCTTAAATCTCTGAAAGCATGGTTGCTTTCAGTTTCGAATACTGAAGAAATTAAAAAAATTCTTGAATAAAGAATGTTTAATTAATTAATTAAAAACATTTTTTAATTGTAATTTTTTTATATTACAGAATTAGATTATGTCTTTTATATTATATTGTATTATATATTATGTATTGTGTTTCTTTAATGCAGCTTGCTGGATTTGTGTTTTTTTTAGTCATCTTTTTTTTTTTGTAAATCAAGAAATTTATTCGATTTAATTTTTGTCTAAAACTTGTACACGCCCGGTGTCAATATATTCAAAATTATATCTAAAAACCGGGCTGCTAGGCCGCCGTGGTCGGTTTCTGTGAAACGATATCTTGTCGGCAACGTTTTGATTCACCCCTCGGGAATCTTCCTCAGGCCGCCAAAAAGCGACAGAGCGTACGAAAACAATAGCGGCAGATGTTCGCCGAACGATACCCGATACTTGTCTGGGAGAATCGAAACGTTGCCGACAAGATATCGTGTCACAGCAACCGACCACAGCCTAACAGCCCGGCAAATAAAAACTCTTGAATTTATTTGATTTGTTTTTGTGAAGCTGCGTGCGATCCTAGGTCTGTTTACGTATGTGAGGAAAGCCACAATACGATCATTACTAGGTGGCCCTATTTTGTTTCATCGATCTATTGTGATGTTGGAATATTGTATTTGTAATATTGTTTTGAAATAAAAATTAAAAAAAAGAAATGCGACGCATGATCCAGAAAGCGGTAGATTCATCTGGAACTGGGCGGTATATAAACAATGTCCATCACTGTATGTATATGGCGATTCAAAGTGCGTTTAATCTAAAGTGATAACTGTGTGTGCTTATCCAAACAAGAAGGGAGCAGGTTCATAACAACATTGAGATAGCGGAGGACACAATTGAAATGGTGGACAATTTCACGTATCTCGGAGTGAACCTAGCAAAGACTGGATCAGAGGAGCCGGAGATCCAAAGACGGACCACCATGTCTAACAAGGCATACTTCGCATTGCTGCCATCATTTAGGTCTGGAGATGTGCACAGGGAAACAAAAATGAAAATATATAGGACTGTCATCAGACCGGTGCTATGCTACGGGTGTGAGGCATGGATAATCACACAAAAAACAGCCGACATAGTAGACACCTTTGAAAGGAAAATCCTCAGACGCATTATAGGCCCAATACAAGAAAATGGCTCATGGAGACTGAGATACAACAATGAACTGTATCAAATATATAAAGAGATACCAGTCTCAAAAATTATAAGAATACAAAGATTGCGTTGGGCCGGACATGTTATGAGAATGGAGGATGGCAGGAAGCCCAAGAGGGATTTGCTGGGTACATGGGAGGGAACGAGACCTAGAGGCAGACCGAGGAAGAGGTGGGAAGATGGGGTTGCAGAGGACGCGAGGGACATGGGGATAAGAAACTTGAGGGGGTTGCAGTGGATAGAGTAGATTGGAGGCGGAGATTGGTGGAGGCCAGGACCCGACTTGGGCTGTAGCGCCATAGGAGGAGGAGGATAACTGTGAACTACAGTATTGTGTGCGGACGTATGTAGTTGGTGCCTTGTATTATTTAGTACGACACTGTTTAATAACTGACATTTATTGTGGAACAAAGTAGCGTGTATTGGACAATCGTATGCTTGAAGAATTGTTGTACACGGAAGGTTTTTTAAACTGTAATTTAAGTTCTGAATACGGATTTCTCTGTTTTCAATTATTCTATTCCTACTGTTCAAACACGGCAATTCATACGACCGTCGTAACATCACGCGTATGGGAAAAGAGCAGAGAGTCAGCTTGTCGACGACTTTATTTAATACTGCTATACAGCCCTTTGTTCCCTGAAATACTGTTTCGACGGCCTAACTGATCGTCGTATTGTGTAGTGGAAAACAAAATACAAGACACGAATGAATTCACTAAAAACCAGCATTAATTATCACAATTAACAGTTTGTAATCACCCAGTTATCAACAAAATTATACTCGTACAATAATTCAAATTAAATATTTGTCCACACGGAATAATAATGTCAACTATTATAATTCCACACTAACAATAACACAATAACACTTCACCGCACTTGTGTAAATCGCCACTCGATCCGTGCTAAGGAAATCGCTCAACACAATTAACTGACAAACCGGCTGCTATGGCTTTTTATAGGTAGCCCACGTCTTCTATAAAAGTCTGCTAAAGCCGTCTTCTATATTTTCGATCCTCAATGTGGTGTGTCAACTAACGCGTATTTCAAGTGTTCTCCAGAGTATGAGGTATTTCTCAGGTGTGTCAGCTAACGCTTATTTCAAGTGTTCTCCAAAGTATGAGATTTTTCTCACCTGAGTTTCCAGAAATTGGCATTCTTTTCAAAAAGACTACGTTTGAAGCCATTCTCAATTTAGTGTCAACTGTAGGTCTTCTATTCTACGAAACTGTGCAACCCAGGTACTTCAAAGTCCTGGCCTACCACAACTGTACGGATATAGGCCTACATCACTGCTGTGCCTTAGCGTAACTACGAGGCTTACTTATGAGCCTTATTTAACACTCGCAACTGGTGTAGAAATAGGCTTACGTTAAGTGTTTATGGAATTCTATTGTAATCAAATAATCACAGAATAACACAATACTTCGAACCTCACTTGAATAAATCGCCATTTAAACTGCGTTCTAAACGGCAACTGTCGTTGTTTAAACACAAGTGTTCCAGAATAATCCATAATACGCGTCAACACTACTCGAAAACACTAGAGCGTAATTTATTGCGGCTTTGAACACAGTGCGCCGACCGGTATGGTCTGGAATAGCCTCGTTTGTTGACGCATATTAAGTGTCACGTACGCACACAAACATTACAGCTGGGATTTTGCTGGGATAGCCGAGAAACATGTCTGAACGTTCTGTGATGTAGTAACAATAACTTTTCCTCCTTCAACATCTAAACCGCCGGTATGCCCGGAATGCAAGACTCCGTCCGTCCGCCTAGACCATAGCAGGATGTATCAATAGACCCACAAGAAACACCAGAAGACTTGTCTGTCTTATAAACCGCCTGTTGGCACTTGCAAACACATCTCCCGGACACAAGAGGTAATCAACAAAACGACCCGATCACAAACTTCTGGTCCTCTATTCCAATCTGTCGTTCACCACTAACTATTCCTTGGCCATACCCTTGGCGTCACGTTTGATTCTCTTTTCCATCTTGTGCGTCCCAAGCTGCTCGACTGTGCTGCACTACACTACCGTTTGGAAACAGTAATAAACACCCTTGCACCGTAGACAGTTCAGGTAGCCAAGACACACAAACAAAAACACGATTTTGTCACAATCTTCTCTCTCTTCTTGGTGCCTGCACCTTCTCAACAACTGGCATTTCACTGGCGTCCGTTCCCCTTCTCAAACTTTCTTCCCCACAGCCAGAGACTCGCCCGATCGGTCAAGTCTCAAACAGCATATAAAAAATCGGAATGGGAGATCCATACGTGACTTCCATGTTCTAATTCATTATAAAATTATTGTATGTACACTGAGAACAAAACTAAATGCTTTTGGTGTAAACATTGAGAAAAAAAATCAAAATACGAATTGTACATAGTTGTTAATATTTTAAAAATAAATAATTAATTTGATTAAATTATCTTTTATTTAAACAACGAGAAAGAAAGCGAATACCGCCCAGCGTTTGTAATCTGTGAATTTCTGAAAACGAAAAATTATTTTGTTTACGTTTCCGTGGTTACATAGCATGGAACGATATGTTATAGCTTTTCTTCATGTTTTGAGGGTAATACAATCAGAATCTGGCCTTATCTCTAACACGATTTTCTTAGCGATCACCATACTTCCATTTCCTTTGGGAATATGAAAGTAAAAAACTCTTATGTATAGTCTCCCACAGAATGGACCTGTTACCACAGTCAAACAATTTCCCATAGTCAATGAAGGCAAGATGTGTTCCTTAATTACATTCCCTTATTTTCTTGACCAATATTTTCCAAAAGAATACGTCATGAGTACAAGATTGGTCCTCACGAAATCCTTCCTGTTCGTCAGGAAGTAAAATATGCGAAACGGAACGAAGTATTTCAGTAACAATTTTCCCACATAACTTGTAAGTTGTACTCTCCAAACGTATACCTCTATAATTTGAGAACACAGTTAAATGACAGCCAGCAGTAGAACGGCACAGCCAGCTTGACGACAATTGTATTTAATATTGCGATTGACCGGATGACAATACTGTAGTCTCAGAAGATCTACAATAGAGAAGTCAGTACAACTTATGTGGTGGACGATTTAACCGTAACAACAAAGAGCAGGAAAAGACACGAAGAAACTGATTTTGCAGAATTAGAAATTAAAAGAGAAGACGGGAAATAAATCTGGATGAAACAAAATATATAAAGACAGCATAGAATGAAAAAATAATAGAAAATGAGTGAATGTAGGAAATTATAAATTTAAGAGGAATAAATATTTAGGAATAATCCGGGATGATTAGAATGAGATGACGTAAATAAAAAAGGCAGATTTTGATCGCCTTCCACATCCAGTTTGCATGAATACAAGGATGTCAAGTGTAAACTCAAACAATATAACCAAGCTAAACTAATAGATATTTTAAAAAAAAATCACGATAAAGTAAAAAATACTTTTTGACGGGTATCCTCGGACGTATATTGTATAATTCCACTAAATTATTCTCCGTTTTCCCAAAGCAAACGTTTTTTCTTGTGTACGCTCACACGCCCGCGCGAACGTATACACACACAGTTTTTATAGCGAAACTTAAACCAATACATCGTCGAGACTGATTTAGCGGTGATGTGGGGAGATTTTGTGTTTTGTCAGCCAATAGGAGCCGTGGTAGTAACGAACTGATAAACGTTGAGTCAATTACGTTGGTAGCAATGTTTACTGTAACCAATAGGACTACTAAACAAACTCAACACAATGACGTAACAATGAAATTATATTGACATAGAAAATGGACAATATATTGTAATACATCTAATGACTTTGGAAGACTGCAAATTCGGGATCTGAGACCTCTTTGGATGGATTAGATTTAAAATAATTGTTACGACGACAGCTACAGAAGTATATAAGTCCTATTGAGAATATAAGAAAAACACAAACAACAAAGTGGTATCAAGAGATGCCCGTCTGACGCAGGCAGTGAAAGCCTCAGAAATAGATTACAAATCCGACTGTTTGTAATTTTTAGCGTTTATTGTATGGTTGCTCTCCAATAGTGTTACTTTACTAAACAAAGAATAGTAGTCTGAGGCTTTCATAACAGGCGTCGATGGTATAAAATTGTTGTATTCCGGGCTGTACTGTGCTCACTGACTGAGACATCTGTGTCAGTGTGTAGCCTGATTTAAGCACTGAAGATGGGCGTCGAAGAGGCACGGCTGAAACGTCTGCAATCAACAACTTTGGACCGCGGCCTTACAGTCAGGTAACCAACAACTTTGGACCGCGGCCTTACAGTCCGGTAAACAACAACTTTGGACCGCGGCCTTACAGTCCGGTAAACAACAACTTTGGACCGCGGCCTTACAGTCCGGTAAAGAACAAATTTGGACCGCGGCCTTACAGTCCGGTAAACAACAAATTTGGACCGCGGCCTTACAGTCCGGTAAACAGCAACTTTGGACCGCGGCCTTACAGTCCGGTAAACAACAACTTTGTACCGCGGCCTTACAGTCCGGTAAACAACAACTTTGGACCGCAGCCTTACAGTCCGGTAAACAGCAACTTTGGACCGCGGCCTTACATTCCGGTAAACAGCAACTTTGGACCGCGGCCTTACAGTCCGGTAAACAACAACTTTGTACCGCGGCCTTACAGTCCGGTAAACAACAACTTTGTACCGCGGCCTTACAGTCCGGTAAACAACAACTTTGGACCGCGGCCTTACAGTCCGGTAAACAACAACTTTGGACCGCGGCCTTACAGTCCGGTAAACAACAACTTTAGACCGCGGCCTTACAGTCCGGTAAACAACAACTTTGGACCGCGGCCTTACAGTCCGGTAAACAACAACTTTGTACCGCGGCCTTACAGTCCGGTAAACAACAACTTTGTACCGCGGCCTTACAGTCCGGTAAACAACAACTTTGGACCGCAGCCTTACAGTCCGGTAAACAACAACTTTGTACCGCGGCCTTACAGTCCGGTAAACAACAACTTTGGACCGCAGCCTTACAGTCCGGTAAACAACAACTTTGTACCGCGGCCTTACAGTCCGGTAAACAACAACTTTGTACCGCGGCCTTACAGTCCGGTAAACAACAACTTTGGACCGCAGCCTTACAGTCCGGTAAACAACAACTTTGGACCGCGGCCTTACAGTCCGGTAAACAACAACTTTGTACCGCGGCCTTACAATCCGGGAAACAACAATTTAAAACTATAGTAGGCTAATCGGGGTTCTCGTAATTTTTCTGATAAAAATGATCTAACACGAAAATTTATCTAACAATAAATGTACTTCGTTCAGAATTGTGAGCGAGTTCTGCAGCTCAGGGAGCATAATAGTAGATATTCTCAGAGTATGTTCCGGCCATACTGTAGGTTGTCTACGCTACGTTCTGTAAATATCGTTACCTGCTTTCTTTTATGAGCGCACTCGAATTGAGAAACATTTCCTGAAGGTCGGAAAAAGGTTCACTGGTTCCCACACTGGAATTGAGAAATGTACACACCAGACAGACAGCGCGTGGCGCGGCCCCAAACAAACGGACAATATTACATCCTGCGGATTGTGCCTTCGCTGCTGTCAAGTCTGGCAGTTGACGCCTTCAGCTGATTGGTGTGCAAGTCTGTCCGGAAGTATTAGTGTAGAGCAGTAGTTTCAACTGGTGAACGTCCAAGGAGCTTGGAGAATAAAGTGACGATCGTCGACGCTACAGCCTGGGTCTCCAATACCACTCGCCTCCCCTCATCTTTGTTCTGCGCTAGTTTGCGGCACTCTGCGGTCTTCCATCCATCTTCTCCGGGGTCTCCCTGTTCTTCGTCCCCCATTTCTGTTTCACCATTTATTACTTTCTTCACATATCTGAGACTGTCCACCGTCCGCTGTACGTGACCTGCTCAACTAATTCTGTTTCTTTTGGTCTCAATAAACAAGACTTAATTTCCTGAAAATCCTCTCCAGCTTTTCGTTGGTGTTCTGATCAGAAGCACTGAGATTGCTCTGGGAACATTTCAGTGGAAAACAATGAGACGAATATATGGGCCAGTGCAGGAGGGAGGTGTCTGCAGAAAAAGTACTAATGAAGAGTTTTACAACATGATACACGATATGACCATAATCAAAAAGAGAAAATATAGGACGGCTTAGGTGGGCAGATCGTGTTGTCCGCATGGACCTCCAGGACCATATAAAGCGATTCCTCCTGCATGAACCAAATGACGAAAGGAAAATGGGAAGACCAAACCTGAGGTGGCGAAATGGAGTGCAGCAGGATGCAGAAAGTGCAGGAACCCGCAATTCCTGCGTCGGACGCAAGATGGCTGCATCGGATAGAGATCGCTGGCAAGGTCACCGTCAGCTGACCAGGACCCGCCGGGGGTTGTAGCGCCCCTGATGATGATGACGAAGATATAAGATAGAGTTTAGGAACGCAACAGAAAGTAGAAGCCCAGTACAAACTAAGACAAAGGAGGGATCATGTCACCAGACTGAAGAAGGATTTATGACTTACATGTGGCTTTGGAAAGTTTTGGAGAAACGAAGATATGGTGGCAAAGCCGGAACAGGCAACAAAGCCCATTCCTGAGACGTTAGAACAATAAGATCACGTTTCATGGTTTTAGTTTCACGTAAAAATAACTCTGTATGTCTGTCTGTCTGTCTATCTGTCTGTCTGTCTCTCTCTCTCTATCTCTCTCTCTCTCTATCTCTCTCTCTCCTTCTTCGGACAGAGAACAATAACATTTATATTGTTAACGAGCTATTGTATTTTGTTAGACGCCAGATTGAATACGTGAATTCCTTGTAAATTTGAATGTCAGGATATTGAAAAACAGAATAACAACGGCTCGTGAAGAATACGAAGCAGTCAAGAAATAAATAATCTGATACACGAAGCGAAGCTGATATAATAAGGTTTGTATAGAGTAGAACGATAGCCTGGCTGGGACACACAATGAGGATGAAACAACACAGAATTTTCAGTAAAATTCTAGAATAGAGACCAGTAGGTAGGAGATCAAGAGGAAGGCCAATGAAGAGGTGGATTGAGAATGTTGAGGAGGATCTAAGGAATATGGGGATAAGAAGATGGAGAAAACTCTGCAATGAGAGGGCCGAAAGAAGAAAAATTGTTGAAAATGTTGAAACCCATACTGTTTTGTAAGCCCAGTGGGAAAAAACGAAGAAGATATTGAAAGAACATTGAAGAAGATTTTCTTTTTTGTTACATATTTATGCGGTTTGTTGTTTATAAACGATAATGCTCAGAAACACGCCAGACTGAAGCATTAGTTGAACGCAGTGAATGCAGTTGATAAGACGGGATACAGTGTTTCGATAAACGCTGTACGGTAATAAATGTGCGGTATTGATTACACTTCAATGATTACGGAACCACTCTACTTGACGCAGACGCGCGCGCGCGCGTGCAAGTACCATTCAGCAAACTGTTGTTTTACATTTCGAAGGTCATAGATTACATACCTGCCGTTACCTTAAGAGTCCTATTCTTCTTTTGCTGTACTTCAGAGATTACGAACTTGGCTACTCACCCCTCCTTTGTAATCCCATCTCCGTCTTGGTCTACTCTCGTCTCTCTTACCCTCCGTTTATCAATTTTGTAAAGTCTTGTTTCCTCAGCCGGTTGCTGTTGTGTTATTGACTCTCCTCCTGTGTAGTATCATTGATTCCTGGTTTCTGGTCTCGTAACACTCATGTTCGCTATTGTGGAACACAACTGTAGTTATCGTAACTATAAATTAACTTTAGTAAGCTCCCTCAGCTACAGAACTCGCTCACTATTTTAAAGCTCGTCTTCTTCTTCTCCCCAACGAGTATTAGGCCTTGGACCTGTCCCGGCTTCATAGGATTCATTCCCATCTTTTCTTGGGTCTCCCTACGCTTCTTCTTCCAGCTGGTTTGTATCTACTTGCTGCTTTTGGCAGTCTTGGATCATCCATACGCTCCATATGGTCCTTCCAGTTACTTCTATGCAACTCTATTTTCTCATTTAAGTTATATATTTCCAGTTATTCCCTAATTTCTTCATTTCTGAATCGATCTTGTTTAGAACAACCTTTGACCGATCTTAGAAAGTTCATCTCTGCTGCTTGTATGCGGCTTTTATCTGCCTTTCTCATTGTCCGTGACTCACTTCCATAAAGAAGCATAGGGACAGTCATTACCTTGTAAAACTTTAGCTGAGTATTCCCAGTTCATTGGGAGACGTGTTCGGCGTATCATCTATTCGAACACATTTCTTTCGCTACTGAAGATGGCCACCGGTGGTGCGGCCGAAACGTTTAGCAGTACTTTAAGCAATCGACCACGGCCTTTCAGCCCGGAAGTTTTAGAAGTTAATCGTAATGACACCGGCCGTGAAAGCCTACGTATGAAGATTTAGCTGAGTATCTTTCCCCGTCTTCTTTTTTAGTGTTCTTCTTATGGTGCCGCAAATCATTTTAAACTTATGTACTTTATTGTTTATATCTCTATTGTTTCCATATGATATATCATACAATAGGTAGGTAAAGTGAGAGACTTGTTTAATTAGCTGGTTGTTAATCATTATTTTGGCTCTTACAGGATTCCTTCCCAGGAAAGCCATCACCTTCGTGTTGCTTGTAGAAATTCTTAACTTATACTGAATCGAACATCGTTGTAAATTATGTTGCGCTCTCTGCAAACCGTTTGCGGTGGTACCTATAAGCAGCGGGTCATCACAAAACAAATTCTGTTTTACCCAATTCGCTTTGTCCTAGAGAAATACCTGTTGATGGATAAATGCTCTACCACCAACGAGTGACATCGTCCAAACATATATTAAACAGCGTTGGAGAGAGACTACAGCCCTGTCTTACACCTTGATTTGTACTTAGAACCTCCTTCTCACTATTTTAAAACTAAATACATTTATTATTATTGGATAAAATCTAGTAATGGAGCCGATCGCGCACGAGCAAAATTGTTGTAGATGTTACTGTTGTGGAGCAGGTAAGTGATTTTGAATGTGACATGTCTTACATTACAAACAACGACGTTGCGAAGAAGCTGCATAACTTCAACCATACGTGCGTGGCCATCAGCAGAACTCTAAAATCAACGAGGAAAGAAACAAGGTAATGTCGTCCCTACACTTCTGTATAGGTCTGAGAACGAATTTAACGAAATTCCAGGTCGGTCGTATTCAAGCGACGGAAATGAGATTTCTCAATGTACATGGTAACATATACTCTTCAAGATGTACGATAAGAATTAAATATTGTGGCTATATTAGATAGGATTGCCCAATATAGGCTAAACGGTTGGAACAGCTTAACCGAATGGATGAACCGCCGCATCCGCAAAGAACTATTGATTTTAAGCCGAAATGACGGAGAGGGGTGGGACGACCGAAGAAGCGTTGGAGTGACCAGCTCTAGTCTATCTGTTTGGGACCAGAGCAAACCATTTATGGTTTAATCACTGCTGAAGTTAATGATAATGATTACATAAAAACGTATCTTGGATGACAGCCACACGGGCGACGACTGAGTAGGCCTAGCCGAGGACTTCTACTCTGCCATGTGAAAACGATAACGATTAAATACCATTACTATATAAAATCAAATTAAAAATTTTAATTTATTTATATGAGTGAAGGTATTTGTATATATGATTCTTGGTCTTCTTCTTCTTTAGGACTACAGCCCAAAGTGAGCTCTGTCTGCCAACACCAATCTTCTCCAATGTCAACTATGTATTCCCATCTCAGTGTAACCCCTCACATCCATTTTTCTGAGATCCTTCAGCATATCATTCAACCATCTTATCCTAGGTCGACCCCTCTTTCTACTTATATATACCTGCTATATATCCTCAGGATTTTCCATACGCTGATCATACATCCGTTCCATGTGACCTAGCCAGCGTATTCCTTGAGCACTTCTGAACCTTAAGATGTTGTCATGCTTCAATAGCCCATCTATCTCCTTTTTATTTCTTACTCTCTATTCATTATCTTCTTAGCCGGGCCATAAACACGTCGTATTATCTTTCTTCAAACTTCTCAAATTCCATGTCTCACCTCTATAAGCGACAAAAGGCCTAAGGCCTATTGAGTGTCTTATATATTTTCATTTTTATGTTGTAAGTAATGACCTTGCATCTCAATAGTCTACTCTTAGCACAGTATGCCCTACTTCGTATTTTAATTGTGTAATGTATCGTCATGTTTACGCACCCTTCATTGTCTATTATGTCACCCAGGTATGTGCACTTATTAACCGACTTGAAAGAAACCATATGTGCGGGACGATCAGGAGTGAACTCTAAAATCAACGAGTTAAGAAACACTCCTGAAGTTCTACAAGGTAATGCAGAGCATATTTTAAGCAGTAAATTAGGCGGCACTAGTGCTGCCTAGTGGCAGGTGCAAGTGAAAAAAAAGGGGAGAAGGAAGAAATTAAGGAAATATTTTGTTACAAGCGTACTTTTCCTTTTTCTTTCTTATCTAACTTATTTAGTTGTAAAGCAATTTAATATGAAATGTTTTAAACTTATTTAGTTGTAAAGCAATTTAATATGAAATGTTATGCATTTTTCATTTTAAAAGAATTAATTAAAATTAAACAAACTTTATATATTTTTAGTAGACCAGTGATAAACGCTTTGAATTTGTAACAGGCCTCCATGTAGTAGTAATGTGCACATCACACTGTAATGTACTTATTGAATATTACATAATTAATTATAATGAATACATTTTAGTGTGTGTGGTGTTTTTTTTTTAATTTTCCTAATGTCTAAAGCATTTGTGTCTATTTTTATAGTTAATTTCAGGAGTAAAGAATGAACATAATCATGGTCAATTTATTTCAAATTACATAATTTTCAATATTATATAAAAATCACACACACACACACACACACACACACACACATTTGTTGGTTTAGTGCCGCCTAGTGCAAATTCTTTAAAATATGCTCTAAGGTAATGGCCCTCCCCCCCCCCACACGTCTCCTTGGGTCCGAGAATTGGACTTCAACGTAATCCCGGGCCGGTCGTAGTCAAGCGCAGAGTGTACAGATTTCTTCTCCTTTCTGATGCTGACATTAGAATGTATTTACGATTAGCGTGTACGATTCTTAGTGTCCCGAAAACCACTCTGTGGAGGTGACCATTTCTGTACGTTTCCACAGATATCTACAAACGTACATGTAACACTTATCACAAACATACATAACTGATAACAACATGTAAAGTTTTTTTGCAAATACGGCTAACAAACATTTTGAAGGCTGTGCAAAATTTTCAAGAAGTGTAGCTGATATTACTTTACTAATTCTGTCAAATTATTAAAGATACCGAGTCTGTATTTTGAATAAAATTGGTCATAATTTGAACCCCGCTGTAACTTTTATAAATTTTTCAAAATTTCGACTTCCATGTTTGGCCCCTGGTGTCTCCCCAGTATAAAAACTTTCAAAGTACACAGTACATTCGGATTTAGATTAAAATGTCCTTTATTGTGACACCCACCATGAATTTTTCCTATATTTGTCAACCTTTTCATTCATTTTTTGAGCCATGGAGTCCCACAAAATTATAAAGCTGAACATTATATTCAAATTTTGGTTAAAATTCTGTTTAATTTCATGCCATACATGGACTTTTTCCACTTTTTAAAACACTGACACCTCACATTTTTGCCCACTGCTTCCTATTTTTGCGGAGCATGGACTCAGAAACAACAGTGATTTTCGGGGTAAAATTATGGACACGGTTCTAAGTTTTACGAAAATTGGTTGATCCAAAAGTAGTCGTGAGACACCCCCCAAACGGTCGAGTTAAATGTGATGACTCGCGTCGCTCATTCAGTAAAATGTAACAAAAGGATCTTTCGCATTATTAATAGATTTTGACACGTCCAAAACCAAACAGAGGTGGAATCTGAAAACCAGCACCAAGTGAATTGGAAAGCACAAATTACGTAAACAGATGTACACTCCGTAAGGTGTCGTCTTCCTCGAAGGTAGGAGATCGTGATGGTTATTTATTGTCTGTTGACTGCCGCTATGTGACAAGGTGACTTGAAAGGGCACTCTCTTAGGGTGCGTGCATAGCGCGGAATGCTAGCATAGGAGCTTCCCATAGATCAGTGTTCCGCAACCAGTGTGCCGCGGCACAATAGTGTACCGTCACAAGGTGAAAGGTGTGACGCGAACTTTTACCTATTATTGTAATAAATATCGATTTTAAGTAAGAAGGTGCTTGTTTATTCTTTAATACATGCTGATAACTGTTATATTTTCATAGAAATTAAATGTAATTTATATACTCAATATTGTTGTTATAGTTTGCTTAGCTTATCTTAAGTTATTTCTATTCTCGCCTGAAATATTGGGCCAGTTTGATGGGTTACAGGCGGCAAGCTTTGTGTTCACCGCAAAGAAAGCCGCGTAAGACTTTTAGCAAGCCTTTTAGCGGCCCGCACCAATCATACAATAGAGTTTACGTTCAAAACTCTAAACGTTCTAAACTCTATTCAAGAGAGTTCTTTGTAACACCGCATCTTTTGTGTACGGCTGGCTGTACGTGCTTTTAACTAAAATTGCGGGGATTAGCAAAAATTTCCCTCTCTTTTATTATTTTATTGCCTTGTTTTGATACTTATGCCTGTTTGTCGGCGCTTCTTAAACTTTATTGCTCTTTTCCTTCGCCGAAGGACCCACACATTGTCAGACAACAATTACAGTATTTCAGTTCAGTTCTATCACAGCTGTGCTCTGCAGTAGTGCGAATATTGTGATTGCTACACCAGTCTTACTATTTTCTATTACAGTGTTACTAAACTATTTTTTTTTCGATATGGATAAGTTCCTTGTACGGAGTGGTCCGTCCTCGAGTGCAAGTAGTGTAACTATCGAGCCCGAAAAAAAGAAACAGAAAGTAGTTCACCGGCAATATAGTGATAATTATTTATCTTACGGGCTTTTTTGGTGTGGTGACAAAACATGCCCAATCCCCGAGTGTGTTGTGAGTGGTGAAAAACTCAGTAATGCTGCTATCAGTAAAGATGTGAATTATTTTCGTCGGTTGTTGGAACAAAATAAAAAACAAGTGACGCTCATGACTACGTCGGTACGTGTTTCGCAAAAAGTACATGAAGCTAGCTATAAGGTAGCCGAACTTATCGTAAAGGCCAAAAAACCACACACAATAGCAGAAACGTTGTTAATGCCCGCGTGTAAAGAAATGGTAAAATAGTCCTGGGTTTAGAAGCTGGTACTGAAATTTCAAAAATTCCTCTCTCTGCTGACACAAACAGCCGCCGAGTTAGTGACATGTCCAGTGACATCGAAGACATTATGAAGGAGAAAATAAAGACCAGTCGAAAGTTCTCACTTCAGATCGACGAGTCCACCGATATTGGCGGTCACGCACAACATATTTCCTACATAAGGTATGTTGATGGGGATGTAATTGCAACTAATTTCTTTTTTTGCAAAGAACTACCTGAGCGAGCAACCGGTGAAGAAATATTTCGTACGACTAATGAATATGTGGTCCGTAATGAATTAACATGGGAGGATTGCGTTAGTGTTTGTACAGACGGAGCCGCTTCTATGACAGGCCGAGTGAAAGGATTCATGGGTAATGTACGCGAAGTAAATCCTAACTTACGAACCGACCATTGTCTCATTCACCACGAAGCCATTGTTGCTAAGTCTTTGCCATCTCCTCTGAAAATTGTGATGGACGAAGTAGTAAAAGTCTTGAACTTCATCAAATCGCGGCCCCTAAATATGCGGCTTTTTAACGTTTTGTGTCAAGAAATGGGACAGAGCAAACTACACTTCTGGTACATACAGAAGTACGATGGTTATCTCGAGGTAAAGTGTTAACGCGAATGTTTGAACTTAAAGAGGAGGTACTTGAATTTTTGACTATTGAGGGGCATGAGTATGTGGATTTATTTGCAGATGATGAATGGGTATTTAAGTTGGCATATCTTTCCGATATTTTCGTACACTTGAATGAACTAAACAGAAAAATGCAAGGTAGAAACGAAAATATTCTGACTAGTATGGATAAGATTCAAGGATTTATTATTAAGTTAAATTTGTGGATACAGACAATTGAAAATGGATCGTGTGAGATGTTCCCAACTGTATGGCCCCTTGCTGACAATAATAAGGTGTTGATGGACTTAATTAAAGAACATTTAGTACTCTTGCAGCAGAAATTCAAAAAATATTTTGGAGAGAGTGTTGAAGATTTTGACTCGGTTCGTGATCTATTCATTATGGATTCGAAACATCTTCCGAATAATTTAGGCTTACAAGAGGAACTGGCAGATTTGAAAGCAGACAGAACATTGAAATTAAAATTTTTCGAAGTGCCTTTAGAAACATTTTGGTTGTCAATAAGCAGTGAATACCCGGCTATCTCCGAGATGGCAGTTAATGTGTTATTACCATTTTCAACTACATATTTGTGTGAACTGGGCTTCTCGACGTTGACTGAAATTAAAACATCAAAGAGAGAGAGAGACTCAAATCCATCGATGAAGAAATGAGGCTTGCTTTGTCAACGATTCCCCCACGAATCAGCCGTCTGTGTGCAGCTAAGCAGGCTCAAGTATCACATTGAAGGTATGAGTAGAGTTATTTACTTTAAAATTCGTATTTTCTACAGTGAATTAAAGTTAATAAATTGTTAATAAATGCATGAGTCTATTCCTGTTTTATAATAATAATAATAATAATAATAATAATAACAATAATGATGATGATGATAATAATAATAATAATAAAAATTGATTACATAACGACGTAATATTTCGTAATTATATTAAGATTCATATGATTTTGAGGGGACAGACATTTTGGTGTGCCATGTTGAGTCTAGGCCCGTCTGGGGTGTGCCGTGAGGAAAAAAAGGTTGCGGAACACTGGCATAGATGATCGCACATGTATGAGAGGTGTGCGTACCGAGGATGAAATAACGTCTGATACAACAGAATAATGAACAGTGTCGAGTTATGTGCATGCCGCCGTAAGCACGTTTTACACCAGATTAGAGACCGAACTGTCTACACTTTACCGGGAATTGTACATTGGATAGAGTTGCGTGTCCTTGCGTGTGGGAAATGTCCTTGAAGCAACCAATCAGAGCTTAGAAGTATTTCATGTGCTATGTAAAAAAAAACTTGTTTGCTTTCCGAAGAGGATCAGCGATGATATTCTCTGGTATGTGATGTGCGATCTGCTTCGCTATGCACGGTGCCTTATAAATACATTCCACGGTGCCATATAAATACTTGAATTTGTTTCACATTGACCATAGTCTGTGTGTGTATTCTATGCTAGTATTCCGCGCTATGCACGTACCCTTAGGTTTTAATGCCATCACATTCGCCTTCTTCCTAAATCCTTTCGAAATGATTTTTCCTGCACAATTATTTTTTATAATAAGTGATACCACATGAAAACAGTGCAAAGTACTTAGGCATGACATTAGGTACCAAGTTACGCTGGAAGGTACACGTAAAAAATAAAAGAACTGAACTTGATCAGAAATTCAGAAATATGTACTGGCTCCTCGGGTGACATGCTGAGTTGTCTCTACATAATAATCTATTGGTAAATAAACAAGTCCTTAAACCTGTCTGGATGCATGGTGTACAAGTCTGGGGATGCAGTGGGAAAAGGTAACAGAAAACTTATCCACACGTTTGAAAACAAAGTACTGAGGTTTGTTGTTCATTCCCCATGGTACATACGAAATGAGAACATCTACAGCGATCTGAAGATCTCTTCAGTCGGTCAAAGATGAAGCTCAACGATTAGCCAAGAATCCTGAGAAACGTTTGAATAAACACCAGAATGTCGAGATACTGCAACTTCTCGACAACACTGAACTTGTGCGAAGGCTAAACGGATGATACCATTTGGATTTAATGTAATGTGTCATCACAAAAACAAAGTGATTAGTTTTTATAGGAGTGCACCATACATCAGGGGTCCACATCTTGTGGATGCGGGTTTTGCAATCCCGATGTGCCCCAGCTGAATTCTCACTTTGCTTCAACTTATCTTGGGTGAGATCTCTTCCTTTAGTCTTTTCTCTCTAGTCTCTCATGACTGACTCTTGTTCTTTTCTGACCCCGACGCTATTAGAGTAATCGAGGGCTAGGGTGTCTTCCTTTTTCAATTCTAATTTATTAATTTTGGGCGGCTTAGGATCTCAGAATGCTCACTGGTGCCGATAGGTGAGCACTGGAAATACTAAGAAACCTTCAGTATCAGAATAACCGATACGAAGCCACCAAATCCTATCTCAGAAAGAGAAGGGTGAGGGCGAATCTCCTGCGCCCCAAAACAGGTGCATTTTGCCTAAGATATGGTAACCCTGACAGAAGAGTCTCTGGTCCTCCTGGTAGGGGCTTATGCAAGAGGCCAGTAACCTGTTCTCGTAAAGCTTTGAAATACTTGTAGTATCCAAAGCAGTCTCGGAGCCATTGGTAGAAAAGACGTGGGTCGTCCGAGGATGAGATGGGTGCCGGAACAGGTTTGTATAACATAATCCTTAGAAAAGGAGAAGAAGAAGCAGAAGAAGGAGTGCACCAAAGGACACTCATCCTACACCTTGTAATTTTAGTTATGAGATGTAAATCGATAGATAGACTTAACCCAGTCCCAATAAAATAAATACGAGAATAAAATTGTTATAGCTACAATCTCTCCCATCTTATAATGTAATTAATGTAGGCCTACCAGAATTTTCTGATCAGTTTTGATTTTCTTAAATTTATTTTTGTTTTGTAACACTGCCCTTTGGCTCTATACAGACTCCTATACGGCAAAGTGTAAAAGGTTTCTACTTTCCTTTCACATCACGCTTCAGTCACAGTAGCGGCTTCTAAAAGCGTACAAAAGGATAACCATAATGGCGGTAGTCTCATGAGAAACATTAAGTTTGGTCTGCAGTTAAAAGAATTGTTGCATGATCAAGGGGATGCATGCAATTTTGATTGAGTGATTGGATAAAATCTCTTTATTACGGGTTATCCTGAGGATGGCAGAATATTTGGGAAAAAATAAACTTAATAGTGTGTTTCAAGAAGGTACACAAGAGGGATACTCCCTCCATCATAAGCTTCATAATGTCGGCCAGGCAACGATCGAGACGGATTTACAAGAAGGCAACCGAGTAGTTTACTGGTACAGCTAAAATAATTATACATGAAACGGATGTCTGGCTGTGCAGTGTCAAAAGATCTCATTGCGCATGCGTAGCTTTGACGCGATGTTTTCGAGGAATCATTTTGTGTTCAGAACAGGTACATGGTTGGTCAGTAACATGGTCGTGTGTCGCGGTTGGGCACCTCACACCCACTTCCTCCACTGCCTTCCCTGCTCCTCGCTACGGTCTGCTCGAACCATTTCATGTTTTATAACGATTTCTTCTGTAAAGCGTTGTACGGCGGTGCTGAATCGTGGACACTGTAGAAACAGGATGTAACAAGGTTGGAGACACTGGAAATACGGATGTGGTGGAAGTTGTGGGGCACACTGGTTGAATAAAGTAAGGAACTGCAATGGACTGGTGAGAAAAGACAGACGCTGTAGAAGAAGGAAGGTGAGTCGGTCGAAGGCAGTGGAGGGAATAGTGAGTTGTGCGAGAGAGATAGAGAAGAAGGGGATCAATTTTGATTGAAGGAGAATGGAGACACACGAGACTGGTGAACAACGGAGGCATGGTGTCATGTGAGAACCTGCCAGAGAAAACCACACCACAGACTTACCTACAATATTCTTAACGGTAACACTAATTAATTTATCCATAATTTGACAGTAATTTCATTAACATATCAACTTTATAATCTTACCGTATTGGAGGCTGTGGAAACTCTTCGTGCTTCCAGGTACTCTGCAAACAAATAACAATCATATTACTTGAATATAGCCTCTACGTCTATAATATAATGAGTATACTCGACAGGATCGCCCAGTATAAGCTGATTTGGTGGGAACACGTTTGCCGAATTGATGACTGCCGCATCCCCAGACAGCTATGGAACTATAAGCGGAAGGGACGGAGAGGTGTGGAATGTCTGAGGAAGCGCTGGAATGACAAGCTCTAGACTTTGCCTGTTTGAGACGGGAACAAACCATCCTTGGTTTAATCCTTCCAAATGATGATGATGATGATGATGATGACGTCTGTAACCATTGGCGGCTGATGACAAATGCTATATCACAAAGTAACAATGCTGCATTTAGTGCTACCCCTTCAACAGTAAAAAGCTGCGACGGACAAAGGGAAGCTATGGGGGTGTTCCGTCCTGGTCCCTTCAACAAGGTGAGGGGGATGGGGCATAGGTTCCATAAAGTTTCACTAAAATCCTTTACCTACATTTTATACCCTATAACTAGAAACTGTTGTTCGCTTTCTATCCTGAGAATGGGATTGGGTTATTAGATCAATGTTTCAGTGTTTAGATCATGTTTCTTTCCTCTGTCAACGATGAGCGAGGGAAGACTTGAGAAAATTTGACGTTACATATGTAGAAAGATAAACTGCAGATTTTTATGATGTAACAGATTAACTCAGTAAAACGACTTAATTTCTATATAACTTAATTGTAAGTCAATGAAACTTCAATTTTTCTGCTTTTATATGTTTTTCCCTGATTCGTTAAGATATATAAATGACGTGTGGAATATTCAGATAGACCCTACGTGTTACTAAAAAAATATATAAAATATGAGCATGATCAACATCACCACACCAAGGACTAGGCCTTAGACCAGTTACGGAACCCATCTCCTCCTCGGTCTACTGACATCTCTCTTCCCTGTAGGGTGATAGCCCAAGGCAGTCACACGCAGACGGATATCAGGCATGCGATTCAAGTGTTCACACCATCTCCTTCTGTGGTCTTCAATCTTCTGGTGCAATGATACAATGCTTATATCGCGTCTAATATCGTCGTTCCTTCTCCGATCCAAGAGAGAACAATCTTGAGTCCCTCTTAGAAATTTCATTTCGGCTGCCTGAATCCTCTACATGTCCCATTTACCAGAGTCCATGTCTCACTGGCGTACAGGTATGTGGGGACAGCCAGTTTTATAAAATTTCATTCGGGTATCCTTCCGTGTTTAATTTTTCAGCTACCTATGGATCGTTCCACAGATGCGTCTAAATTTTGTTACCTTACTATAAAAGATATACTTATAAGATAAAAAACCGTAGCTAAGGCTTCAAAGTGTAAGGACTTGATCTGATTAAATTCAGTGTCATTTATTTAGGTAAATCACCACCAAAAAATTTTTTGAAGAAAGAAACTGTAATTTCGTGACTGTTTTGTGCCCGCTATCACAAAGCGAAGCTTTAACTACGTGCGGCGATATGTAAAGCTGTGGATGAGCAGAATTTTGGTCAATAGCATATTGCTAAGTGCTGGAAAGTGTTTTGCGTGACTGCCGGAATATTTTTATTGGTTAAAACTTGTGGATACAATTTACCTACAACTGTGTAATTTATTTATTCTACATACACATAGTTAATCATTTTCCTTTATAGAAAAAATTTACTTTCACTTTAATAAAAAGGAAAGGGATGTACGAATATTCAATTAGAGATCACGTTCTTCTTGCCATAGCAAATACGGAGGATTTCATGGAAACATAGCACACCAACATTCGTAAACTTTCGGGTAAACTCGGATGAAGGTTCTGAGTCTTACAGCACACACGCGTTGCCAGAGAAAACCCGATTTAAGGAACAAATTTAATAATGAGTTTCCTACAAAAATAAAAATAGTCATTTATCAGTTTCGTATGATTTTCACAAAATGGTTGTTACTTATGGTCCTTTGAACCAACGTTTTAAGCTAAATTCCACCTGAAATCATTCACATTGTGTCACAATTTCATCCACATTTACCTTTGAGGCTGAAACCCACAACAAATCTTAGACTGGCCATGAGGAGAAAGAAAGCGTTTCCACATGAATGTTAATATAATCTTTTTTGATTATTTTTGTTATAAGAATAAGTCTATGAAATATGTCAGAAAATCCCTGAACCACTTCTGTGTACTATATACCTATATAAGTATATATTGTAAGAATAAATACATAATTTAATGTAATTAAATAATAATAATAATCATCATCATCTCCACTTCAAGGATTAGGCTGCACTGGCTGTTCCGGAAACCATCTCGTCCTCGGACGTCCCACACTACGATACCCTTGGCTTATGATTCAAGGAAAGTTTAAGAAGGCAGTTTTTGCCAATCTCTCCTGACTGCGTTACGGACGCTGCGCAGGAATAGCTGAGCGGTGGGACTGCCACCTTAATACCTCTCAGCTTGGGTGATTGCCATTCAGGGTTTTCTCCCCTAGGCTCTTCCGTTCTCTCCGCTGTTGAGATAATCCTCTTCCACCTTCGAGAACGTTGGGCGGTTTTCACCTGTAACTCCAGCAGGGAGTCCTTACTGGACACTACCGTCAGGAGCCAAATAGACCCAGCAGGGAGTCCTTACTGGACACTACCGTCAGGAGCCAAATAGACCCAGCAGGGAGTCCTTACTGGACACTACCGTCAGGAGCCAAATAGACCCAGCAGGGAGTCCTTACTGGACACTACCGTCAGGAGCCAAATAGACCCAGCAGGGAGTCCTTACTGGACACTACCGTCAGGAGCCAAATAGACCCAAATTTCTTAACGAGGTTGTTACTCCTCCGACTCCTCCTTCCTCATCACGGGCACTGGCGGACTTTAATTAAATAATATTATACCTTGTAATAAAAAAATAATATTATACCTTATTCAGCATTCTTTGCCAAATTGGGATCATTTGCAGAGAGCGAAAAATTACAACGCCTGCTGGGATGAAATATGTGCCGTTCTTGTTGGTAGAAACTTGTGTCGGAGAAATACAAGGCTGTTCGATGTCTCTGTATCTATCCAATTTTTACGCCCAGAAGGCAATCGATAAGATAAAAGGGGAAGTGCAGGTTGGCATAGAGTCCACGGAGAAAGAATAGACAGTCTTAGGTGTGCGGACGACACAGTCCTAACGAACACGATCTACAAAACATTCTTAGTATAACGGACAGAGCAACGGAAGAGGATTTCAGTACAAAAATCGACAAATAAATGACGAAAATACAAGTTTTCAAGAGAAATATACTTGGCAGGAGGGGAATTAACTGGAAAACAAGATCGTCCAAGAAGAGTAAGAATTTACTTACTTCAAGAAATAAAATTACAAATTACAAACTTACAAATGATGGTAGAATCTGTGGGACAGTGTAAGTAGAATACAGCTGTTAAAAAAACTCTATTTAATAATTTAAAATAAAAACTACTTATTTCAAAGAATATCAGCTTGAAGGTGAGATGAAAATCTTGTAAAACTCTTTTTGAAGTGTCGTTATTTGTGGAAGCGGTTCATAGACAAGAGAGAAAGAGAAAAAAGGAGAAAGATCTAGTCTGTTTCCTTGCAATTCCTCGGCTACACTAAACAGATGCGCTTGTCCGATGTTTCGTTCTTGATTCGTAATCTAGCTTTCGAGGCGTGGTGTTATAGAAGGAAGCTCGGGATAGAGAAACAGACTAATGAGTAGGTGTTTCAAAGATGGAAGTTCCGTATTGCAATAGAAGAAGAAGAGAAGAAGGAGACTGTACGTATTATATAATACGTATATACGTTAATACGTATTAGGAGACTGTAGCCTGACCATAAAACTCACAGAAGAGAAAATAGAGAGGAAAACCTTAGGGGAAACCCGCGTTGGGAATTCATGACTCAGACCATAGAAGGCACGAGTATGATTATTGCCACGCATTAAAAATGACGGCAAACGACAGAAAGAGTGAACAGCTGCGAGCTGTCAACTGTAAGAAGATACGTGAATAATAATGGGATATAAGGAACGTGCATCACAAAATAAAAAGCGGACAGCGACAAGAGTGAGGTTTATGTCCACAATTATTTATACCATACAGGACACTCTCATTAATCCGGCAGATATCAGTCCATTGCAGTGCCGGATCAGTGGAAATGCCAGATTAATGGATGGTTATTAGAAAAAATACATTTAAATGACAAAAAGTAGCGTATATTTTACATAATGGTAAATCACGAAAAAACTTACACCTGATTAAAAATATAGTAAATTATCTTCTATTTTTCCTTAAAATTATTCAAATTAGTTTTATGTTTATAATTTAGTCAAACGTAGGAAGAAACAAAACTCGCAAAGTAATGTACAGTACTATTCCATTGGAATGAAAAAGCTGTCAATTTTCTTCTGTTTCTTGGCTTGAAACGACACTTTTAACACTTTTTCCTGCAGTTTTTTTGCAACACGAGAATTTCACAGACACCCCATTTTCTTCTGCCCACCTAATAGAAGTTGTG
Source organism: Magicicada septendecula (assembly GCA_034769895.1). Lineage (NCBI taxonomy): Eukaryota > Metazoa > Arthropoda > Insecta > Hemiptera > Cicadidae > Magicicada > Magicicada septendecula. The sequence continues at coordinate 103,516,864 of CM068373.1, read as the reverse complement.
AAGGCGTCCACTGCCATATTATGACCTGCTGTATGAAGTTCTCCCTCCTCCTCCTCCTCCACCTCGTCACTGGTCATCACATCGACTGTTTCATCGTTTGTCAAAAACTGTTTTTTTTTTATCTTCGTCACCCGGCAGCCACTTGTTTACATTGTCCGTTGTCAAATCATCTTTTTTGTTTACTGGTGACGACATTATGCACTCACGATCTTAAATTACGTAAACATGACAAATAATTACACCAAAAATAAAAAATAAAACTGCAAATAAACGGCACTGTATACAGCGGCATCATTGCAACTGATGCAACTGACGTCTATGGTTAGCGACTTGTTTCCTCCTCCACGCTCGCCAGCACCCGCCTGAAAACGCCGGACTACTGGAGTGGCCGGACTACCGCAGTGCCGGATTACAGAGGGTGTACTGTATATAGTAAAGATAATCATATTATTAAATTATCTTACAAGAAAAAGAGAAAAAAGAGCGGAAGAAATTTTATCAAAAATTTTAATTTTAATAATAATACTGGCACTACGGTACGGTAGTAGAATATGGACTTTGTGTGTGTGTGTGTGGGGGGGGGGGTGTAATTTTAGGCAGCGCTACTGAGTCGTAATTACAGACTACATATTAAAATAATTAATTAATCTATACGTGTGAGTAAAACTTGTTATAATTCCGCCTGTAACCAGTAAATAATGGTATTTGATAATAATCGAAGGTTTAGACGCTGTCAAAACGGACAAAGGAAACCAATTTAAGAAATGATTGATTATTTACATCGATAAGCCGGTCGTATAAAAAAAGAGTATGACATCGAATCCAAGAACCACTTAAACGGGCGCTTTACTAATGTCTTTTTGTTATATCGCTCCACTTGAGATAGTCGCTAAACCTGTACTACCTTTCGGATAAAAAATAAAACGAAATCATAAACGGTTTAAGCAAATAATATTGGTCTGATCAATTTGTACAGAAAAAACAAGCGTGAATACGACCAGCGATTTCCAATGCGGCCCGCGACATTATCTTGAAAACCAGTTTAATAATTACTCCGTTTACTTTAATATGTAAATAAATAATAAAATATTGTTTTAAAAGAGAATAACCTTGGAGGAAAACCTATGAAAAATGTTTTACTGAACACTAATAGAAGTACAGCAAATGACAGTTTGATTGTTTAATGGAATTTGTATTTATAGCCCTTTTTTTTATTTTCATCGTATTACAAGACCCCGTCTATTTCGCAAAACAGGTACGCATGTCCGATGTTCGTTCTCGATTCTCAATCAGTCCCGTCTGTTATTCAAAGTTACGTTAAAGAGTTTATAACTAAAGTTGTGTCATTAAAGGTGCGTCCAGCATACGATGCAACAACGTATCGTAACGCAACACCGCCGCGTGTCATATTTAGACGACACACCGTAACCGCAACATCGCAACATCGTAACGTCGGAGCGTTCCGTCGCTTGTCGGTTTTCCAGCGTCGCATCAAAGGAATGGTACGCACTGGCGTTACGCATGCTCTTTGCATGTCTGGACGGGACTGCGTGACCAGTGCTTTATCAGTACGCAACATGGAGTGGACTGAAGAACTTACGCTGCAATTTATTGAAGTGTATCGCAGTAAAGCAATATTGTGGGATACAAAACTCGCTGACATTCTGCTTGAGGCCACTAACTGCTTGAAATTTCAAATCTAAAAGTAAGTGATTACCACTGTACATTCTACTATTATATAGCTGTATCTTTCCCGACGTTTCTTCTTTTTTACTAAATAGTCCATGACAATACAGGCTGCCGCACCATATCCATACGCACACTACACGTACACGTACACTACACCTGTACACGTTTATCTGTTACGCGACCATGTCCTGTTGCGCGTACGATGTATGTGTCACGACCATGTCCTGTTGCGATGTTAGATTTTACGCGTCGGTGTTGCGTAACGATACATTGTTGCATGTCTGGACGCACCTTAAGGCAAGCGCAACCCCCCCCCTCAGTCTGTCACCGGGCGCCGCCGGTACGGACAAGATATAGATGGAAGGAGAGGGAGGGTGAAAGTTCCACAAGGTCGGCGTGATGAGGCAGATGGCCAGTTGATGGCTTACGGGGGGGGGGGGTCATCGAGCAGCGTTTGGGGGCGTTTATGGCGTCTAGGTTGTGGGCCAACGTCTGTGCTAAGGCGACGGAGGTGTGGATGGGAACTCTGGGCCGCTTCCAATCCAGTATTTATACGTCAAATGCACTGTATTGAGATAGCGAGCCTGGATGACGGTAGTTTAGTCGAGTAAACGTCTGTAAGGGGCAGAACGCCTAGAACAAATCAGAACGTTGCGCAACTCTGCCGCGCAGAATAATCTGTAAACGTCTGGAACAACCTCTCGCGGTGCCGTGTGTCCAGGATCACTTACGCACATTGCGAGATGATACTATTTATTTCATTACCGTAACAATATTATGATTTCATTACTCGTACATACGACTACAGTAAATAAAACAGATACAGTAGAGCATCGATTATCCGAACATCCATTAACCGAACGCTTAGTAATATCCACATCCACTAACTTAGCCTTAGTAATACACTACAGTACAGTATACAGATTGCTGTAATTATATAACAGTAAATTAGAAATGATTTTATAATAAAAACCTTTGCTTTTGTAAAGAGAAATAATGTTTTCAATTTACGATCTATTAGTCTATCCGAAATATCGATTATCCGAATGGGCCCTCGTCCCGAGAGGTTCGGATAATCGATGCTCTACTGTACTGTTCTGCGTGGTGTGAAGAATAAGAAACAGTGTCCTGGCTCATTGACACTGTATATCCAGCTAGCTGATCATGACATCAATAAAGCTCAAAGGAGAACCTCACAAAATGTGCTCCGCTGACCGATGAATATAAGAACTTTCACAAATGACAGTCTGTTGAAGTAATACTGCTGAAAGCTAGCAACCAAGCGAAGGTAGCAGCCTGGGAGCTGGATTTCCTGGAGCTTGAATAAGAGCCCGTCGTGCCAGACACTGTCAAAGGCCTTTTCCACATCTAGGAAACAGGCGACAGTCTGCTCTTTCCGACAGCCGGCGCCCGTGATGTACTCCACCAGTCTCATCAGCTGATGAGTAGCGGACTGCCCAACATTCGAGAACCTGAACGTTCAGGTTTCCTAGAGACATCTAGGACTCGCCGTTGTACGATACGTTCGTGGCTGACAGGACAACACTCCGCTCGCTTTTTAAACAACAACAAGAAAAGAATAATCCAAATACGTTGCCATAATTATAACCACTAACACAACTTTTTAAATTAAAGACCAATAACAAAAATTAGTTTTAAACAATAACATTAATTCAAAAACAACACAATTGTTTTGAACATAATATTAGACTTTATATAATAGTAAATATCAGTTGAGCAAAATTATAGGTTACAGAAATCTTTATAAACAGTTTAAATGCAACTACATTATTACGTACGTAGATTATTCCTTGTCATTACGTATTATCTAATTTGCTGCGATATTGGTGTTTTAATAATACACTGGTAACAAACGCGTGCGCGTACACACGTTTTTTGATACATGTAAAATAAAAACTTAAAGTTTTGGGCTGCGATATGCAGAAGAAAATGTGCATGTTTCAGTACGTACTTGTACGAGATTTCGTCTGCAACTATTCCGAGGAAACATTCAATGCAAAGAAAAAACACAAAAAGCCGTATTTGTCGTTTATCAGTTTGTCTATAGAATATAACAAAGCACATATTGTATCAGGAATTGGTCCTGTGACGTGTACACCGTAGGACACGGCACCGACTCCTAACTTCACACAGCTACTTCATACTCGTAAGTTGTTTACAATTTAAATGAAAACAAATTACTCTTTAGACCGTTTGTTTGATAATTTTAATGCAATTTAAAGACGAGAAATTATTTTATAAGTTATAGTTCATTTAATGTTATTCTGAATTTAATGTAATATTAACACAAATTTAATGTTAATTAATGTTAAGTTGGTCGTTGAGACATGTACACGTAATATTTTGGTCGACTCCACTTCATTGTTAAGGATGCCGGTATGTATTGTCTTTGTTCAGACATGACTGGGGGTCGTCATGTACCTATTTGATTCGTGTTTTTGTTTAAAACGAATTTAGTTATTCTGTGTCATCTAGTGACAATTAAAAAGTGTTTTAGTGGTTGTGTCTTGTATACGTATTGTTGCTTTGTTGTTGTCCATTGTTATTTTATTCTATAACGATAAAGGTAATCCTTTATATTAACAATAAATGTGTATAATAAATTTTTGTTTATATTTACTTTAATTATCTATGTCCCGCGTGTTGGGACGCCAAATATAACAATAAAGGTGTTTATTGCTATTTTTATTTAATTAATTTATTAATTAATGACTCAATTTAATTTATTCCCACTTGTTGTGGTGCCAAATTGAACAATTATAGTGTGTGCGCCGCATTGTGGGCGTCAAATATAGCTGATAAAGTTTTTGATGTTAATTAATTGGTTTGTTAACTACTTCAAAAGTTATTGAGTATGTAGCTGTAATTTAAAATCTTCTTAAGCTTCCTAGGTGAAGCGTCAAATAGAATAATAATTTGTTGTGATTGTTATTGATTACGTATACGTATGTAATAATAAATGATTGTTTTATAAGTCGTTGTTCAATTTCTTTGATGTCATATACTAATTCTTAATCTTTAGGTGTTTCAAATAATTGACAACATACACAAGGCTTTACAAGGTTAACTTAATTTATTATACTTAATAGCATTGATGTCACTTACTTAATTTATTACAATTAATAGCATTGACGTCACTTACTTAATCTCCTGAAAAGAAATACAACATATATCTTGCAATTTTACTGGCTACATCAATCTATCATTTATTATTTTGTTAACACTTGCTTAATTTCCTATACTCTTCATCTAGATACTTATTAGACTTTAACCATCATTATTATACATTTTATTCTATATTAAACAATTCTTAGTAAATGGATTCATGAAGATTGGATATCAACTGTATATCATCTGTAATAGTTGTCTTATGAATTTACCCTGACTAGCTACTAGTTATTACTTTCTTTAAATATTATTACTTATGAGTTCTTTCAGATGAACAGACAGTGTTTTAATTAATTAGTAGTGCATGAATATAAAATTTACCTTGATGTATGTTAATCCGTTCTATGGCGAAAAGTCTTCTGCGCTGTCATCCTGTTTCCTTGTCTCTCCAGGTTACTGGAAGTCCTTGCGGCTGGCATTATCACCTCGTAGAATGCACTCGCACTTATCACTTCTCTTCTCGCACTCCGACATATATATATGTATGTAACTTTTGGTTTAGTTCTGGTGATTTTACTTTCGAATGTTAGTACATGTTATTTGATAATCTAAATTTTGCTGAATTGTTTCTACTCAAGTGCCATTGCATTATTCTGAGTATGATAAGGATTTCTTGAAATATACCAAGTGTTGTATGCTCTGTGATTTTTATTCGCACTGTTTTTCCGCGGTTTTACTTTGTTAACACGCCAGTTGTTTATATTTAATGGTGTTAATAATTATTATTGTCTCTAATTTTATGACCGTAATTAGTTCTCTACCGGTTCTCTTTTGCTATCACTGTTTCGGCATTTTGTCTATCTCTTACACATTTACCGCACTTCTGCTCCGATTAACGTCTTTGATAATAATATTAACTCAAGGCGACCAACTTAGTCGATTTTAGTTATACTTCGTCATCTCTTTTAAAACACACTAAGTTCCATTACCGGCTTCCGATTCTCGACTGTTCGTACTTATAAACTCATACCGATTCTTCAACCGATACGACTTTTCTCCGTTACGGCATCCGCACTCCCGTCAGTTCCGATATATAAATTATACGACTCTTGATATCTGACTCTCGACTTCGGCTATTAGATTTAAGATATAAAACTTCCGATACAAGACTTCCGATATACAACTCCAGCGATCATACTCTCTGATCTATGAAACAAGACTTAAGACTCTAAGAGAACATACTCTCCGGTATAAGAATAAAAACTTAAGACCCCTGCTCGCGGTCAACACTCTAGTTTATACCCCAAAAATCCCACTATTTTCTCTAATTCCCACTTAACTTCTCAACCTCTGCGCTTCTATTGGTTTTCGTTTGTTTTCTGGTGGAAACTCCGCCTTAACACCCTAGATTTTCTTCTGGCTTCGTTTTTTATTCGTTCCTCCAGCTCGTTTCCTTGGCAACCACTTCTTGTAGGAACGTTCTCCTCAATTCTCGACTCTGATAGGCTTCCGTATTCCCTACCCTTACAAGTTCTTCCTGGTTGGCTCCACCCATCGTTTGAGTCGGATGACCAATTTAACGGCTGTCTATCACCCTTGTATATTGGCGTCTTGCCCTTTTTAGACAAAGTGCTTTTAATTGCTGTGTGGCCCTCTCATCTGCCCTTTTGTTCAACACATGTACTGCTTCTTACCCGTTACCAATGCTCGTATTGTCTACTAGTTTCTCCTAGCCGCTCCCACGACGAGTGTGGTCAATTCCGAGTATTCCAGACAGCTGCTACATCTGCTCTCTAATCCTTCATTCGCCGCGTACCCTTCTGGTAAAGCTGGACGTCCCGCCGTTCGTTCATTGTCCAAACGTATTGTCGTCACTCAAACCGGGCTTTTCCTGTCTATTGTAGCAATGTAACACTGCGTTTGGTGTGCACCTCAACGCATGTGGCTAATTGTCTTTTGGATAGCGTCGCTACGTCGCCTTGTCAGCGATCTTTTGTCTCTTCTTAGCGATATATTTCGCCTTTGTTTCTCTTGGGTCCGGCGCATCACCCACAATTCGCTTAACCGAACAGCTGCTGCGACAGAGGCATTGTTCTCCTACACCCTGTCTTCCTTTGTCTTGGACTACACATGTTACCGAGCCATCGTATATCTTTGTATAGCTGTCAGCAACCCTAATTACAACGTTCACTTACAAAAAAAATTTTATTTAGAAATTTTATCGTTATAATTCTGATTCACCAAAGGCAGCGAAAAAATTCTACGAATCGATAAGGTAAAATCGTTTAATAAGGAATCATAGATTCTAAAATCGTTTCACGTTATGCAATTTATTGTTATAATATTTGCAAATATTATTGCTATAATTTACTTGTGTTAATATCTTGCTATTGTATTGCATACATATAACAGTGTGTGTTTTACAATTAACTCAACAACAGAACTGCCGTGACAGTTTTCAGTTGTGCTTTGTTGTAGCTATTTAATTCGTAAATATAATTGAATACTCTGGCAGCCACAAAACTTGCAAAAACTACATTTTTGTGTTTCAATGTAAACTATAGTTGAAAACTAAGTGCGGAGGCGAAACATTTTTCAAAACATTTATGGGTCCAAATAATGTAAAACATGGTTTTTTCATTTTATAATTGGAATCCACGACTAATTTAGCTGCGTACGCGGTAAATAAGGTAGTTTTTTGACGTAAATAAGGTAAAATTTGCGTTGTTAGGTTAACATGCAGACTAACCTAACTACTAACCTTTCTCGCTTTTTGTGAAATCCACGTAAAAAAAACTAACTCGAAGTAAGGCGTTACTACACATTCCCTGATACCTTCACACGTCTCCCTTTTTTGTGACAGAACTCATTTTTCACTAGAACTCGTTTTTCAATAATACTCGGTTTTTGTGCAGATCGCAGAAAAGGAACCAATCTCGAAGTAAGGCGGGCCCGCGGGGTGGCCCCTTGGCCTCTTGCTTATTACTATACATGTCTCTTTCTTGACATAACTCGTTTTCCACTAATACTCGTATTTTGTGCAGATCACTGGAAAAGCAACCAACTCGAAATAGCATTGTGTTCCGAGATCTGTAAGTAATTAGGCTATGCATTTTTTCGCATAAATAAAAAGTGTAAATTTTTCGCGTCCGCACCTAGTTTTGACCTGTTTTGACGCGTAGAAACACAAAAAACGCGGTTTTTGCAAGCATTGTGTCTGCCATAGCTCAATTTTCACTCGGAACTGTTACCTCTTATATTAACAAATCATTTCAGTAGTCTAATAATTCGTTTCGTTTCCAGTATTCAACTCAAAATAAGGAATGTGTGTAGAAAGAAGGAAAAGGTTTGATATATTTAGTTATACAAATTACTGATCCGATTTTCCAATATTAATAGTATAGAAAGAATAGGTGAAGTCATAATATTAATGAACCTTGAGCGAAGCAAATTCTCAAGTTTAACTCGACCGTTTGGTATTTGTCTGTCTGTTTGTCTGTCTATCAGACGGCTGTCTGTCTGTCTACCTTTCTATCTCTCTGTCTGTTCGGGGTATGTCCCACGATAACTTTTAAATGCACGAGCCGATTTTCGTAAAATGGCATCCGTGTCCATACCTTTAACCAATTTTAATTTAAACTGCCTTTAATGTTTTCGGTACTTTCCCAATATCCGTATCCACACTACATTACGCAATAGTATCGATATACCACAGTGTGAAGAAGAAGTGTATTATTTGTACATTATTCTATTTCTTAATGTAAAGTGAAAATAGGAAATTTTTTCATTTGTGAGGTTAAGTGATAATACTTGTTTTTGTTTTTAGTTTACTATTTAAATAAATAAAACCAATGGTTAGGAAAAATATAACGTTTGAACATGTGTCTAACGTATATATACAATGCTTATAACAGAGTAACATTTAATATAACGTTATTATAACATAACTTTTTTTAGCAAAACAAGAACAGAAAATATAAAGTGTAAAATACAATTATTACTAAATAGGAAGAGATTAAAACAACAAAAAACAACGTATTAACAAATAAAAACAAGCGTTCTTATTCGTTAGGCGACCAGTATGTTTTTATGTTATTAAGTAAGATCTCGAAAACTTCACTGCACGCGAATTTTGTGGCAAACACAAAAAGAGAGACCTGTATAACACCCCGCCTTACTTCGAGTTGGTTGTTTTTCCAGTGATTTGCACAAAAACCAAGTATTCGTGAAAAACGAGTATTAGTGGAAAACGAGTTCTGCCACAAAAAGGGAGACACGTATAGTATCAGGCAGGGACAGTAACTCGCCTTACTGTGACGATTTAATTGAAACTGTAATCTTAAATAAATAAAAATTAAATTTGCGAGCGATTAAGTTTTTAAATCGCACTATTAAACCTAAAGCCCCTGTACTAAATCAGAATGAGAATGAGAAGTGAATGAAAATCAACAGAAGCACTAATAAAAAGTCGAATTGAAAAAAATTATTAATATCACAGTTAACCCTTTGCTAGTCATCATGCGGTGACCTGTTAGTTCCGGACTCAACGTGTTTATCGAGTCGTCTGTAATTTAGGAAGATATAAAAATCATAATGTTTTTAATTAGAAATTTGAAGGCACGAGTAGTAGTTAAAATAATTCACTTAAATTGTATATGTATAATTAATGTATTATTTTTGGTAATAAGAATGTCAATTTAAATAAAAATAGGAACTATATTGTCGCGGAGTACTTGCCCCTCTCCGTTGTTATGTGCCAGTCGAATCTAGTAGAGAGTCACTATGCTGCCGTCAGACCGTACAGACGTATGAGCGAGAGCTCCATGAAAATGCATTTGTTTTTTAATTTAATTGTAAAATGTTAGCTACCACTGCTAAACGTGGCAAGCGTTGTGTAATGTGTGAATGATATAAAGATGTGTTAAGAAGAAAAATGTAATAAGTAAAACAAAAACTTAACTAGTACTAAACAAGATAACGTCTCCCCTCAAGAGGTAAATACAAGTACAACCTTATACATGAAGATGTGATCCGCAAAAACTTCATAAATACACGTATACGATGCATAAGACGCTGACGAGGACCTCCGTGGATCTACACCTACTTTCACAAAAGAAACTTCAATCTCCGCAGTGAACATCCTATCTAGTACTTGCCGAACACACGACCCAGATGATGATGCCGACTTCAAGAATTCCAAAGAGAGATACCCCAGGACGAGGTTACTACGACCAATTGTAAAGGTGACTCGATAGCTTGCCTAACGAGAGTTAATCATATTTGATACACAACTCACATTAAAAAGAGACTTTTAAAACACTATAAATTTTATTTAAAATTAAAATGAGACAAGCTAAGAGTTTACTGTAAGATTCAATATCGTACGTTGTAACACATTAAATGTAAATGTAATTTATAATCACTTTGTGTAATAATACCATTCTTCAAATGGTAAAAGAAGTCTTGCAAGCGTCTAGATGAACTCAAAATACTTAGAAGTCTTTGCTATAAATATACTTAAAGTAAACTCGGATCCGAGGTAAAAGAATACATAATCAGTTTGATCCCTAAGTTTTTATGAAAAGCATTTAAATATTTTAATCTAATTAATGATGTCATGGGATCTTTGAGTAACAGTTGTTAATAAAGAGACGTCATCTTGTTACACATGAAAATGAGTGCATAAATCAGTGAAATACCTTCCCTTGTTTCCTTATAATTATCTTATGTAATTTGTTCAGTTAATTTGAGTTTAATAACAGTTCGTTACAACGTAGGCAGCCCATGTAATTGGCCAGTGTCAGTTAAGATGGGTTCCCTGGATTTGTAACGTGGCAATACGTTACAAAATTGCGCCTCTCTGCTTTACTCTGCTTTGCTGTGCTTTAATTAGCTGTAAATAATACTTAATTGTGTACTGTGTTGTTGCTGTCTTGTAAGAGTAATTGTGTACAGAGTGTCACAAAATTGCGCCACTCTGCTTAATTAGTAAAATGGTTGTAAGCATCGTGACATTAACAGAGATACGTCACCCTGCTAATTGAAGTAATTGTTAAGTAGTAAAATAGATAACTTTTGGCACTCAGTTATCTGATCTATGCACTCAGGCAATGTATTTGATGTAACTTTAATTTTCATAAAATGAATTTGTTTTAAGATACGTAAATGATAGTCAGTATAACTTGAAATATCATTGTATGAAGCCAAATGCAAGTATGTACATGAATTGTAGTGCTTGGTGATCTGCTCAGTCTTTAACAGGTTTATATTATGACAATCCAAGACCTGTTGCTTCTTGAATATGACTGCATAGTATATGTTAGTGTATGTCTGTCGTCACGGTAAAAGTAAAAAAAAAAGAAATAATAATATTGCTCCTGTGTAAAGTAGACCCGGTTAATTACGTGGAAAGAATTTCGTAACTTAAATTTGTTACCAAATAAATAATTAATTTAATTGGGGAAAGTACGATAATTAATAAAGTCAGACTGTTATAACCGTAATACACGTGTAAGTTGAAGGCGTGATTTGTTGAATGAGATTCACCCCATGCGTCCGAGCTGGCTTCTCCAGTTAAGACCTGTCAAGGAAGTTAGTCTGTGGCATTGTGTAGAGAACAATACGTGAGCGTAAACCCCGCATTCTCACTCACACACTTACCCTGCCTTTGTTTACTAAATAAAAGAGGGTGGCCTACATTCCAGCAAACAGCTGATCGGCGATTTAACTTTGAAATATGTGTGTGTGGAATTTCTGTCTCTCCCTTAGAAGAGAAATTGTTCTTTTCTGAATTATGCAAATGATTTACCCAAGAATTCATCATATCAATGTAATTAGTGTGTAGTGTTGTAGAATCAGTTTTAAGTACGTTTTAATGTGTTAGAAATAAGATAAAAAAAAAATGGCCCAATTTAATCCGGATTTGTTATTAAAGGACGAGCTGTCTTACGAAGCTCTTTTGCGTGGACTACCCCATGCGAATGTAACAGTCGCGGAATTGCGTAGATCAATACGCGAATGTGGATTTGATACACCCGCGCAATTAAGCAACCTAAGCGAACTCGATTATGAGAGCAAGAGAGAAATTTGTAATGCCTAGTATAGTAGATCAAGTATTTTCACCGTGACGACAATTAAATAATGTAGTGACTTATTAATAATAAATTTATAATAATAAATAAAGTGTGCTAAATAAATATGGTAATTAAATAGGAAATAATTCTGAGTAAGTTTCTTAAATCTCCCCTAAGTAAATAATAAATAAAAAAAAAGGAAAAGGTAGGTTTCTTAGAAAGAGACAAAAAGAATATTAATAATAATTGCTTTAAATAATAAGGCTGAATAAATCTTAAGTTAAACTAAATAGTGTGAAGTGTAGCAGTAAGTAAGAGAAAAGAAAATAATAATACAAGTATAGTTGCATATTGTAAACACCCAGTCGTGGCCTGTTCGAGGAAATAAAGCGTGTTGAGAATTGTAGTAAGCTGCCACCCTCCCTCTATTGTGAAGAACCGGTGCTTATGTAAACAATTGAAAACCTCCCTAGTGTGTATTACAATGCATTGTGTAAAGTGTCTCCCCTTCCGCATAGTTTGTTTAAGTATTGTTAAAGAGATAATAAGAATTATCTTCGTGAAGTTTCGCTTCTCTCGTAGCATAAGATGTTAGGGTTAACTATAATCTAAAGTGGAGTATGGGATCCTCTTTAGATTATATTAGAGATAAGTTTATGATATATAATTAAGAATTATATATGTGTAACGTAACAGGTCACAACGGCGCCGACTGAAAAGGGTAATGATGGGGGCAGAAACGTGCCAAAAGATCATTAAAGAGTGCTGAAAGCTAACTTGTGTAGTTAGAGTAAGCCGATGTCAGTCGGGCCACGATATTGTGAGTTACGGATAAGTAGGGAAATTAGTATTAAGAATTAAAATATAAGTTAGTACTGTAAGAAGTGAGATAAAGGGAATTTCACGAAGGTGAACATTTAAATGAACAAGATCATTTAAAGAGAGATAGAGAAAACAAACCGTGTAGTAAAATTAAACTTCACACACTGACACCAAACATACTCCAAGTCCCCAATTGTGCGTTAGACTCACAAAACACCCGTAACGTGAAATTTAAGCGGTGGAGTATGTGACGATTTAATTGAAACTGTAATCTTAAATAAATAAAAATTAAATTTGCGAGCGATTAAGTTTTTTAAATCGCACTATTAAACCTAAAGCCCCTGTACTAAATCAGAATGAGAATGAGAAGTGAATGAAAATCAACAGAAGCACTAATAAAAAGTCGAATTGAAAAAAATTATTAATATCACAGTTAACCCTTTGCTAGTCATCATGCGGTGACCTGTTAGTTCCGGACTCAACGTGTTTATCGAGTCGTCTGTAATTTAGGAAGATATAAAAATCATAATGTTTTTAATTAGAAATTTGAAGGCACGAGTAGTAGTTAAAATAATTCACTTAAATTGTATATGTATAATTAATGTATTATTTTTGGTAATAAGAATGTCAATTTAAATAAAAATAGGAACTATATTGTCGCGGAGTACTTGCCCCTCTCCGTTGTTATGTGCCAGTCGAATCTAGTAGAGAGTCACTATGCTGCCGTCAGACCGTACAGACGTATGAGCGAGAGCTCCATGAAAATGCATTTGTTTTTTAATTTAATTGTAAAATGTTAGCTACCACTGCTAAACGTGGCAAGCGTTGTGTAATGTGTGAATGATATAAAGATGTGTTAAGAAGAAAAATGTAATAAGTAAAACAAAAACTTAACTAGTACTAAACAAGATAACGTCTCCCCTCAAGAGGTAAATACAAGTACAACCTTATACATGAAGATGTGATCCGCAAAAACTTCATAAATACACGTATACGATGCATAAGACGCTGACGAGGACCTCCGTGGATCTACACCTACTTTCACAAAAGAAACTTCAATCTCCGCAGTGAACATCCTATCTAGTACTTGCCGAACACACGACCCAGATGATGATGCCGACTTCAAGAATTCCAAAGAGAGATACCCCAGGACGAGGTTACTACGACCAATTGTAAAGGTGACTCGATAGCTTGCCTAACGAGAGTTAATCATATTTGATACACAACTCACATTAAAAAGAGACTTTTAAAACACTATAAATTTTATTTAAAATTAAAATGAGACAAGCTAAGAGTTTACTGTAAGATTCAATATCGTACGTTGTAACACATTAAATGTAAATGTAATTTATAATCACTTTGTGTAATAATACCATTCTTCAAATGGTAAAAGAAGTCTTGCAAGCGTCTAGATGAACTCAAAATACTTAGAAGTCTTTGCTATAAATATACTTAAAGTAAACTCGGATCCGAGGTAAAAGAATACATAATCAGTTTGATCCCTAAGTTTTTATGAAAAGCATTTAAATATTTTAATCTAATTAATGATGTCATGGGATCTTTGAGTAACAGTTGTTAATAAAGAGACGTCATCTTGTTACACATGAAAATGAGTGCATAAATCAGTGAAATACCTTCCCTTGTTTCCTTATAATTATCTTATGTAATTTGTTCAGTTAATTTGAGTTTAATAACAGTTCGTTACAACGTAGGCAGCCCATGTAATTGGCCAGTGTCAGTTAAGATGGGTTCCCTGGATTTGTAACGTGGCAATACGTTACAAAATTGCGCCTCTCTGCTTTACTCTGCTTTGCTGTGCTTTAATTAGCTGTAAATAATACTTAATTGTGTACTGTGTTGTTGCTGTCTTGTAAGAGTAATTGTGTACAGAGTGTCACAAAATTGCGCCACTCTGCTTAATTAGTAAAATGGTTGTAAGCATCGTGACATTAACAGAGATACGTCACCCTGCTAATTGAAGTAATTGTTAAGTAGTAAAATAGATAACTTTTGGCACTCAGTTATCTGATCTATGCACTCAGGCAATGTATTTGATGTAACTTTAATTTTCATAAAATGAATTTGTTTTAAGATACGTAAATGATAGTCAGTATAACTTGAAATATCATTGTATGAAGCCAAATGCAAGTATGTACATGAATTGTAGTGCTTGGTGATCTGCTCAGTCTTTAACAGGTTTATATTATGACAATCCAAGACCTGTTGCTTCTTGAATATGACTGCATAGTATATGTTAGTGTATGTCTGTCGTCACGGTAAAAGTAAAAAAAAAAAGAAATAATAATATTGCTCCTGTGTAAAGTAGACCCGGTTAATTACGTGGAAAGAATTTCGTAACTTAAATTTGTTACCAAATAAATAATTAATTTAATTGGGGAAAGTACGATAATTAATAAAGTCAGACTGTTATAACCGTAATACACGTGTAAGTTGAAGGCGTGATTTGTTGAATGAGATTCACCCCATGCGTCCGAGCTGGCTTCTCCAGTTAAGACCTGTCAAGGAAGTTAGTCTGTGGCATTGTGTAGAGAACAATACGTGAGCGTAAACCCCGCATTCTCACTCACACACTTACCCTGCCTTTGTTTACTAAATAAAAGAGGGTGGCCTACATTCCAGCAAACAGCTGATCGGCGATTTAACTTTGAAATATGTGTGTGTGGAATTTCTGTCTCTCCCTTAGAAGAGAAATTGTTCTTTTCTGAATTATGCAAATGATTTACCCAAGAATTCATCATATCAATGTAATTAGTGTGTAGTGTTGTAGAATCAGTTTTAAGTACGTTTTAATGTGTTAGAAATAAGATAAAAAAAAAATGGCCCAATTTAATCCGGATTTGTTATTAAAGGACGAGCTGTCTTACGAAGCTCTTTTGCGTGGACTACCCCATGCGAATGTAACAGTCGCGGAATTGCGTAGATCAATACGCGAATGTGGATTTGATACACCCGCGCAATTAAGCAACCTAAGCGAACTCGATTATGAGAGCAAGAGAGAAATTTGTAATGCCTAGTATAGTAGATCAAGTATTTTCACCGTGACGACAATTAAATAATGTAGTGACTTATTAATAATAAATTTATAATAATAAATAAAGTGTGCTAAATAAATATGGTAATTAAATAGGAAATAATTCTGAGTAAGTTTCTTAAATCTCCCCTAAGTAAATAATAAATAAAAAAAAAGGAAAAGGTAGGTTTCTTAGAAAGAGACAAAAAGAATATTAATAATAATTGCTTTAAATAATAAGGCTGAATAAATCTTAAGTTAAACTAAATAGTGTGAAGTGTAGCAGTAAGTAAGAGAAAAGAAAATAATAATACAAGTATAGTTGCATATTGTAAACACCCAGTCGTGGCCTGTTCGAGGAAATAAAGCGTGTTGAGAATTGTAGTAAGCTGCCACCCTCCCTCTATTGTGAAGAACCGGTGCTTATGTAAACAATTGAAAACCTCCCTAGTGTGTATTACAATGCATTGTGTAAAGTGTCTCCCCTTCCGCATAGTTTGTTTAAGTATTGTTAAAGAGATAATAAGAATTATCTTCGTGAAGTTTCGCTTCTCTCGTAGCATAAGATGTTAGGGTTAACTATAATCTAAAGTGGAGTATGGGATCCTCTTTAGATTATATTAGAGATAAGTTTATGATATATAATTAAGAATTATATATGTGTAACGTAACAGGTCACAACGGCGCCGACTGAAAAGGGTAATGATGGGGGCAGAAACGTGCCAAAAGATCATTAAAGAGTGCTGAAAGCTAACTTGTGTAGTTAGAGTAAGCCGATGTCAGTCGGGCCACGATATTGTGAGTTACGGATAAGTAGGGAAATTAGTATTAAGAATTAAAATATAAGTTAGTACTGTAAGAAGTGAGATAAAGGGAATTTCACGAAGGTGAACATTTAAATGAACAAGATCATTTAAAGAGAGATAGAGAAAACAAACCGTGTAGTAAAATTAAACTTCACACACTGACACCAAACATACTCCAAGTCCCCAATTGTGCGTTAGACTCACAAAACACCCGTAACGTGAAATTTAAGCGGTGGAGTATGTGACGATTTAATTGAAACTGTAATCTTAAATAAATAAAAATTAAATTTGCGAGCGATTAAGTTTTTTAAATCGCACTATTAAACCTAAAGCCCCTGTACTAAATCAGAATGAGAATGAGAAGTGAATGAAAATCAACAGAAGCACTAATAAAAAGTCGAATTGAAAAAAATTATTAATATCACAGTTAACCCTTTGCTAGTCATCATGCGGTGACCTGTTAGTTCCGGACTCAACGTGTTTATCGAGTCGTCTGTAATTTAGGAAGATATAAAAATCATAATGTTTTTAATTAGAAATTTGAAGGCACGAGTAGTAGTTAAAATAATTCACTTAAATTGTATATGTATAATTAATGTATTATTTTTGGTAATAAGAATGTCAATTTAAATAAAAATAGGAACTATATTGTCGCGGAGTACTTGCCCCTCTCCGTTGTTATGTGCCAGTCGAATCTAGTAGAGAGTCACTATGCTGCCGTCAGACCGTACAGACGTATGAGCGAGAGCTCCATGAAAATGCATTTGTTTTTTAATTTAATTGTAAAATGTTAGCTACCACTGCTAAACGTGGCAAGCGTTGTGTAATGTGTGAATGATATAAAGATGTGTTAAGAAGAAAAATGTAATAAGTAAAACAAAAACTTAACTAGTACTAAACAAGATAACGTCTCCCCTCAAGAGGTAAATACAAGTACAACCTTATACATGAAGATGTGATCCGCAAAAACTTCATAAATACACGTATACGATGCATAAGACGCTGACGAGGACCTCCGTGGATCTACACCTACTTTCACAAAAGAAACTTCAATCTCCGCAGTGAACATCCTATCTAGTACTTGCCGAACACACGACCCAGATGATGATGCCGACTTCAAGAATTCCAAAGAGAGATACCCCAGGACGAGGTTACTACGACCAATTGTAAAGGTGACTCGATAGCTTGCCTAACGAGAGTTAATCATATTTGATACACAACTCACATTAAAAAGAGACTTTTAAAACACTATAAATTTTATTTAAAATTAAAATGAGACAAGCTAAGAGTTTACTGTAAGATTCAATATCGTACGTTGTAACACATTAAATGTAAATGTAATTTATAATCACTTTGTGTAATAATGCCATTCTTCAAATGGTAAAAGAAGTCTTGCAAGCGTCTAGATGAACTCAAAATACTTAGAAGTCTTTGCTATAAATATACTTAAAGTAAACTCGGATCCGAGGTAAAAGAATACATAATCAGTTTGATCCCTAAGTTTTTATGAAAAGCATTTAAATATTTTAATCTAATTAATGATGTCATGGGATCTTTGAGTAACAGTTGTTAATAAAGAGACGTCATCTTGTTACACATGAAAATGAGTGCATAAATCAGTGAAATACCTTCCCTTGTTTCCTTATAATTATCTTATGTAATTTGTTCAGTTAATTTGAGTTTAATAACAGTTCGTTACAACGTAGGCAGCCCATGTAATTGGCCAGTGTCAGTTAAGATGGGTTCCCTGGATTTGTAACGTGGCAATACGTTACAAAATTGCGCCTCTCTGCTTTACTCTGCTTTGCTGTGCTTTAATTAGCTGTAAATAATACTTAATTGTGTACTGTGTTGTTGCTGTCTTGTAAGAGTAATTGTGTACAGAGTGTCACAAAATTGCGCCACTCTGCTTAATTAGTAAAATGGTTGTAAGCATCGTGACATTAACAGAGATACGTCACCCTGCTAATTGAAGTAATTGTTAAGTAGTAAAATAGATAACTTTTGGCACTCAGTTATCTGATCTATGCACTCAGGCAATGTATTTGATGTAACTTTAATTTTCATAAAATGAATTTGTTTTAAGATACGTAAATGATAGTCAGTATAACTTGAAATATCATTGTATGAAGCCAAATGCAAGTATGTACATGAATTGTAGTGCTTGGTGATCTGCTCAGTCTTTAACAGGTTTATATTATGACAATCCAAGACCTGTTGCTTCTTGAATATGACTGCATAGTATATGTTAGTGTATGTCTGTCGTCACGGTAAAAGTAAAAAAAAAAAGAAATAATAATATTGCTCCTGTGTAAAGTAGACCCGGTTAATTACGTGGAAAGAATTTCGTAACTTAAATTTGTTACCAAATAAATAATTAATTTAATTGGGGAAAGTACGATAATTAATAAAGTCAGACTGTTATAACCGTAATACACGTGTAAGTTGAAGGCGTGATTTGTTGAATGAGATTCACCCCATGCGTCCGAGCTGGCTTCTCCAGTTAAGACCTGTCAAGGAAGTTAGTCTGTGGCATTGTGTAGAGAACAATACGTGAGCGTAAACCCCGCATTCTCACTCACACACTTACCCTGCCTTTGTTTACTAAATAAAAGAGGGTGGCCTACATTCCAGCAAACAGCTGATCGGCGATTTAACTTTGAAATATGTGTGTGTGGAATTTCTGTCTCTCCCTTAGAAGAGAAATTGTTCTTTTCTGAATTATGCAAATGATTTACCCAAGAATTCATCATATCAATGTAATTAGTGTGTAGTGTTGTAGAATCAGTTTTAAGTACGTTTTAATGTGTTAGAAATAAGATAAAAAAAAAATGGCCCAATTTAATCCGGATTTGTTATTAAAGGACGAGCTGTCTTACGAAGCTCTTTTGCGTGGACTACCCCATGCGAATGTAACAGTCGCGGAATTGCGTAGATCAATACGCGAATGTGGATTTGATACACCCGCGCAATTAAGCAACCTAAGCGAACTCGATTATGAGAGCAAGAGAGAAATTTGTAATGCCTAGTATAGTAGATCAAGTATTTTCACCGTGACGACAATTAAATAATGTAGTGACTTATTAATAATAAATTTATAATAATAAATAAAGTGTGCTAAATAAATATGGTAATTAAATAGGAAATAATTCTGAGTAAGTTTCTTAAATCTCCCCTAAGTAAATAATAAATAAAAAAAAGGAAAAGGTAGGTTTCTTAGAAAGAGACAAAAAGAATATTAATAATAATTGCTTTAAATAATAAGGCTGAATAAATCTTAAGTTAAACTAAATAGTGTGAAGTGTAGCAGTAAGTAAGAGAAAAGAAAATAATAATACAAGTATAGTTGCATATTGTAAACACCCAGTCGTGGCCTGTTCGAGGAAATAAAGCGTGTTGAGAATTGTAGTAAGCTGCCACCCTCCCTCTATTGTGAAGAACCGGTGCTTATGTAAACAATTGAAAACCTCCCTAGTGTGTATTACAATGCATTGTGTAAAGTGTCTCCCCTTCCGCATAGTTTGTTTAAGTATTGTTAAAGAGATAATAAGAATTATCTTCGTGAAGTTTCGCTTCTCTCGTAGCATAAGATGTTAGGGTTAACTATAATCTAAAGTGGAGTATGGGATCCTCTTTAGATTATATTAGAGATAAGTTTATGATATATAATTAAGAATTATATATGTGTAACGTAACAGGTCACAACGGCGCCGACTGAAAAGGGTAATGATGGGGGCAGAAACGTGCCAAAAGATCATTAAAGAGTGCTGAAAGCTAACTTGTGTAGTTAGAGTAAGCCGATGTCAGTCGGGCCACGATATTGTGAGTTACGGATAAGTAGGGAAATTAGTATTAAGAATTAAAATATAAGTTAGTACTGTAAGAAGTGAGATAAAGAGAATTTCACGAAGGTGAACATTTAAATGAACAAGATCATTTAAAGAGAGATAGAGAAAACAAACCGTGTAGTAAAATTAAACTTCACACACTGACACCAAACATACTCCAAGTCCCCAATTGTGCGTTAGACTCACAAAACACCCGTAACGTGAAATTTAAGCGGTGGAGTATGTGACGATTTAATTGAAACTGTAATCTTAAATAAATAAAAATTAAATTTGCGAGCGATTAAGTTTTTAAATCGCACTATTAAACCTAAAGCCCCTGTACTAAATCAGAATGAGAATGAGAAGTGAATGAAAATCAACAGAAGCACTAATAAAAAGTCGAATTGAAAAAAATTATTAATATCACAGTTAACCCTTTGCTAGTCATCATGCGGTGACCTGTTAGTTCCGGACTCAACGTGTTTATCGAGTCGTCTGTAATTTAGGAAGATATAAAAATCATAATGTTTTTAATTAGAAATTTGAAGGCACGAGTAGTAGTTAAAATAATTCACTTAAATTGTATATGTATAATTAATGTATTATTTTTGGTAATAAGAATGTCAATTTAAATAAAAATAGGAACTATATTGTCGCGGAGTACTTGCCCCTCTCCGTTGTTATGTGCCAGTCGAATCTAGTAGAGAGTCACTATGCTGCCGTCAGACCGTACAGACGTATGAGCGAGAGCTCCATGAAAATGCATTTGTTTTTTAATTTAATTGTAAAATGTTAGCTACCACTGCTAAACGTGGCAAGCGTTGTGTAATGTGTGAATGATATAAAGATGTGTTAAGAAGAAAAATGTAATAAGTAAAACAAAAACTTAACTAGTACTAAACAAGATAACGTCTCCCCTCAAGAGGTAAATACAAGTACAACCTTATACATGAAGATGTGATCCGCAAAAACTTCATAAATACACGTATACGATGCATAAGACGCTGACGAGGACCTCCGTGGATCTACACCTACTTTCACAAAAGAAACTTCAATCTCCGCAGTGAACATCCTATCTAGTACTTGCCGAACACACGACCCAGATGATGATGCCGACTTCAAGAATTCCAAAGAGAGATACCCCAGGACGAGGTTACTACGACCAATTGTAAAGGTGACTCGATAGCTTGCCTAACGAGAGTTAATCATATTTGATACACAACTCACATTAAAAAGAGACTTTTAAAACACTATAAATTTTATTTAAAATTAAAATGAGACAAGCTAAGAGTTTACTGTAAGATTCAATATCGTACGTTGTAACACATTAAATGTAAATGTAATTTATAATCACTTTGTGTAATAATGCCATTCTTCAAATGGTAAAAGAAGTCTTGCAAGCGTCTAGATGAACTCAAAATACTTAGAAGTCTTTGCTATAAATATACTTAAAGTAAACTCGGATCCGAGGTAAAAGAATACATAATCAGTTTGATCCCTAAGTTTTTATGAAAAGCATTTAAATATTTTAATCTAATTAATGATGTCATGGGATCTTTGAGTAACAGTTGTTAATAAAGAGACGTCATCTTGTTACACATGAAAATGAGTGCATAAATCAGTGAAATACCTTCCCTTGTTTCCTTATAATTATCTTATGTAATTTGTTCAGTTAATTTGAGTTTAATAACAGTTCGTTACAACGTAGGCAGCCCATGTAATTGGCCAGTGTCAGTTAAGATGGGTTCCCTGGATTTGTAACGTGGCAATACGTTACAAAATTGCGCCTCTCTGCTTTACTCTGCTTTGCTGTGCTTTAATTAGCTGTAAATAATACTTAATTGTGTACTGTGTTGTTGCTGTCTTGTAAGAGTAATTGTGTACAGAGTGTCACAAAATTGCGCCACTCTGCTTAATTAGTAAAATGGTTGTAAGCATCGTGACATTAACAGAGATACGTCACCCTGCTAATTGAAGTAATTGTTAAGTAGTAAAATAGATAACTTTTGGCACTCAGTTATCTGATCTATGCACTCAGGCAATGTATTTGATGTAACTTTAATTTTCA
Source organism: Magicicada septendecula (assembly GCA_034769895.1). Classification (NCBI taxonomy): domain Eukaryota; kingdom Metazoa; phylum Arthropoda; class Insecta; order Hemiptera; family Cicadidae; genus Magicicada; species Magicicada septendecula. The sequence goes on along the minus strand of CM068373.1, from coordinate 103,494,419 downwards.
TAAAATGAATTTGTTTTAAGATACGTAAATGATAGTCAGTATAACTTGAAATATCATTGTATGAAGCCAAATGCAAGTATGTACATGAATTGTAGTGCTTGGTGATCTGCTCAGTCTTTAACAGGTTTATATTATGACAATCCAAGACCTGTTGCTTCTTGAATATGACTGCATAGTATATGTTAGTGTATGTCTGTCGTCACGGTAAAAGTAAAAAAAAAAAAGAAATAATAATATTGCTCCTGTGTAAAGTAGACCCGGTTAATTACGTGGAAAGAATTTCGTAACTTAAATTTGTTACCAAATAAATAATTAATTTAATTGGGGAAAGTACGATAATTAATAAAGTCAGACTGTTATAACCGTAATACACGTGTAAGTTGAAGGCGTGATTTGTTGAATGAGATTCACCCCATGCGTCCGAGCTGGCTTCTCCAGTTAAGACCTGTCAAGGAAGTTAGTCTGTGGCATTGTGTAGAGAACAATACGTGAGCGTAAACCCCGCATTCTCACTCACACACTTACCCTGCCTTTGTTTACTAAATAAAAGAGGGTGGCCTACATTCCAGCAAACAGCTGATCGGCGATTTAACTTTGAAATATGTGTGTGTGGAATTTCTGTCTCTCCCTTAGAAGAGAAATTGTTCTTTTCTGAATTATGCAAATGATTTACCCAAGAATTCATCATATCAATGTAATTAGTGTGTAGTGTTGTAGAATCAGTTTTAAGTACGTTTTAATGTGTTAGAAATAAGATTAAAAAAAAATGGCCCAATTTAATCCGGATTTGTTATTAAAGGACGAGCTGTCTTACGAAGCTCTTTTGCGTGGACTACCCCATGCGAATGTAACAGTCGCGGAATTGCGTAGATCAATACGCGAATGTGGATTTGATACACCCGCGCAATTAAGCAACCTAAGCGAACTCGATTATGAGAGCAAGAGAGAAATTTGTAATGCCTAGTATAGTAGATCAAGTATTTTCACCGTGACGACAATTAAATAATGTAGTGACTTATTAATAATAAATTTATAATAATAAATAAAGTGTGCTAAATAAATATGGTAATTAAATAGGAAATAATTCTGAGTAAGTTTCTTAAATCTCCCCTAAGTAAATAATAAATAAAAAAAAAGGAAAAGGTAGGTTTCTTAGAAAGAGACAAAAAGAATATTAATAATAATTGCTTTAAATAATAAGGCTGAATAAATCTTAAGTTAAACTAAATAGTGTGAAGTGTAGCAGTAAGTAAGAGAAAAGAAAATAATAATACAAGTATAGTTGCATATTGTAAACACCCAGTCGTGGCCTGTTCGAGGAAATAAAGCGTGTTGAGAATTGTAGTAAGCTGCCACCCTCCCTCTATTGTGAAGAACCGGTGCTTATGTAAACAATTGAAAACCTCCCTAGTGTGTATTACAATGCATTGTGTAAAGTGTCTCCCCTTCCGCATAGTTTGTTTAAGTATTGTTAAAGAGATAATAAGAATTATCTTCGTGAAGTTTCGCTTCTCTCGTAGCATAAGATGTTAGGGTTAACTATAATCTAAAGTGGAGTATGGGATCCTCTTTAGATTATATTAGAGATAAGTTTATGATATATAATTAAGAATTATATATGTGTAACGTAACAGGTCACAACGGCGCCGACTGAAAAGGGTAATGATGGGGGCAGAAACGTGCCAAAAGATCATTAAAGAGTGCTGAAAGCTAACTTGTGTAGTTAGAGTAAGCCGATGTCAGTCGGGCCACGATATTGTGAGTTACGGATAAGTAGGGAAATTAGTATTAAGAATTAAAATATAAGTTAGTACTGTAAGAAGTGAGATAAAGGGAATTTCACGAAGGTGAACATTTAAATGAACAAGATCATTTAAAGAGAGATAGAGAAAACAAACCGTGTAGTAAAATTAAACTTCACACACTGACACCAAACATACTCCAAGTCCCCAATTGTGCGTTAGACTCACAAAACACCCGTAACGTGAAATTTAAGCGGTGGAGTATGTGACGATTTAATTGAAACTGTAATCTTAAATAAATAAAAATTAAATTTGCGAGCGATTAAGTTTTTAAATCGCACTATTAAACCTAAAGCCCCTGTACTAAATCAGAATGAGAATGAGAAGTGAATGAAAATCAACAGAAGCACTAATAAAAAGTCGAATTGAAAAAAATTATTAATATCACAGTTAACCCTTTGCTAGTCATCATGCGGTGACCTGTTAGTTCCGGACTCAACGTGTTTATCGAGTCGTCTGTAATTTAGGAAGATATAAAAATCATAATGTTTTTAATTAGAAATTTGAAGGCACGAGTAGTAGTTAAAATAATTCACTTAAATTGTATATGTATAATTAATGTATTATTTTTGGTAATAAGAATGTCAATTTAAATAAAAATAGGAACTATATTGTCGCGGAGTACTTGCCCCTCTCCGTTGTTATGTGCCAGTCGAATCTAGTAGAGAGTCACTATGCTGCCGTCAGACCGTACAGACGTATGAGCGAGAGCTCCATGAAAATGCATTTGTTTTTTAATTTAATTGTAAAATGTTAGCTACCACTGCTAAACGTGGCAAGCGTTGTGTAATGTGTGAATGATATAAAGATGTGTTAAGAAGAAAAATGTAATAAGTAAAACAAAAACTTAACTAGTACTAAACAAGATAACGTCTCCCCTCAAGAGGTAAATACAAGTACAACCTTATACATGAAGATGTGATCCGCAAAAATTTCATAAATACACGTATACGATGCATAAGACGCTGACGAGGACCTCCGTGGATCTACACCTACTTTCACAAAAGAAACTTCAATCTCCGCAGTGAACATCCTATCTAGTACTTGCCGAACACACGACCCAGATGATGATGCCGACTTCAAGAATTCCAAAGAGAGATACCCCAGGACGAGGTTACTACGACCAATTGTAAAGGTGACTCGATAGCTTGCCTAACGAGAGTTAATCATATTTGATACACAACTCACATTAAAAAGAGACTTTTAAAACACTATAAATTTTATTTAAAATTAAAATGAGACAAGCTAAGAGTTTACTGTAAGATTCAATATCGTACGTTGTAACACATTAAATGTAAATGTAATTTATAATCACTTTGTGTAATAATACCATTCTTCAAATGGTAAAAGAAGTCTTGCAAGCGTCTAGATGAACTCAAAATACTTAGAAGTCTTTGCTATAAATATACTTAAAGTAAACTCGGATCCGAGGTAAAAGAATACATAATCAGTTTGATCCCTAAGTTTTTATGAAAAGCATTTAAATATTTTAATCTAATTAATGATGTCATGGGATCTTTGAGTAACAGTTGTTAATAAAGAGACGTCATCTTGTTACACATGAAAATGAGTGCATAAATCAGTGAAATACCTTCCCTTGTTTCCTTATAATTATCTTATGTAATTTGTTCAGTTAATTTGAGTTTAATAACAGTTCGTTACAACGTAGGCAGCCCATGTAATTGGCCAGTGTCAGTTAAGATGGGTTCCCTGGATTTGTAACGTGGCAATACGTTACAAAATTGCGCCTCTCTGCTTTACTCTGCTTTGCTGTGCTTTAATTAGCTGTAAATAATACTTAATTGTGTACTGTGTTGTTGCTGTCTTGTAAGAGTAATTGTGTACAGAGTGTCACAAAATTGCGCCACTCTGCTTAATTAGTAAAATGGTTGTAAGCATCGTGACATTAACAGAGATACGTCACCCTGCTAATTGAAGTAATTGTTAAGTAGTAAAATAGATAACTTTTGGCACTCAGTTATCTGATCTATGCACTCAGGCAATGTATTTGATGTAACTTTAATTTTCATAAAATGAATTTGTTTTAAGATACGTAAATGATAGTCAGTATAACTTGAAATATCATTGTATGAAGCCAAATGCAAGTATGTACATGAATTGTAGTGCTTGGTGATCTGCTCAGTCTTTAACAGGTTTATATTATGACAATCCAAGACCTGTTGCTTCTTGAATATGACTGCATAGTATATGTTAGTGTATGTCTGTCGTCACGGTAAAAGTAAAAAAAAAAAAGAAATAATAATATTGCTCCTGTGTAAAGTAGACCCGGTTAATTACGTGGAAAGAATTAATTTAATTGGGGAAAGTACGATAATTAATAAAGTCAGACTGTTATAACCGTAATACACGTGTAAGTTGAAGGCGTGATTTGTTGAATGAGATTCACCCCATGCGTCCGAGCTGGCTTCTCCAGTTAAGACCTGTCAAGGAAGTTAGTCTGTGGCATTGTGTAGAGAACAATACGTGAGCGTAAACCCCGCATTCTCACTCACACACTTACCCTGCCTTTGTTTACTAAATAAAAGAGGGTGGCCTACATTCCAGCAAACAGCTGATCGGCGATTTAACTTTGAAATATGTGTGTGTGGAATTTCTGTCTCTCCCTTAGAAGAGAAATTGTTCTTTTCTGAATTATGCAAATGATTTACCCAAGAATTCATCATATCAATGTAATTAGTGTGTAGTGTTGTAGAATCAGTTTTAAGTACGTTTTAATGTGTTAGAAATAAGATAAAAAAAAAATGGCCCAATTTAATCCGGATTTGTTATTAAAGGACGAGCTGTCTTACGAAGCTCTTTTGCGTGGACTACCCCATGCGAATGTAACAGTCGCGGAATTGCGTAGATCAATACGCGAATGTGGATTTGATACACCCGCGCAATTAAGCAACCTAAGCGAACTCGATTATGAGAGCAAGAGAGAAATTTGTAATGCCTAGTATAGTAGATCAAGTATTTTCACCGTGACGACAATTAAATAATGTAGTGACTTATTAATAATAAATTTATAATAATAAATAAAGTGTGCTAAATAAATATGGTAATTAAATAGGAAATAATTCTGAGTAAGTTTCTTAAATCTCCCCTAAGTAAATAATAAATAAAAAAAAAGGAAAAGGTAGGTTTCTTAGAAAGAGACAAAAAGAATATTAATAATAATTGCTTTAAATAATAAGGCTGAATAAATCTTAAGTTAAACTAAATAGTGTGAAGTGTAGCAGTAAGTAAGAGAAAAGAAAATAATAATACAAGTATAGTTGCATATTGTAAACACCCAGTCGTGGCCTGTTCGAGGAAATAAAGCGTGTTGAGAATTGTAGTAAGCTGCCACCCTCCCTCTATTGTGAAGAACCGGTGCTTATGTAAACAATTGAAAACCTCCCTAGTGTGTATTACAATGCATTGTGTAAAGTGTCTCCCCTTCCGCATAGTTTGTTTAAGTATTGTTAAAGAGATAATAAGAATTATCTTCGTGAAGTTTCGCTTCTCTCGTAGCATAAGATGTTAGGGTTAACTATAATCTAAAGTGGAGTATGGGATCCTCTTTAGATTATATTAGAGATAAGTTTATGATATATAATTAAGAATTATATATGTGTAACGTAACAGGTCACAACGGCGCCGACTGAAAAGGGTAATGATGGGGGCAGAAACGTGCCAAAAGATCATTAAAGAGTGCTGAAAGCTAACTTGTGTAGTTAGAGTAAGCCGATGTCAGTCGGGCCACGATATTGTGAGTTACGGATAAGTAGGGAAATTAGTATTAAGAATTAAAATATAAGTTAGTACTGTAAGAAGTGAGATAAAGGGAATTTCACGAAGGTGAACATTTAAATGAACAAGATCATTTAAAGAGAGATAGAGAAAACAAACCGTGTAGTAAAATTAAACTTCACACACTGACACCAAACATACTCCAAGTCCCCAATTGTGCGTTAGACTCACAAAACACCCGTAACGTGAAATTTAAGCGGTGGAGTATGTGACGATTTAATTGAAACTGTAATCTTAAATAAATAAAAATTAAATTTGCGAGCGATTAAGTTTTTAAATCGCACTATTAAACCTAAAGCCCCTGTACTAAATCAGAATGAGAATGAGAAGTGAATGAAAATCAACAGAAGCACTAATAAAAAGTCGAATTGAAAAAAAAATTAATATCACAGTTAACCCTTTGCTAGTCATCATGCGGTGACCTGTTAGTTCCGGACTCAACGTGTTTATCGAGTCGTCTGTAATTTAGGAAGATATAAAAATCATAATGTTTTTAATTAGAAATTTGAAGGCACGAGTAGTAGTTAAAATAATTCACTTAAATTGTATATGTATAATTAATGTATTATTTTTGGTAATAAGAATGTCAATTTAAATAAAAATAGGAACTATATTGTCGCGGAGTACTTGCCCCTCTCCGTTGTTATGTGCCAGTCGAATCTAGTAGAGAGTCACTATGCTGCCGTCAGACCGTACAGACGTATGAGCGAGAGCTCCATGAAAATGCATTTGTTTTTTAATTTAATTGTAAAATGTTAGCTACCACTGCTAAACGTGGCAAGCGTTGTGTAATGTGTGAATGATATAAAGATGTGTTAAGAAGAAAAATGTAATAAGTAAAACAAAAACTTAACTAGTACTAAACAAGATAACGTCTCCCCTCAAGAGGTAAATACAAGTACAACCTTATACATGAAGATGTGATCCGCAAAAACTTCATAAATACACGTATACGATGCATAAGACGCTGACGAGGACCTCCGTGGATCTACACCTACTTTCACAAAAGAAACTTCAATCTCCGCAGTGAACATCCTATCTAGTACTTGCCGAACACACGACCCAGATGATGATGCCGACTTCAAGAATTCCAAAGAGAGACACCCCAGGACGAGGTTACTACGACCAATTGTAAAGGTGACTCGATAGCTTGCCTATTGAGAGTTAATCATATTTGATACACAACTCACATTAAAAAGAGACTTTTAAAACACTATAAATTTTATTTAAAATTAAAATGAGACAAGCTAAGAGTTTACTGTAAGATTCAATATCGTACGTTGTAACACATTAAATGTAAATGTAATTTATAATCACTTTGTGTAATAATACCATTCTTCAAATGGTAAAAGAAGTCTTGCAAGCGTCTAGATGAACTCAAAATACTTAGAAGTCTTTGCTATAAATATACTTAAAGTAAACTCGGATCCGAGGTAAAAGAATACATAATCAGTTTGATCCCTAAGTTTTTATGAAAAGCATTTAAATATTTTAATCTAATTAATGATGTCATGGGATCTTTGAGTAACAGTTGTTAATAAAGAGAAGTCATCTTGTTATACATGAAAATGAGTGCATAAATCAGTGAAATACCTCCCCTTGTTTCCTTATAATTATCTTATGTAATTTGTTCAGTTAATTTGAGTTTAATAACAGTTCGTTACAACGTAGGCAGCCCATGTAATTGGCCAGTGTCAGTTAAGATGGGTTCCCTGGATTTGTAACGTGGCAATACGTTACATTACTTCCAGTTTTTTTATTTACGTGGTTTTCACAAAAAGCGAGTATTGTTTTAAAGGCATATTGGTTTCCATGTGTACTTTTAGTTTGCACGTTAGATCGGTCGTCCACTGGAACCGACCGACTAACCGGTCTGCTGGTCGACCGACCGAGCTTCGTCCACTGGAGGCGATTTATCAGACAGGTTCTCAGTTACTATTTTGTACTCTGTTGTGCTTCTTATGACTGAAAATTTTAAATATATCTGTGCTTAACGTGACGTTCGCAATGGATGTTCGTGATATGTATTTTTTTGGAAAATCCGTTGAATATATATAGGCTAGTTTCCGTTGAATGTCACGACGATGGTAACCCTTGTCTCGCATATCTCATAGTGAAATGTGCTCACTTAACTAAGCTAATAAGTTTTTCAATGTCCATGATGTTAACGAAAGCTTTAAAATTTAACGTAAATTTATAAAAACACAACGCACTCAAAGCAAGCTAGTCGTCCGACTAACGCGAAAAATCTCATTCCAATAGGATCGATTTCTACGTCAGCAATAATCGGCCGAATTCGGGCGACTAAGTCTGACGCAATGGACGCCATTCAGCGCTTTTACTCGTTTTGGGATGAGTCGCTTGTACGGGCGTTTACGTCCGACCAGTTAGTCGGCCGACTACGGTTCCAGTGGACGACCTAACTAACAACCTCAACTTTTGGCGTCACAGGCACATATCACAGCTACATAATTACTAGAAACATTTGTCTTAAGAAAAATATGACAACGAAAAACGATTGCAATCGTCAACAAGCTGTTTTATAACGTACACAAATAAATTTTCATAATTTCTATTATCTAACAAAATGATATGCTTTAATCACTTAATATTTATTAATATTTATGCCAATAATCACATAATCAAATTATCGAAAATGAATGTAGGTTTTTGGGAAAGTGCCGTATTTTCACAGTACGTGTAATACATCGGTTACAGTTCGCATTATTGTGAACATAAAATTAAAAAAAAAAAAAAACTGTAGGCCTAAGCTTTTGGCTGCACATGCAGGATCAAATACGAACGTGATATTGTAATAGGTATTTTAATTACCGTATATACAATTATTCGAAATGGTATTTGTTTTGTGGTATATATTTGTTTTGTTGTGTAACAAATAGTGTGTCTGGAACTGATTCTCTGACGTACTCATCGTTTTGGATTTGGACACGGGACTGATGCCAGTTATACATTGTTTACTATGTTTATGACATGATAAAATAAAATAAAAATGTTACACATATATTTTCTTTAACAGTATTTAATCGCAATTTTGAAGAAAACACATTGTTTATTAATTGTATTCTACGTAATATTCTAAATTCAGTCTAATGTATATCTTGACGCTGATATAGGCCATATTGTTTTGTTGATGGTTCAGACATGCTTGTACACACCGCGTAATAATTTTTGGTCGACTCCATTTCATCGTAGGGACGCCAGAAGGTAATATCTTTAACTAAATACAACTATTTCACTAACGACTAGGAACACAAAGTTTTTTATGAGTAAAAATATAAAGTTTTACCTTACAACCTGAACCGGTTTTCACTTTTAAAAAGCTTCTTCAGAGGTTGCCGCTGGTAGCGCTGTCCGTCCTGTTGTGGGCGACGGAATCGATTTTCGAAAGATCGATGTTGTGTGTGTGGGGTGATATATGTTCGAATAATGCGTGCGATTTGAATTGTGTCTGTTCGTTTAGGATGTCGTTTTTATTATTACACACACAACATCGATCTTTCGAAAATCGATTCCTTCGCCCACAACAGGACGGACAGCGCTACCAGCGGCAATCTCTGAAGAAGCTTTTTAAAAGTGAAAACCGGTTCAGGTTGTAAGGTAAAACTTTATGTTTTTACTCATAAAAAACTTTGTGTTCCGAGTCGTTAGTGAAATAGTTGTATTTAGTTAAGTAACAGACACGTCATGTACAACGAAATCCAAGAATGTAATTTCTTTGTTTCGGCCATGATTACTGGTAGTTATTGTTTGGATTTGCTTCATGTTCCCATGTAAAATGAATTCAATTTGACGGTTATCTAATGCCAATTGAAATGTGTATTAAGTGGGTGTTTTTTTGCTAGCGTTTTGTTATGTTTATTTTTGTACAGTTAAGTTATATTATTCAGATACACAAGAGTGCGAGAAACTTCCGACGAATTAGGTAATTCGTAGATGCTACTTACTGTTGTAATATTTCTAAGTATTATTGCCATAACTTACTGTTATCTTACATTGCTATTGGATTACACAGTCTACATACCTATAAACCTATACTCATTAACTAGGTTTAACATATTAACTCAACAATACGATTGTCGTATCTGCTTCCATTTTCTTTCGTTCTTGCTGTAGCTATTAAATTTCTTTATATAATTTCTTACTGAATAGCTAGTAATAGTATTTTCATCATGTCAGACTACCTTCTAGGATGTTTTAACTGTCAAGAGTTGCGATACTGTAGGCCTATGTAACTACGGGTTATCTTATCGAAACTTTTTTTTCCAATACTGTACGTTGTTAAATGCAAATTCGAAAACCGATGGCGAAAGGACATATTTCAGAACATTAGTACTGACAATACGAAAAATTTTCAGTGTACAGTAAACACAGTGGATCCGGTAAATAAGTTTAAAAAATATATAATTTAGATCGTATTGGGTATGTACGGCCTATATTCTACACAGTATGTGCCAATTATTTATTTGTTTATCTTTTACAAAATAAATGGATAATAGGCCTAGTATCGAGTGATAACCTGAGCTCTGCCAGCCACAAAACTTGCAATAACCGCGTTTTTTGTGTTTCTACATAAACTACAGGTGAAAACTAGATGCGAACGCGGAAAAATTCACACAATTTTTTTGCAAAAAAATTGCAAAAAGTACGTAATTATGGGATTCAAATAATGTTAAACGCGGTTTTTCCATTTTCTAAGTGGAATCCACGTCTAATTTAGCTGCGTACGCTGTAAATAAGGTCGTTTTTTTATGTAAATAAGGTACAATTGTTGTTGTTAAGTTAACATGCAACTAACCTAACTACTAACCTTTCTCTCTTTTTGTGAAACCTGTGTAAAAAAAAAACAACTCGAAGTAAGGCGGGATGGTCCAAGAGCCACTCCTTGCCTATTACTATAATGTCTCCCCCTTTTTGTGAAAGAACTCGTTTTCCACTATTACTCGGTTTTTGTGCAGATCACTGGAGAAGCAACCAACTCGAAACAGCATTGTGTTCAATGCTGTATTGCTATAAGTAATTATGCAACTTGCAAATTAAAAATGCGAATTTTTCGCGTTCCCACCTAGTTTTCACCTGTAGTTTATGTATAAACACAAAAACGCGGTTTTTTCTTGTTTTGTGACTGCCAGATCTTAGGTTGTCACTCGGAACTATATTATCAATAAGTGATAGACTACAGAACTGAAAAATTAAGGATCCAATATTATTTTAATAAGTTTAGCGTATTGATATTTTGACACTTTAGTGAACTACAAGATCCTTATAAAAGTTATTGACACATAGGAGTATGCAAAGATTACCCAACAACAGATTATCCAAAGATTTCATATATCTTAAATTTACGATCGGCAGTGCGGCCATTTTTTGCCTTTCTTACTTTCATACACTGTTACCGTCTAGTCAGCTCATTACTTCCATTGACATTACCATAACCAGTAATTACCACTATAATAATTCATTTCTTTTCAACTCTTAGCTCCAAAATAAGGATTATTTATGCAAAGAAGGAAATACGTTAGGTGCTTACAGTATGTTTAGTTACATAAATGACTCATTTGTTTTCTAAAAAGTTGGTAGTTTACAAAAAAAAATAGGAGTAGGCCTACTAAAAACGAGAAAAATTAGCCAAGTTGTTATGGCAAATTATTCAGGTTTTTGGCGATTGTCACTTAGATGTTCAGTGAAAAGTAACATAATTAAATTACATCCTGCTTTAAATATAACATCAAACATAAAATGTATAACAGATTTATTATATTTTATTTAATGAGAAAGTGTACTATAAATATACTTAGGCCTATTATATTATTATTAAATTAATACGTGACTTTTTATAGAATAGAAGATTACTAGCATTTAAAAACATTAAACATTAAAATTAGGTCTAGTGTAATAGTATTATTAGATTATTGCCAGGCGTGTTAGATTTTTTTGATGTTTTCAATTTTGTCTCCAGTTTTTCCTAACCTAGCGATATATACGGGTAACATCACACATAACCTATATTTTTTTCTATATTACTGTTTCCTGTTTCACTTTACTTCCGCAACGAAACTTCATAATAAAGGTACTGTTATGAACATTGATTATATTGCATAAAAAGAGCTTAATGTTTAATAATTTATAAATGAAAATTAAATAGTCCTACAGGACGAGACAGCAACTTTCAGACAAACATGGCGACCTTAATGTTATGTCTGTATTCTATCTTTTGTCTGACAAACGTGCATTTTGTTTGTCTATGAATTTTCACATATGCAGAGAATGAGTATGTAAGCCTACTATAATTTGTTTTAAATTTGAGAGAAATTTTTGATTCTTATGTCACGTCATGTATTATGATATTAAAAATTTTTCTGAAGTTACCAGGAGAATGTGAACGAAATTAATCTTGTCAAAAGCATTATAACCGCGGCCTCATAATTTCCACAACAAATAGTCCAGCTGAAATCAATCTGTTCAAAAACATCATCACTATCGACTATAACTTAACCTTAAATTCTGATTGATTGAACAGTTAATCAGTTGATTCATTTTTAATGTTATATAGATTTCATAGTGTTTTTCATATTAAACACGTTTATTTGTACTCAGTATTTTAAAAGAGTTCTCGAAAAAATGCATTGGGCCTAATTACTAAACGATCCGGCAGGCAAAGCGTGACCTTAACAGTTGACAGTTTGTTTCGTCTTAAAACATTTGATTGTTTATTTTGTATTTAAATACGTTATTTTAAATATTGACAGGAATCGACTGTGTAGTTGTTGGTGACTGGAGTAATCGATTTGCTTATTTATATGATTTTAGAGTCTTTATGTAATAACAGATTGTTTTTGCAATATAATATATTTATTTAGAATTTTTCTGATTTTTTTCAGTAAGTAGAAGAGGCGTAGCTGGGGGGGGGGGGCATAGCCCCGGGCGGGATAGCCAGGAGGGTGGCAAAGTGATCATAGACTTAAAAAAATTGTTTTCTGTTTATAAAACTACAAACAACTTGTTTCTTTGATCTGACTATTCCGTTCATAAAAGAACCATAACCATCCAGCTTCTCTGTTGACATAAACCTTGGGTGCTAAACAGTATTAGTCTACTTATGCTCAAGCATCGTAATTACGGTTCATTATGATAACAAATTTGTAGTGAGTTGTTACCTGGGAAGGAGAACTGACAATCATACTGTATTAGCTTTGTATAGATAATCTTAACTGCTGTTCGTATACAGACGAATTTATTATTTGCAAAAGTATAAAGAAACGTTACGTGGGCTTCGTATGTGCAATTCTTCCCGGTTCGACCCAACGAACGTGTTGATCATCAGTTATTGATGAGTATCGTGAGTGTGCGATTTGTTTTTGGTTTGTACGTCTTGTGGGTATATCTATAATACTTCACGTGTATGTAATCATACTAATACTATTACTGAAAATCGATTTTGTTGTTAATTTTATTTGGAGCTGATACGAAACGAAAAACTCAGTGGCCCCTTGTTTCGGAAAAGGAGGGAAGAAAGATTAAAAACTACAAGTTCAAAAGAATTTATGAAATCTTTCATTCAAGGAATATCGAACCCATTTTATTCATCCAAAAATCTACACATTTGAATTATTAAGTACTTTGTTGACTGGATGGGCCTTCATTTTTGCTCTTTTGTCCCGTTTAATTGTGAAGGTGAGGCGGCCGACGATCTCCTTGCCCCGGGCGCTACGCCGCTGGTAAGTAGAAACGTTCAAACGATATTTCTTTTATACTATTACAAGGTTTAAAACTGTGTCATTAGTTTATTATACATATTGGAAGTAAATAAACCACATTCTTTTCGTGTATTGTCAGTTTCATTGTATTTCTACTGACAAACTACAATGCAAAACGATCTACAGAACAATATTGTACGATCGGGCAATTAGGCCTATGTTACGGTACCTAATCATCGTGTAGACATCAACAACATGCTACAGTTTCTCTTGTGGTGGGTTCTTCATTTTTGTGGAAACGTTCATGAGACACCGAATGACAAAACATAAAACATGTGCCTAATTCCTATTCCCGCTTTTTGATATTGTAAACTTTTCACCATTACCTATTCTACTTTGAAATGTACGCCATTACAAGATGGCGTACTCTGCTTCTACAATTTTTCGATTTGATTTGATAATAATTAATCGCAGTTATAAATTCACTAACACAATGGTAATTTCTAACCCGAACAAACAGTTGGCCTATAATTATCATAGACAATTCAGTAATGCTTGGTAGGCTAACAATTCAGTATCAACGGCTGATCCTGCCACGAAATGTTTTAGTAGGCCTACATATTATTATTTTTTTATTCAACGTGTACCGGAGGCCTACACATGAGTCTTCCGCAAAAATATCGCCAATTCATTCACACGTTGTGAACAAAATGAGGACAGAAAACAAAACAGGTTATGTACAGCGGCTTAGGGGACCGTGGCAAAGTTTCAAATTCGGCCCCCTTCGAGTTCTATTGACTTTTGTTCTTACATGGTTTTATAACATTCGAATAATAAAAGTGAACAAGCCGTTTTGCAATAGGCAGACAAGAAGTCGAACTTGAGGGTAACTAAAAGGTCTTCATATGAATTTTGCTAGCCCAACCTAGTAAAAATTTTTAATTTTCTTGGAAATTTTCAATCTTCTCAGAATTTCACGGCGCAATTTTTGCTTAGTTAGCCAAGCACAATATACGCAAAAGTCTCTCTTAATTACCTCCAATTCGACTTTTTGTCTCTCTACTGCGAAATAACTTGGTAATTTTTGCTAGAACATTTTTCTCAGTGTAAAAAAGAAAGAAGGTGGGCCCCTGGACATTTGCCAGTCTAGCTACCCAGTAGTTGCGCCCCTGTGTAATATTATCACGAAACTTGGATTTGATTGTTAATTATATCGAAGGGTTAGTGGTAAAACTACCCAAGTCCAAGTTTTAATGACGTTTGAAGATGTTTCAAGAACGAGATTTTTTATGCATTTCTCTTTTTCTTTTTCTTTTTCTTTTTTAACAGCTATGTAATTAATAAAGAAACGCTATTAATAATAAAAATTAACCTTGAAAATTAGTTTTATGATTTATTATTGCTCTGGAAAACCATTAATTTCAGTTTTCCGTGAATTCACATGACTAGACGGACATGACATGACGATATATATAGTTAACGACAATATACGATTTTGCGGAAGTTGTACTGAACCTTCAATTGACAGTGACCAACCGTTTGTGGTTGTCATTACGGAGTAGTTGCTCCGTTCATTTTAACGAATTGCTATGTTATTCCCCTGGAGATTTCCACCGCACTTGAACGCCTGCGGTTAACTTCTGATAAGTGTTATCATAAGCGTTGCTGAGTGCGAGGAAGGAAGACATTATTTCTGATAAACTTTACAACGCTGTAGGCTACTGATTATATTTCGCATTTTAAAACAAGACGATTTTCCTTTTCCATTTCTATAATGATTTTACGCGTATTTACAATTTTGAACTCCCTGACCTGCAGAAATCGCTTACTACTTTGAACGAAGTACGTTTATTATTACACAAATTTTGATATTAGATTAATTTTCAGTTATGGGACAGATTACAAAACATCTGTGTTTCTTCAGTACTGTAACGGTTTTAGAGCACACAATCATACAATAAACACTAAACATTTGAAGCATTCGGATTTGGGTTACAGTTCCTTTTAGTCTGACACTGCTAAACTTTCACTGCTAAACTTTACATCACATTATTAATCTACTTTTGACGCCCTGGTGTCCAAAAATTTTTGAATTTCCAAAAACTGACACTACATTCAGATTTTAGTTAAAATTCCCTTTAATTTGATACCCCACATGAATTCTGCTACGTTATCCAAATTTTCACCCATTTTTTTGGGCTCTGAACCCAAAAACATTTTCAGAGTTTCAAAAATGAACGCTAAATTCAGATTATAATTAAAATTACCTTTAATTTGAAACGCCACGTGGGCTTTTGTCACTCTTTTCCACTATTTTGACCCCCTCACGTTGCTGTGTTTTGTTGACCTTGGTGGTGTGCAATTGTTCGTGCTCATTGTGCTTGTGTTTTGTGAGTCTTGTGTGTGTTTTAATAGTAAGTATTCATTTAGATTACTTTATCTTTTGATTATATATTATGTGAAGTTTTGTTATTATTATTTTGTTGACTGTCTATCACTGGTTGCTGGAGTATTATTTCATTTCTTTACATATAATTAGCCTGAAGATGGCTGCCGATTGTTTGGGTGGCCAAAACATTTATATTTATATTTTTTCTGTGATGGAGGAAGTCCGTCAGTTAAATTCAAACTCAAATGTATAACGAAATTTTACTGTACCAGATTAATGGGACTGGGTTCTCCGAAATGTGGAGAATTATTTTAAGCGAGATAAAGACATCAGGAGAGTTTAAATATCTTGGAAATGCTCTGAAAAATCAGAATAAGATGAGTGACACCACATAGGAAAGAATCCAATAAGGAGACCGTGCCTATTTTGCAAATATAAAAATATTTAGGACATACAACAAACTAGATAGCAACAACTATCGTGGAATATCTATAAAGAATACAATTAGTAGAGTATACGGAAGAATTATCAGAGATAAGATAGAAAGCGAATATAAGGGCTATGTAGAAAAAGAGCAGTGTGGCTTTAGAGCGGGTAGGTCCTGTACAGACAACGTGTTTTGCCTAAAACAAGTTATTGAAAATAAATTAGAAAGAAATAGAGCAACCCACTTAATATTTATAGACTTACAGAAAGCTTACGATAATATTCCTATCGTAAAACTATGGGAGGTGCTTCAAGATACCAACATCAACCATACGCTTATTAGGTAGGCCTATGTGAAAAACTTCTACAACGCTATGAAGTCCATAATAAAAGTGGGAAATAGAGTATCAGAACCGTTCAGAGTAAATAAGGGATTACGACAGGGCTGTTGCGCCTCCCCCACGCTTTTAAAAATTTACGTTGCAAAAGCTCCAACCCGTTGGAAGAAAAAATGCAAAGGGATGGGTACTGAAATTATTGACGATGACACTTGTTTGTACACCCTGCAGTTTGCAGACGATCAAGTGTTATGTGCAAATGAAAAAGAAGACCTGAAATAAATGACACGCAAACTGAAGGAAGAGTATGAAAAATGGGGATTACTGATGAACATAGAAAAAAACGCAGTATCTGTGTGTCGGGGAAGAAACACAGATTTAATTTTAGAAAACAACGAGCGTATTCAACAGCTACAAGTACTAAGAAATAAACTTTAATGAAGAAGAAACAGATGATGTTGAAATAAAATCAAGAATAAACAAAGCAAAACAAATAATTAGGTCATTGAATGGTATTCTACGGAGCACAAAAATTGGTAAAGAAAGGAACAAAAGAATATACGATATTGTCATTAAAAGCACGTTTATGTACGGATCCGAAACAAGGAGAATAAAGGAACAGGTTAAAAGAAAGTTAGAAGCTACAGAAATGGATGCTTTGAGACGAGCTGCTAGAACTTCAAGGCTAGAGCGAATACGAAATGAAACGATCAGAGAAGAAGTGGGCGTACAAAAGACAATCATCGACTGCATTGAAGAAAAACAACTAATCTGGTACGGACACGTACAAAGAATGTGACAAGACCGACTACCAAAGAAAACAATGAGATGGTTACCTAGAAAGAAATGAAGACCCAAGAGAACATGGATAGAGGGCATAAGAAGATCAATGAGCGATAAAGGACTAAACGACGAAAACTGCAACGACAGACAGCAATGGAGATGAGGCATCGGACGACATGGTAGGACGTTTTGACACCGAATTAATAAAAAATAAAAACGTTTAGAAATAAGCTGATTAAAAGACAAGCGAAAATGAAAATTTAGATGAGTACGGGGCGCCCTGTTGTGACATACGGCTGTGAAACATGGATCTTGTCAGAGAACCAATTGGGAACCATTTGAGAAGGTTTGAAAGAGAAATCTTGAGAAGAATATTTGGTGCAATTGAAGAATGGGATAATTGGACAATAAGGAGGAATGAAGAATTGAACGCACTTATTGAAGGTAAAGATATAGGAGGGTTCATGAATGTACAAATAATAAGTTGGCTGGGGCACATTGAAAGAATGGAGAATACAGGAATGATTAAGTGATTAAGAGTGTCTGGAAGGGGAGAGTATAAGGAAGAAGAAGGAGGGGCCGACCAAGGAAAACGTGGATGGACGAAGTTACTCGAGACCATAAGAGGGTAGAAATGATTGGCGAATGATAGAGGGAAGTGTGGAGGACACCAAAGCCAACCAGTGGCTGTAGAGCCAGCGGGAGAAGAAAAACCACATCTGTTCCTTTCTAATCCTTTCGGAAAACGAATAATATCACTTGAGTAGTACCTGAATCCCTAAATCACTGAGTAAAGTACGAAAAACGATTTTTTTTTTGTTTAATAATAATAAAATTAAATTAAAAAATAATTTAAAACAGATATTATAATTGTACCTATATTGTATATGAACACAGTAGCAGGATTAATTTTAGCGGGGGCTCATAATATACTTACGTATATTGATCGTACTGTGCTGTGTTTGTTAACGCTGCAAGGTGTTATATTTTCCCAATACACCATTAGTTCGGTCTTCAGTTATTCCCATATATAGAAAATTAAGGAAAACTGTTTTTTGTCGTTTTGGAAATTAACGGCGAGCACTCTTGTTTTTGTCGTGTTTGGTGCCGGGTAAAATTTAATTATAATAATTTTGATTTTTATAAGAGCTGAATATTATGAGTATACTCGACAGAATTGCCCAAAATATGGGCTAAAATGGTTGGACCATCTTAATCGAATGGATGACTGCCACATCCCCAATGACGGAATTATAAGCCGAAAGAACGGAGAGGTGTGGGACACCCGAAGAAGCGTTGGAGTGATCAGCTCTAGTTCATCTGCTTGGGCCCGGAACAAACCATTTTTAGTTTAATCCTTGCTGAAGATGATGATGATAAATTTTATAGGACCTAATTTTTTTTTAGTTTTGTACACTACTGATAAACGTATCATGACAGTTACAATTTGCACTTCTCTGTCACACTGTCACTAAAATTAAGCTAAAACTAGACTAGATAAGTTTTAACCCGCCCAAAAAAAGTTTGGGCGCAATTAAAAATAAAAAAACAAACTGATGACCCTGACTAGTCTACGCTGTTAAACGATTAAGGAACAAATCAGGTCAACAGAACCATAAATTCAAGCTTTAATCGCTTATCTGTTTAAATTTTTATTGCGTAAATAAATAGTACAGAAACAAATTGAAAAGAAACAGTAAAAAATGCCACGTAATATGATAATCCTGCGCAGATTTAGAATGATTCTTGGCCGCGAACTCAAACAAGTGTCCAAACCAAGACACTTACTTACTTTACGCAAGAGGACTCAGTCTCCCGCCCTCCACCTCTATTCAAGTATCCCTATTCCGATCTCTGAATAAGGTAGTCACGTAGTCCATCGCAACACCTCTTCTTGGGTCGTTTTCTACCGGGAACGACAGCCAACATCTTCACGGGCATCGGTGGCAAGTCCATTCTCTCGCCACATGTTCAGTCCATTGAAGTCTCATCCTGGGCATCCCCACAAAGTTCGTGTCGTTGTAAATTTTCTCCAACTCCCTTCCAGATCCTGTTATTTCATCCCGTATTACGCCAAAGAATTTTCCATTCCATAACGAGGAGTCTGTTGAACGAGGAGTTCCGTTTCCACATACAGCACAACCGGTCGGATTGTTGTCTTGTACCGACAGGCATTGAACTGCCTAGACAGACTTCAGGGGGTGATTCATAACGTAGTAACAGCGACTTCCCGTCTGGATTCGAGGATTGATCTCCCTCTACCCCGTACACTGGATCGCCCCCTACTTAAACTCATGGACTCTATACAAACAGTTCCCACCTTGCAACGGCTGTTGTGGTCTGTAGAGGTGTGCTACACTAGTATTTTAAAATAACAGGTACAAACGAAACCGTTCCAAAAAAATAACACGTACAAATACCTGTTATTATATAGTTATTATGTATACCTGTTCTTATGTAATTTTTTATAAAAAATAAATTGAAACTAAAAGTATTAACAGTGTTTCACTGTGACTTTATTAAGTCGTTACTGTTGTAGCATGACAGATAATCCACTAAGTAATAATTCCATTCTGATCATAAATAAATTTAAATTACATTAACTCAAAGGAAAATTCGAAGGAAAATACCACCATAAAGGAAAAAGTAAAATTAAATCATAAAAATGCAACAAAAATGTATCAAGAAAATTAAATCCGAAGAAACTAAAATAAAATCAGGATAATACCCAGGTAGGATAGGAGCAGGTAATAAAGAAAATGCCCCGAACCAATCAACGGACATAATAAAACCAACTTACCTTGGAAAACCCAAGAAGGAAGAAGTGAAGAAAAGAAGAGGTAGGATAGGAGCAGGTAATAAAGAAGATACCCCGAACCAACCAACTGACATAATAAAACCAACTTACCTTGGAAAACCCAAGAAGGAAGAAGTGAAGAAAAGAAGAGGTAGGATGGGAGAACTACGAGGAGTACCCATGAAAAACCTATTACTAACAGTAACAAACCCCGAACCAAATTTTAATGTCACCCAAGAAAGTATAACACCCCAAAACCTCATAGAGATGTAAAATAATTATAAACAAAAGTGTTTAGTAATGTAAATAGAAGTGCACCAACTAAAGTTATTATGTAATAAAATAAACAAATCTTCACAGTCTATTATAACTAAAAGTTTGGTCTTAGAATATTGTAAAACTCAAATATAAATCAGACCCAACAGTGTAAGTGAACCAGTGCAAGTGATTTAAATATAATAAACTTCAAGTAAAGGTGTAACTGTTACTTTAACTATGTACTATTAAATAACTTTAATGTTTTATATAAATACAGTTTATATTATAAATAAATATAATCCAAGAAATGGAGATGATGAACCATGGTTTAATTGATGTCAATAATATTCCAATTACCAATGATAAAGGAATCATGAATTCCAGAGATTATGGGAGGAAATTAAAGGTAATTTCCGAAATGATTTACCACAAAACAGTAGTGTACAACTGGGAAAATACCAGAGGTAAATGGAATACAACAGGGATAGAAATATATAGTAGATTATCAATGATATCATTAATCGTTGATGGACCAGTGACGTATTGGTGTACAAAACAATATGATAGAGGGAGCCGAATAAGCTTGGTAGCAAACAAAGGAATAACAGCTAGAAAAATGAAATACAAGGCAAAGGCAAGAGATGTCACAAATACCGGAATAATTATGAAGACAATGGTCATCCGGACAATAAGGGCCACTGAGATGACGGACCACGGTTAAATCAAATACCACACACCTCCACAAAAAGGGACGGATGTTATGATAACCGACGACGGCAAACAACCATGTCAAAGAAAAAGAAAATAATTACCGTTGAGGAGAAATGGAATGAATAACGAACATGGAACTAAACTGGGGTTTGCGAAGGAAGATCATTTAAGAAACTAAACCTTACAAAGGAAATATGAGCAACTGAGCGACATAAAAGAAATCATCCATAATGGATATAGAAAAAAATATAATAATAAGAACGATAATTTTAAGAATTAAGAGTATGTATTTTGTATAATTATCAAAATCCATAAATATAAATAAGGTCAACTTATAAATGGTTTGAAATAAAAACAAGAAATAAAAAGAAAAAGAAGTTAGAAGATAAAAAAACCACAAAATTTAAAAATAAAGTAAGATCACCTTACTACAAGATATTTATGAAAAAACTATTATGGAACAAAAAGAAAGAATTTTGTTAAAATCAACAAAATTCAAATAGATTGTAATATCAAATTACAAACAAAGTATTTATGGAAAATATTTATGATAAATAAAAGAAAAAGAATTTGGAATAAAACAAATCAATTCTAAAATGTATAGTAATGTCAAATTACAACCATTGATTTATAAAAACATTCTATGAAATTAAATAAAAGGAAATAAAAACCAGTGATACGATTAAACGAATAAACTTGTGTTGAAATAAAAATAATCACACTTTGAAGTAATACAAAGAGAAACAATGACCACATTAATATGATAATTAAAGAATTCATTTGAATAAAAAATCAGAGAGAAGTAATTTGTGAAAAAGAACAAAATATATAAATGTAATTAAATAAATCAATAATGAGTATGATCATGAAATAAATGTCGAGTGTAACAAAGACAAGTAGAAGAAAGTGCTAGAACATGGAACTAGTGGAATTAATAAAAACTAAGAAACAAACCAAAAATATCATAAAATATATGCTACCAATAAACAGAAGCAGATTGCAATAAAAACCAGAGAAGAATAAAGAATTAATAACAAAAACTTTATATTTGATAAACAATGATAATTATATTAATAAAAGAGCTTCCCACCATAATAAGAATTGAGATAACCATAAAGCTAACAAGTCAAATGAATAACTGAGATAGGAATATTAACAGATCTGAGCAATATACGAAGTGAAGTATCCAAAGATATTTTTTTTAAATAGTCATAAAGTGGACTATTCTTAAATATTTTTTTTATAACTGTCTGTAGATAAATCCAGCAGTATTAATATGTTTTTGAGCAGAGATGATTTGCCTCTGTACTCAAATAAAAGTGAAGTATTGGCCAGCAGAGTATGTAGACTACAGTGCCTCTCTGAACTGCCCCAGCTCACGTGTTAGGGAATGATAGGGAATAAATATCCCAGGGATAAAACACCAAGTTAAGAAAATGAAAATAAAATAATAAATATGAAACTCAGATGACTATTACTATCAAGGAAGATCAATTAAGAATGAAATATATGTAAGCTCGAATATGAAGAAGAAAAATTTAGAAATGGAAGGAAGCCAAGAATAATAAAAATATAATAATTACATAAGCAATTATTTCAGACAAACCAAGTATAGTCTGAACTAATCACTTCTGAAGGAGGGCAATCTGTAGCATGACAGATAATCCACTAAGTAATAATTCCATTCTGATCATAAATAAATTTAAATTACATTAACTCAAAGGAAAATACCACCATAAAGGAAAAAGTAAAATTAAATCATAAAAATGCAACAAAAATGTATCAAGAAAATTAAATCCGAAGAAACTAAAATAAAATCAGGATAATACCCAGGTAGGATAGGAGCAGGTAATAAAGAAAATGCCCCGAACCAACCAACGGACATAATAAAACCAACTTACCTTGGAAAACCCAAGAAGGAAGAAGTGAAGAAAAGAAGAGGTAGGATAGGAGCAGGTAATAAAGAAGATACCCCGAACCAACCAACTGACATAATAAAACCAACTTGCCTTGGAAAACCCAAGAAGGAAGAAGTGAAGAAAAGAAGAGGTAGGATGGGAGAACTACGAGGAATACCCATGAAAAACCTATTACTAACAATAACAAACCCCGAACCAAATTTTAATGTCACCCAAGAAAGTATAACACCCCAAAACCTCATAGAGATGTAAAATAATTATAAACAAAAGTGTTTAGTAATGTAAATAGAAGTGCACCAACTGAAGTTATTATGTAATAAAATAACAAATCTTCACAGTCCATTATAACTAAAAGTTTGGTCTTAGAATACTGTAAAACTCAAATATAAATCAGACCCAACAGTGTAAGTGAACCAGTGCAAGTGATTTAAATATAATAAACTTCAAGTAAAGGTGTAACTGTTACTTTAACTATGTACTATTAAATAACTTTAATGTTTTATATAAATACAGAGATGACATATCATGAAATATTATTATGAAAATATTTCTAATGTTTCATAGAAGAGGCCACCTGTTATCAAAAAACATTCTTTGAAATGTAAATGATAAAAAGAGCAGGTAGGGAATAATTACTGTGACAGGGATTAAAATGTAATACACCATATAAACAGAAAGGACTGCAATCAAATTAAGTTTAAGAAAAAATAAAAATTAAATGATTAATTATGTTTGTGTTTAAAGCCTATGAAATCCACATTTCAAGGTGTTGTATAGAATAAGAATTATAATTAATATAAGAATGTTTATTGTGTATAACAGTGTTCATACAGACTAAGTGTCTCTGTATGTATACCATACTAGTTTATAAAATGTTTGTAATGTATTCCTAAAAATAGTTAAAATTAAAATGTCTAACTTTAAAGACTAGTAATTAATTTTCAATATTGTTTTTGTATTATGAGCATGAATACAATGCTACATGTTCCAATAGTTATATAAGGAGATTTTATTTAATATTGTGTTAACTTTAGAAGGTCAGAAGGGGTATAGAAATAGTATTACTCAAAAAACAGTAAATGTAAAACCATAAAATCTAGGCCAAATAGGAAATTCCAATAACATAATAATTGAGTAAGGAAATTAAATAAACCAAGTAAACTAATGAGATTTATATAAGGTGAATCAATCACCAACTAAAACTATACTTTAAAAGAATAATATAAAAAGAGGTATAAAATTATTAAAAAATTTGCAAATGTAAAATCTAACAATTTCAGAGGAGGAATAGTAAATTCATGAATTATAACTAAAAGAATGATCAATTGATAAATTTGTAAGAAATTAAGGAAAGTTTACCTTTATGTTTATATCAATCTGAGATTTATTATAATCATATTTATAACACATAAGATGGCTAAAATTTTGGACAAGAACAGGAAGCAGATATTGAGCCTATATTTCCAAAATGACAGAAATATAGCAATTTTGACAAAAAACTTTATAAAGATGGACTATTGTATGTCAAATTAAGCAGCAGGAGTTAAAGAAACCGATTATGTATTTACTAATTCATGAAAGTAATCAATAACCAAAATATATTCTGAATATAATGTACTTTAAATCGCATGCATAGGAAGTGAATAATAATTGAAACAATACTTTTCTAATATTAACTTGGCAAGATATTTCAGAAGACGAAGGAAGTAAAACAGTTCTTAATTAACAGTCGAAGCGAACGGTTGATTTAAGCTCGCGCTAAGAACCTATATAGCGAATACTTTAATGGCGTATACAAGTTAAGCCTATCATGCAGTGAAAAACCGAGAGTTACCGAAATTAGTATATTAAACTTAAAATCAATAAACACAACCACCACAAACAGTGAAAACAATTAATACGGAACAGAATATAAGTGAAATAAACTAACAAAACTATAAAACACGAAATATAACATAACCAAACGAACTTCACACTTTTCGACAGACACGTAGACAAAGGGAACACACCTAATACAAAACATTTAAAGTCAGTGAACACAGAACACTTAACCAGGACACCTCTAACAACACAATAGACATTATTCAATATTGCGGAAACGAGGAAACAGTTGTGAAGGCATCTTTATTGTAAGAAAATTTCACTACGCCGATTCCAGTTTTACCGAGCAGCGAACAAGCAGCCATTTTGAGAAATCCCATCATGCAAAGCGTCCACCAGGAATAAGAGCTGTCGTCACGGCATTGGTTTGACTTTTCAATTTTATAAACATTATAGATAATAAACTAATTTTGTAATTATTAATTATTAAGATTTATTTTGTGAATGTTATACTTTCTATACTTGCCCCTTCTCTGACTATTATAATTATAACCGTTCAAAGAACCGTTCGAAAATAATTGTATAATATAACTTGTATTGATAATCGATTACCCCTGTGAGAGAGTAGAGCTTTATCTAATAATCGATTTTAAATCGATATTCTAACAAATAATTGTCAATAAATAATAATAATTCAACTATCTGGTTTTAATTTTATTTCACACGTTAATATAAGAGTTTTAATTAACCACAGAACTAACAGAAAGGCGACCACTACTCAAGGGGAGTAATATACTTGAGAAAGAAGAAAATCGCCAATCGATTAGTGAGTAAGACAATCTTATTAACTCAAGATTTATTTACAGTGAATCATAAGCGAATTTATTGACACAAATAACTTAAAGAACTTTAAAATTTCAACGAAACCTCATTACAAGAATTATTATTTAAATTATTGAACATTAAAACAAAACATAAAAATTATTTTTTTTGAAAATTTTTAAAATAAAATTAAAATTTTTTTTTACTTTTGTACAAGACAAAGGTTATATTTGTAACCGTTTAATACGTGACTTGTTACAAATTGGCGCTCACAGCAGTGGGGTGTAACGAACCGACAACGGCTAGTTACACTGTTTATAAGAATTTAAGAAACAAGAGAATTTATAGGCGTATCTCCCTTTGGAATATTAATTTAAGTTTTAACTAGGAGTAAACAAACTCACATCGATTTAATATTAAATTATTGATTCCATTTTGGTTAGACAAATCAGTTGCGAAACTCAGGCAATGAAATTTAGAGTGTACGTAATAGCATAAGAAAGAATGTCAAACAAATTTACGTGAGATGTGCAGCGAAGTTAAAATCATCTCCGAAATCACATTAATAAAAAGTACTATATGGCCTATGAACCACTCTGTAGGTTATAAACAATATAATTCGTTTTTTCAATATTTTCCAAGTTCGTGACTAGTACAATATATAATTTGTTATTATAATCTGTATTATATATCTGCATAACACACGAGAATAAATGTACCGTAACATCAGTAGCCTATAAATTTTTTTCATTTATTAAAAACAGCTTCGTCTCTTTGGCATAGACATATTCTGAACCTCGCTGTTTTGCTTCGTTTCGTATTTGTATGGCAATCGGCACATGCGCAGAATCAAGTATTCAGCACCAATAACTGTGACTTTGTACTCGTGTACTCGTTTATTCGTTAGTTGCTTAAGGGGGTCCCGCAACTCGGAACCGCGAGGCCGCGAGTAATCGGAACGGGTACTTCGATTTTTCATTTATCGTTAAATCGGAACAGGTATTTCATCTTTTCAGTCACTGTTATATCCGTTCCACAAAAACAATCGTTTCAAAATACCTGTTATAGGTATATCGGCCCACCTCTAGTGGTCTGCCAGTACCTTCTTGATTGCGACTCAGTTAAAGATACTCGGTCGTCTTAGCATTCACAAGCAGACCAACACAAGTGAAATCAGAACTTTATAATTGAGGCCCTTCTTGAAATCATAATTTCAAATTGACAAACACTGTGTTAAATGTGAGTTAATACTTACAGCTCGGTAGTACTGAAATAGACGTCTTGTCTCTTTTTGTAACTCTTTTTCTTGGGGGAACGTATGCTAGTAACAAACAGTGGCGTATTTACGGGAGGGGCGAAAGGGACCGGACCCCCTCCCAGAGGGTCGAAAAAGTTTACGAGGAATTTTGTTAATCACTTAATTTTTAGGCTGTTTTATTCATCTGTGTACGCTACTAAAGTAGTAACTATTTTTTACTTCCATGTTCCATAAGGAAATGGAAGTATGGTGATGGCAAAAAAAATCGTGTTCGAGATAATTGCAGATTCTGATTGTACTACCCTCAAAACATGAAAAAAAGTCATTTTTCGAAAAGTGTCTGTGTGTGTGTCTGTGTGTGTGTCTGTCTGTCTATCTGTCTATGTCTGTAGATTTTTTTTTGGCAAACGATAACAGCCGCAAATTCAAACAGAATCAAATAATTTTTTGCATACAGTCCTGAATTGTAGAGTACTCAAGACCTATTGTTTTTGGTGAAGATCGGTTAAGGGAAAGGGAGTAGTTTACCTACAACGTTTTTTTTTATCAAGGGTAATTTTTTTCTATGGCAAACGATACAGCCGCAAATTCAAACCTGAATTGTAGAGTTCTCAAGACCTATTGTTTTTGGTGGAGATCGGTTAAGGGAAAGGGGTAGTTTATCTGCAACGTTTTATGTTTTAACAAGGGTAATTTTTTTCTATGGCAAACGATAACAGCCGCAACTTCAAACACAATCAAATAATGTTTCGCATACATCCCTGAATTGTAGAGTTCTCAAGACCTATTGTTTTTGGTGAAGATCGGTTAAGGGAAAGGTGTAGTTTACTTGCCACATTTTATGTTCTAACAAGAGTAATTTTTCTATGACGAACGATATCTGCCGCATATTCAAACAGAATCAAATAATGTTTTGCATGCATCCCTGAATTGTAGAAAGTGAAGATCGGTTAAGGGAAAGGGGTAGTTTACCTGCAACGTTTTATGTGTTAACAAGGGTAATTTTTTCTATGACGAACGATAACTGCCGTAAATTCAAAGAGAATCAAATAATTTTTTGCATACTCCTGAAGTTTTAAGTACTCAAGGTATGTTGATTTTGGTGAAGATCGGTTAAGGGAAAGGGGTAGTTTACATGCCACATTTATGTTTTAACAAGGGTAATTTTTCTATGACGAACGATATCTGCCACATATTCAAACAGAATCAAATAATGTTTTGCATGCATCCCTGAATTGTAGAGAGTGAAGATCGGTTAAGGGAAAGGGGTAGTTTACCTGCAACGTTTTACGTTTTAACAAGGGTAATTTTTCTATGACGAACGATAACTGGCGCATATTCAAACAGAACAAATAATGTTTTTCATGCATCCTGAATTGTAGAGGACTCAAGACCTATTGATTTTGGTGAAGATCAGTTAAGAGAAAGGGGTAGTTTACCTGCAACGTTTTATGTGATAACAAGGTTAATTTTTTCTATGACGAACGATAACTGCCGTAAATTTAAACATAATCAAATAATTTTTTGCATACAAACCTAAATTATAGAGAACTCAAGGCATGTTGATTTTGGTGAAGATCGGTTAAGGGAAAGGGGTAGTTTACCTGCAACATTTTATGTTGTAACAAGAGAAATTTTTTCATGACGAACGATAACTGCCGTAAATTCAAACAGAATCAAATTTTTTTATATATGTGCCTGAGTTGTAGAAGACTCAAGGCCTATTGATTTTGGTGAAGATCGGTTACGGGGAAAGGGTAGTTTACCTGAAATATTTTTTGTTGTAACAAGAGAAACAGTACTTAATTTTGATAAATAAAGTATCCTGATAAGAAGATCTGAATAATCCATTGTAGAAACGTAGATGAAAAGGCTAAATGAAGAGGCTAGTTGAACGGGGTGGGGGTAATTTTCTATAAATGAAAATTATAGTTGAAGGGGGAGGGGATAATTTTTATATGTGTACTACGTTATCGGCAACAATGTAGTAGTTTGTTGTTAAAATTCCTTCCCGTGCTGTTTGACCGTAGTCCAATGTTTTCTGCAAAACCAGACGTTTCGGCAGTGCCGTCGACTGCTGGCTTCAGTGAAAATCGAGTGCGATAACGTGTGGTGGTATACGTTAGTGACCACAGTACTGTGGTTAAGGCTGTAGCAATAAGTGGAAAGGAGTAGTTTCTATGGAAACATTTCATTTCGTAAATGATTTTAAATATAAATCTTACAACATGGAAGTCATGTATGGTTTTCCATACCGGTATTTTAAATACACACAGCATTTGCATATACGTTTGAAATATGAACTATAAGAAAATCAGTTCACTCAATAAGAATCTTCTAAACCAGGGGTTCTCAACCGGTGGTACGCGTAGTGATCCCAGGTGGTACGCAAGAAGACCTACCTAGGAAAAAAGTACTTTACTGACAAATAAATAAATAGAAATTTATGTTGAAAGCAACAATAAATTTTCATTGGCCATGACTTGAAAACGATTACCCGTATAAAAACACAACCTAAACACTTTGCGGTAATATTTCACTAGATGACTGCTCTTATCTTACTTTGTTTTCTTTATCAAAATCAGTTCCCGTCTTGTAAATTCTATGTATTAGATTTAAATAATTATACATAACTAGGAATAATAACATGTACTATTCATGCTGTATCAAGTTTTTTTATTGAGGAAACCGTAATAACCGTTCTGTAAGCTCCGGTGGTATACTTGAAGTGAACGCGGAAGACCAAAGTGGTACGCGGGTCCGGAAAGGTTGGTAACCAGTATTCTAAACAATATTTCAATAGGGCATATTTTGTTACGTTATTATCGTTTACTTTAATGGGATTTATTTCCAGATCTTATCACACGTTTTTTCAGCCACTTTAAAAATGGCAATTTTTTTTTATTTGTATGAAACAAAAAACAAATCTCGATTTTTGTTTTGTATGAAACCGACTCGACCGGACCTCCCCCCCCCCCCCGGCAAAATTGTAGATACACCACTGGTAACAAAAAGCTCTTTACAAAATAAAAAATACTTCTTTAGATTTCAGTTTTGTGCTGTTTGCAGTTTGCACCCAGTGAGTCTGTACGCTGGCGTTATCTAGACCTCAGTTTATGAACCGATGTTACACAATCACGCTGCCAGGCGTTGAGCGTTGAGGAAAACATCGACAATAAACATGTCTTTTTGGTATACGTTGTGTCTATAATCCGTGTAAAATTCTCCTGTAATTTGTTAAAAAAAATTAATTATAACCCTTATGTATAAATGTGGAAGTGGAAGTTTCCACCGTGATGTAGCAACTCTAATTCTGTAAATTAATTATTATTATTATATATATATATATTATATATATATATAAAACTTTCACTGTGAACACTTACTTTTTGGTTTTGTTACCCAAACGTTTGTAAGTGTTCACAAAAAGTAAGTGTTCACAGTGAAAGTTTAATATATATATAATATTTAAAAAAGTGAATGAAGAGGATGTACCAACAAGATAATTGTAAATTAATTATTAATTAGTAAATAAGAACTGGAGTAGGTAGCCTATACTATCTATGCGCATGTGGTCTTAACATTTATTTGTAATCTTGAATTATATACAAACGGTGCATGATAAGCATCTGATATTACAGGGACCGCGTTTGTTCGTTTAAATAGTTCTAAAAATGTATTATTGTTTCATTAATCTTAAATACATATAAACTTTTTACTTAATAAACCAGAATTAACATATCCTAATGATGTAAACTTCCGTCCAGAGGGGATCTCCTCTATTTGTAGAGTAGATCTATGCTTTGTTCTATAACCCCTCTCATTATTCTTGGATGTCCTGTTTTCTGTATCCAGGTAGCTTCCCGATACAAAAACTTTATAGGGCCGTTTTTGATCATCTACACAGGATATAGGCATATGGTTCAACTGTTTCATGACTCATTGTTCTACGCTGACGGTTGTCGACTGGTGGAAGTACTCAGTTTCCTTATCTCCTTATTTCAAGTATAATCACAAAGTAAACAACAATAACAAATGTAGCAGCTTCTTACTGTTGTCAGTGTTATTATTTTTTTTCTAATAGACGGGAAAATCTTTAATAAAAGACACCAGGCAAATAGCCAGGCTGTCTGGTAGTGTGGGGCTTTAACCCACTAACAACCCATTATTGACTACACGTGTATATGTTACCGACAAACTACCACTAAACCCAACCCTTCACCTTGAAATAGGCACAAAAAATATAGGAGGCAGCAGGGGCGTGCTGGCTACCCCAAGAGGACGGTGGATAGACCGGTACGGGGCGCCGACTACCGGAGGGTTTGGGGGGCTGGCATACCCCCAAGAAACGGGGTTCCCCCCAGGAAATTTTTGAATTAAAATATGCCTAAAAACACGATTTTAGACTATCTAATGTATCGTTTTAGAAGGCTTTAATTAAAAATCTGATTGCAAAATTTGGATTGAACAATGATGATATTTAAATTACAGGAAGGGTTATAGTTACCTCATTCGAATTTTCTATTACACTGTTACACTAATACCTAAAGTAAAAAAAACACTCCATAATAATTAATACACCGCGGAGTTGAAACTTATATTACATAGCTTATATTACATAGGCTAGTCAGAGTTGCCACCTCCGCAATACAATATGCAGTAGGCGATTCTACCGTTTTCTGCACCGAATTAATCGGATCGATTAGCCTCACACTAATTAATTATATATATTCATATATTTTGCTTTTTAATACGTAAGCGATTTGAACGATAATTTCGTACCATTTAACTCAAATGCTTAGTCTTATTTTCCTAAATCTAATAACTTCTCCAATATGTTTTAGTGGATAGTTAGTGAGGATCGGTCAATAATACAACTTTTAGTTATTTTGCGTCGACGTTTCGACAATATTTATTGTCATCTTCAGGACCTGTGTATGAAATACAATAGAAATATCAAACATAACGAAACAATTAAATATTTGGGTGAACGTGTTGGTGATGTGAGTGTGTGCGTGTGTATGTATGTATCATTTTTTTATGTAAAGACTTATGATAGTTTGTTTACATCTTCAAATTATCTTTAAGAAAGCGAGCAAATTATAGTATGAGAGAACTTAATTTATACAGTATTACAATTTAAATTACTAAATATAATGTTATTTTAATTAATTATTTAAAATTATTTAATGTTATTTAATTAATCTCCAATATGAATATTTTACATTATTAGGCCGACGGCGAGAGGGCACCGAGGGTGCCATGAGAGGAGGGCGCACCGGGACATGTCGCGGTGGGCCAGCACGCCCCTGGGAGGCAGTAAAAGAGTTCATATATCTTGGCTCCCTGGTAAACAGCACTAACGACACAAACACTGAAAAAAGAAGATGAATATATCTCGAAAATAAAACATATTATGGATTAAAAAAGCACCTGGCATCTCAAGAAGCACGAAATGCAAAATTTACAAAACACTTATCAGGCCAGTGCTGATATATGCTTCAGAAACCTGGACGATGACAAAAAATTCACCAGGTTGCTTTGCATGGTGGATTCTAAGAACAATATTTAGAGGAGTACAAGAAAATGGAATGTGGCGCAGGCGCTATAATTATACCATCTTTATGAACTACACCATCTTTACAAAGAGCCGGGCATTGTGAGAATAATCAAAATATACAGGCTAAGGTGGGTTGAACACATGAAGAGAATGGAGGAAGGACAGCCAACGAAACATATCTTCTACCAGAAACCAATGCGTAGTAGAGCAAGGGGAAGACCCCGAAGTAGATTCAAAGATCAGAGAGAGGAGGACCTCAGAAACTGAACATAAGAGACTGGAAACCCACGGCACCCAATGGGGAAGAATGGAGTCGACCCTTGGAGTAAGCCAAGACCCACCACCAAGGGTAGTAGAACCACGGCTGATGATGAAACACATTGGGCACGATCCCCCACGCCGGGACCGCTTTCGCCTGGGCCGTGTATGCTTACCTCAACGAGCTACCATCTATGGCTCGGCCGCTTCCTTCCTACTGTCACGGGTTGGACAAATATCCTTCGCTTTCTTACTCTCTATGTACACTGCGACTGCTTCTCAGGTGCCTTCACTGTGAAGCATCAATCCAACAACACTATCAGGACTGAAAATTCCGATCCTTCAGCTGAGGTTCAGACGGTCATCCTTGAAACGTAAGCGCTCGAAGAAAAAGTGTGAAAAGCACAGTCTGTCTCCAACGTGTAGTACCTGCATTGAGGGGATGCTACCTTACCATCCGGTAGAGACTCTCACGAAAATATCCACGGCCTGTCAGGAACTGCGTAAGGAAGATGCTTACCTCGCTGCAGTCCTAAGTTACTGTTGAGTCTTGCCATCCAGCGACCTCTGGTGTTGTCATCCCACCTTTGCTGCTATAAGGCCATAACACGAGCACGGACTGCTTCCAGCCTGCCAATATCTCCACTGGGCGCGTACTTCTCCATTTGTGCTTCTGTGCCACTTATGAGCTGCGATTAGACAACTTCCTTCACTTTCTGAAGTTCTTTTCTTCTCCGCCACTCTTCCTTCATTCTCTGGCTCGCTCTTGCTCGTCCTTCTTGGATTTTCCTTGGTTTCTCATCGGACACATACTCCATCTCCGAATATAAATTTTGAGGAAAGTGAGTGTCCCGAATTTGAAAACCCCGAATCCAGTATCCCGAATCTATTTTTCCGAAATTAGTACACCTGAATACATAAATATATACGTAAGTAATTACATACATGAATATGTATTTTTCGACTTTCTTCTTCTTCTTCTTCAGGCAGTGGACTATACGATCCGTGGCGCTCTCTTTGTTCCGACCATCTTTCCTTTGGTCTTCCAATATTCCGCCCTCCTTTCGGATTATAAACCAAAATTTGTTTAGTATCCTTTTCTTATACATCTTTTCAACATGGGCTGTCCGATCCTGTTTGTATTGCTTTAGCCTTTCGTTTAGGTTGTATATCCCAAGGATGTTCCTTATACCATCATTTTTTAGCCGGTCCCTCCGTGATACTCCTAGTACTAATCGTAAAAATCTCATTTCACTAGCCTGTATCCGGCTTTGAGTCTTTGCGTTCAGTGTCCAAGTCACGCTGCCATAAAGGCCGCATGGCACTGCCATCACTTTATAAAATTTCAAAAGAGTATCTCTTTTGACATTTCCATTCAGTGTTCTTCTTATCGTTCCACGCATGTGATTAAACTTCTCTATTTTTTTCAAAATCGTTTGTCCTTTAAACGTTTTGCCTTGGCCGTATCCATATTCTCCATACGGCTGTTTCTATTGAGTGTAGCCTACCGGTAAACAAAATCTCCCACGATCGCGTTACAAGCGCTGCGCAGGGAAAGGTCGGTGATGGGGCTGCCATCTCACTGCTTCCGACCTCGGAGGATTTGTATAAGGTTTTCTCTCCTAGATAAGTTGGTCTACGCCGACCTCCGGAGTCCCATCCACCCCCCAAATGACGACGAAAGGATTAGTGAGGATAGGTAAGGGTAGGTAGGGCCCTTATTGTAAGAGATATAATAAAATCACTATGGCTAGCCTCATTTGGAAGCGTAGTAGCCCAGGAACGAATAAAACAAGAATTATGAAGAAAATCTTGGAGTGGACGTGGGGAGGCTAAAAGGAAGAACTGTAAAGACGTTTATAGGTGATGCAGTAGAAATTAGAGAAGGAAAATGCGGAATAGAGTAGAAATGAAAAGCATCACTAAGCAGACCATCCTTATCACCATTATTGTTTCCTTTTTAGGGGTAATTCTATGTCAGACCGCGTATACGACAGACTGCTCGTGCTGGCTGTATGAAGTATTTGGCACGTTTCCAGGGTTGTATTTTAGCATTTAATTCCAGCTCAGATAGATTGATTACCAGGTGTTTGTTTCAAGACTTGCGCTGTAATTAATATCAGCGGTGTTGTTAACATTAACGAACTGTGAAATCGTGAGCCTTCTTATATTCTCCGGAAAGTAGACTGACTATTCAGCGGGACCTCGATTACTCGAATCTCAGGATAAATCGGAAAAATTCGAGTTATCGAATATTTCGAGATACTGAGGATAAAGTTATCAAGAGCAGTAGGTCCGTCGTTGAAATTCGAGTACTTTATAGAGGTTCGCGTATACTGTGTAATGTTTATTCCATCGATGAATATGCCGATACAGATGTACAGATAAATATGTTGGTGCGGGTTTCTTGTTTCAACTGGAAAGTGAGTCACCTTTTCTACTATAGAAGCACGCTACATCCGACTTATAGAGGTTTCAGCTAGAGGTATGCTAAACTAGTATTTGAAAATAACAGGTACAAACGAAATCGTTCCAAAAAAATAACACGTACAAATACCTGTTATTATATACCTATTGTACACATACCAGTATTATATAATTTGTTACAAGAAATAAATTGAAACGAAAAGTATCAACAGATTTACTTTACACTGTGACTTTACTAAGCTGTTACTGTTTAAAAGAAAATACGAACCAAGAGGATTTATAGGCTCGTATCTGCCTTTGGGAATACTAATTTAAGTTTTAACTGGAGTAAACAAACTGATATAGATTTTATATTAGGCCTATAAATTATAATATTATTGTTAAATATAATTTAATGTTATTACTAAGAATTTAATATTATATTATAATTTTTAAATTATTGATTCCATTTTTGTTAGACAAATGAATTGCGAAAGTCAGGCAATGAAATTTAGGGTGCACGTAGTAGCACAACAAATAATGTCAATAAAAAACATCAGAAACGTATAAGACAAACATTCACTGTTGTGTGTGAACCACAACAGTGAATGAGAACAAAAATAATTTTACAAACAAAAATCATCTCCGAAATCACATTAACAAAAAGTAGCCTACTATATGGCCTCCCAGCCACTCTTTACTCTGTAGGTTATAACACAGTATAATTCGTATTCACAATAAGGAGCTGTATTCAAAGTTGGGGAACTCTTATCCATCGAATACTACGGTTGAGCGCTGTGTTGCTGTATTGAAATGGGTTGGACAAGTATAACTGGCGACTCACGTGTTGGGCGTCCAACTAAAGTGACTGTGCCAGCAAAAATAAAAACACATTCATAAAATCGTTTTGGTAGACCGTAGAAAGAAAGTGAACGAAATAGCTCAGACTGCAGGTATATCAACGGAACCTGTGCGCAATATCTTACACGAACATCTGTGTATGACAAAGTTGTGCGCTAGACGGGTGTCGCGTTTGCTGACAGTTGTCATTGTCGAAAGGAGATTTCAACCACGAATTCTATTGCTTACTCAGCCACCATGTTCGCCCTGTTTAGCCCTGAGTGACTTCTACCTCTTTACTAACCCAAAAAATGACTCTGTTGGAAAAGATTTACTGAATACAATCAAGCCAGCGATGCTGTAAATGGCTACTTCGAGGACCTCGACAAATCGGCTTATCAGACTGGCACAACCGCTTTAGAACATCGTTTGAAAAAGTGTACAGAGCTAAGTATAGATTAATAATTTGATAAATGAATGCAAATTAATAGAGAAAAGTGTTGTTTTCCTATTCATGGCAGGAACTTTTCATCCTACCCTGTACAAAGCCCCGTTCTAGTCTACTAATAATGTCATTACTGTACTTTAATACAAGCAATATTAAATTACAGTATGATTCGTAATTGTAGAAAATATGTTAGTGCGTCGGTAGTGAAGTTACGTCATGATAAAAAGTATGTCAGTAGTGATGGGACAGTGGGTGCTGTGCTGGCCAGGGCCTGTTATACCCCTTCACAATATTAAGTCGCGTAATTGACAAAGTGCTTGACTATGTACACATATATAAGAGCACTTACACGTACCCAGTTTGTTTGTCCATCTAATGGATCTAATGGGTTGCGGTAATTGCTTGTAGCAAACGGCCGTCAGACCCCCCCCCACACACACCAAAACCGCAACTTGCAGCAAATAAATTCTCTTGTGCATAAATATGTACACATACCTCCCGCTGGCTCTTCAGTCGATCTTCACTGTCTTGTATCTTGGAGCAATTCTAGTCCAGTTCACAGTACTTAAGCGGCTCCCGCCATCCCGCCATCATGGTCGGCTTCTTCTTCTTCTTCTTCTTCTTCTTCTTCTTCTTCTTCTTCTTCTTCTTCTGCTCCTCCTCCTCCTTCTCTTCCTCCTCCTCCTCCTCCTCCTCCTCCTCCTCCTCCTCCTCCTCCTCCTCCTCCTCCTCATGCAACAAATCGCTAGTTCCACTTTCATCCATCTCGTCCTGGGTCTGTCAACAAATCCATTTTCTGGAGGCTGTAACACACTTAGAAAACCCACAACAAAGAAATTGCCAAACGTCATAAATTCAAAACCAGACGCAGAGCTAGTACACTTGATCTGCTAAACTCCGGAAAGTAATATTTCCATTAAAAAAATAACAGGAATCTTTTGTCAGCGATAACAGTAAGAGGAATTCTCAAAGGAACCCACATATCTGAATTTTTTACACGTGTAGAAATCATGGGCCCAAAACAAATTTATCTTCATACCTTCCTAACAAATACCAACTAAAAGAGGAATGGAGGGAAAAGGTGAAAGGAACTGTGAATAGAAGGAAAGGAGGGAGTGAAAGGAATTAATAAATGAGAGTTACAGAAGGGAGAATGAGGAATTCCTGATGAGATTTCAAAGTTAAAGGACGAAGACAACGTAAAGTTCAGGCTGCCTACGCATGAACGCCACAAACAACTATAAGAAAGAATATTTTAACTATTTAAAATTTTTTAAAAGGAAGTTGCTCTCATCCAGAAATGTAATGTAATAAAAATATAAATAAGAAAAGTACGGTAGGCCTACATTAAAAAAAATTTGCAAAAATTTGTATTTATTTTTAAATAACGTGACTAACTAATTCTTTTTCTCAATATAAACAAAATTTATATTATTAATATTCTATCAGTTCCATATCACTTTAAGTGAACTGGCTCGGAAAGCGGCGTGCAGATGGCTGTACGCTTATTTAGTAAAATCTGCAAGCACTTTGGCCTTCCCAACTACAGATCTCCACTTCGGAGGCTAAGGTGACGGCTTTTCATGGAACGGATCCCGTCCGAGCAAACATTCTGTAGACAGTACTGTTCTGGAGACGGTCAGTAGTTTCTAATATCTGGGTTATAGCGTGTCTTACGTTACAAGCAGTGATGTGGTGAAGATGCTGCTGTACAAGTTAAACCATATGTATGGGACCGTCAGGAGAACTCTAAATTCAACGAGGAAAAAGCACGCCTGAAGTTGTAAAAAGGTGACCACCCTCCCCACACTGTTCTGTGGGTCTGAGAATCGGACTTTAACAAATTCCCACAGCGAATCGAGAATCGGGAATCCGTCCGAAATGAGATTTCTCCACCACGTGGCAGAATATCGCAAAAGAAATGTCGATGTACAGCGGGAACTAAATATTGTGAGGGGTATACGTGATAAGGATTCCCAATATCGGCTAAAATGGTTGGAACATCTTAACCAAATGGACGACTCCTGCATCCACAATCAACTACGGAATTATAAGCCTAAAGGACGAAGATATGTGGGACGTCCGAAGAAGCGTTGGTGTGACCAGCTCTGGTCTGCCTGCTTGGGACCGGAACAAACCATTTTTGATTTAATCTTTGCTGAAGATGATGATGACGATCATGATCAAGATAAATCCTCTGATATGTCGAACGAATTTATTTTGTATTCTTACATGACCTATAGTTTCATATTTATTTGACCAGTCTTAAATTTTTTATCCATAATTGTCTTTCCATTGCCGTATATAATTCTTTAACGTTTCATTCGCTTAAAAACTCGTAACAAGAAGTTGCCTGTTCCTCGTGCAAGCATCCTCATGGGTCCTATCCACAGACCTAATAAAACCATATTTCTTTAGCTACTTTGAATATAACATTCTTTCTAATTGTTCGTTTTATTACCGTTTACAATCTTCAAGTAAAAAACTCGAAGATGTTCTCTTATGTTTTTGAAGAAAGTGCGTCTTTAAACTCCTATTAAGACTGATATTTATGAGGCCAGTATTTTACTTTTTTTATAAAGATTTTTTTTTAAATATATAAACACTTGGTAAGTTTCACAGTTTTTTTTATTTAACTCTTACAGCTGTTTCGACTTCTTAAGCCATTGTCAAAGAGATGAGTGAACACTAAACAGAGGATGTGAGGGTGGTTGACATCTGTTTAGGACGTGTATCGGAAAATGTGTGAGGTGTGAAGATGGAGAGGGGGTTGCAGGAGCTAAGGGAAGGTCAAGTGTCTGTAACAACTAAATATAATCTGAATCCAAAATATAAAATTAACTAAACTAAATAACAGCTTTTAATAAACGGGATACACAGAATTCAGTTTGTTCATTTGTTAGATTTTTGTTATTTTTATTGCTTTTTTAATTTCTAGAATTTCTAACAAATTAATTTTTTATCTTTTTGTATGTTGTGGAGTAGTGTTATGTTTTTTGTATCTATGAAGTGATTGTGTTGTAAGCAATGATCTGCAAAACCTGTATTGGCTGTATTGGTTAAAAATCGCTTTCTAATGTTCAGAAATGCGATGTTTCAGAACACGACCACATTTTCCGATATAAATAGCATCGCATTCTGCACAGTGTAGTTCATAAACTCCATTTTTCTCCAGTGTGTTTGATTTTTCTTTATTGTTGACTAGTAATGAAAAAAGATTACGTTTGTTTACTAATACCATGTTAAGACCATACTTGTTTTAACTATTATTAATTATATCTGTTATAAACGGAATGTAATTAGTTAAATGAAATTTTTTGTTACCCTGATCTGGCTCTATGGAACAAAATTCATTTAAAATAATTGTCTTCTGTTTTTTTTTTTCTTAATTAAATAGTCTATTATTCTTTCATCATAACCGTTATTTTCTGCTGTGGCTTTTATAATATTTATTTCTTTTTTGAAATTTTCTTTGGATAAAGGAACTATAAAGGAAACTATAATTAACCATTGCATGAAAACTGCTTAATTTTATGTGCCATGACGTTAGTGATTGTTTATGTATAACGGTATATGTAAGAGTAGGTTTTCTATATATCTGAAAACTAAGATTATTTTGTGACCTAGTAATGGTGAGATCCAAAAAATTTACACTTTTCATATTTTCTGTTTCAAGTATAAATTGCACAGTACTATAAAAGGAATTAATATAATCTAAGAATATATGGAGCTCTCTATCTATTCCCGTCCAGCTGTATATTGTTGTGTTACATCAACATATCTTGCCCAATGAAAAACATATTTTATGTTGGGATTATTGGATGTAAAAATGTTTTCTTCCAAAAGTATCATAAAGATTTCACTTAATAAAGGTGATGAAGGAGAGCCCATATGAAACGATAAAAAAACTGTGAAACGTACCAAGTGTTTATATATTTAAAAAAAAACCTTTGTATTAATATGTTTCACCAAGTGCCCAACGAGTCCTCAATTAATATAGTTTTACTTTTTTGTTTTATACTTGTCGTCCATGCTTTCACTCCCACACCGTACGGTATAGTTTATTTTAAACTTTTATTTTATCTACCTACATACTCTTGCTAAAAATGAGATTATCATATTTCAGATTTTCATTATAATTTTTTTTCCTTTTGTGATGTAACTGTGCAGCAAACCAGTGTTTCTCAACCTTTTGGTAATGGGCGCTAAATTTTTTTTTTCTCGGGACCCCCATCCACTTCTTATATACCTTACACCTACTCATGGTCATTACTGGATAGTCATACATGAGTACGCATGAGTAACGGATACGTATACTCATATACACATTAATGGACTGTACAATTGTATTTGTACAGATACCAGTTAAAAGGTATAAATACATATGCACGAGTAATATGATTAAACAGTACAATAACAAAAACTATTTCAACTCCTGAATTGTTTAAATTTGAAATATTTTCATACTCGTAATCAGCAATTTTCTTAAAAATTAATAGGCAGTAACACTGCCTTTAAAAACATCAAGAGACGTAAGATTATTATTCTATAGTAAAGTATGGGCCTACATTCGTTAAAAAAAATAATAATTGTATACACAATTGTAAGAATTGTATCATTCTTTACTGGTACAAACGTTTTCAAAAAATTTTATCAAATACTTTAAATGTACAATAATACATAAAACATTAAGTAGTTAATAAAAAATAATACTTATGGACATATAATTTGTATGTTTAACGTCTTACGTAATTAATAACGTTTTAATTATGAAGGACTGGCTAAGTACAAATAGTGTTTAAAAAGCAATGAGTAAAACTTTAATTAATAATTTAACATAATTCTTGGCATGCCTGGGTCTATTGCCACAAATCCGTCTGGATTATTCCTGTGAAGATTATGAGTAGGTGTAGTTTCCCTATCAGAGGTAACCAGCCTCCAGCTAGGTACTTAGGTGATGGGGCTGCCACCTTAAGGCTTCCCAACGTGCCTGATTTTCTGTTGGGGTTTCGTCCCTTAGCCCCTTTGAGGGTCCCTCCACGCCACAAGGCAGTAGTTTTGTTATTTTTAATCAAGGTTTTCTTCCTCTAACCTTTGACGAACCAACGCCGGACTGCAAGGCAGTAGCTAAGGAATTAGAATGAAAAAAGGAAGACACCCTAGACGTCGAGTACTTTAATAACGTTGGGGTCAGAAAAGAACAAGAGTCAGTCACGA
The DNA here is from genome assembly GCA_034769895.1 of Magicicada septendecula. Taxonomy (NCBI): domain Eukaryota; kingdom Metazoa; phylum Arthropoda; class Insecta; order Hemiptera; family Cicadidae; genus Magicicada; species Magicicada septendecula. The sequence continues at coordinate 103,452,856 of CM068373.1, read as the reverse complement.
GGCACTAGACAGAAAAGATTAAAGGAAGGGATCTCACCCAAGACAAATTGAAGCAAAGTGAGAATCCAGCTGTGGCACATCGGGATTGACAAACTCGTATCCACAAGATGTGGACCCCTGATGTCCTCTCTGATGATAAAACGAAAATGGATTACAAAAAGCATCCAATCTCAGTAAAATTTGCCATGAATATAATTAAAAATTTTCATTAAATAAAAAGACCGTGAAAATTGAAAGACCATGAATTTCCATGAACATTTTCCGTTTAAAGGAAAATTTTCAGTACGCTCCAAAATAGCAACAGACAATAAAATTATTGGTCAAATATCCCACTAAAGCTAACTAGGGTGCGACGTAATCTTTGAATATGAAGACGATGTCGATAATTAAAAAAAAAAAACATACTAGAGGATGTGTGGCACAATTCATAAGACTCTGGGAAAAAAGTGCTAAAAGATTCAGAATTGAAATTTTATAAAGTGATGGCGGCACCAGTACTGGTGTACAGGAGTGAATCGAGAACACTCACCCAAAATCAGAGAAAACGAATTGAAGCTGCGGAAATGAAATTCGTAAGGAGAGTCAAAGGATGCACCTTAAGAGATTACATAAGAAATGCAGACATAAGGCAAGAGCTGAACTCGATAAACGATAAAATTAAAGAAAATAAAGAAAACTGGATACAACACGTTAATAGAATGGATGACTCGAGAATACAAAAAAAGATAATCCAGTATAAGGCTCTTGGAGAACGAGATACAGGCTGACCAAGAAAACGGTGGCTGTGAAGACGAAACAGGCTGCAAGCCTAATCCTTGAAGTGAAGAAGAAGAAGAAGAAGGAGTAGGGGAAGAAGAGGAAGAAGAAGAACTTAATTCTGCGGACCTACGGTTGGGAACAACTGCCGTAGACTTCTACTTCCTCCCAGGATCTATAAATAAATAGAATAAAAATAATTATTTTGTTACAAACACATTGTTAATCAATAAACGTCACACACACCAATTAGATGCTTTAATAACATAATTATGTGTTAGGGCTACTTCCGTTACAATAGAAAAAACAAATGTTCAGAGGAACTCAATCCACTCATAACAAGCACGTAAATCGTACAACTAATTGACATCTAATTAACTGAAAACAACACAGTTACACAGTCGGATGTATGTAGTCTACAGGCCAGAACGGTCAGATTTACGAAATTTCCACAGCTGACTAATTGAAAACGAACTTTAGAATAACACCATGGTTAAATTAAGGTTAAGCGAATGAAATTCTGGACAAGAATAATGCAAAAACAGTTGATTATACCAACTAAAATAATTATACAAGCATTCGTAAAAATATATTTTGCATACGAGGGGGGCAGTCGAAAAGTTAGTTGCACTTGCTCATATTCTTTTTTCTAAAAGACATACGAAGTTTGATAAAAAATTTCGTGCAAATTCGCAATTTCCACCGCTACAAGTATCAGATTAAAAAACTGTGTTTATGTGATGTTGATACACATGTTACACAATACACAATCGTCTAAAATTATAGGCCTATTTGATGCATAGTTTAGATTTTGCAGCCAATTGAGTAAGTCGTCTTTAGTCACGATTATAAATAGTTGAGACATGTTAACTTTATTGGGAAATGATGTTCGTTATGATACGAATTATGATATTCGTGTTAAGTTAGGTAAGTTCCAGACGATTTGTGGGAAATCAGTGGTATTTTTAGAAATAAAGTTCGTCGAGAGACAAAATCAAAGTTCTACAACGTTATGGCGGTTCCTATGGGTGCGAATTGTGGGCGACAACCATAAACAGGCCCCGGAAATGGCGTTCTTAAGAGTAGTTTAAAGGTGTTATAAACTTGACGGTATAAAGAATGAGACCATAAGAGAAGAATTACAAGTTTTTAACTTGAATGAAAAGCTAAAAGATCATAAATAACGGTGGAAAGAACGCTTAGAAAGAATGTTAGATTGCAGACTGTTCAAACAAGTCTGGAAATATTGTTACGACGGTCTCACTGATCGTCGTATGGTATAGTGGAAAACAAAATACAAGACACCAATTAAGTCACTAATCACCAGCTTTAGTTAATCTCAATCAACAGTTTGAAATCAACAAGTTATTCAACAAGATTATACTCGTACAATAGGCTAATTCAGGTTAATCTGTCCACACAAACAATAATGTCAACTATAAAGAATTCCGCACTATTAACACTTTTCACTAACACACCACTTGAGACGCGCTGTGTAAATCTCCCGACATCAACTGACCGGTAAGCGGCAGCTGTAGTTTAAATAGATAGCACAAGTGTTCCAGAATAATCCATAATACGCGTCAACACTTCTCGAAAACACTGGAGCGTAATTGATTGCGGCCTTGAACACAGTGCTCCGACCGGTATGGTCTGGAATAGCCTCGTTTGTTGACGCGTGTTAAGTGTCACGTACGCACACAAACATTACAGCTGGGCTCTGCTGGGCTCTGCCGGGAAACGTGTAGAACGTTGTGTAATGACGTAACAATATACATCCATAGATGTGTGACAGTAGAGATGACTGGAGGATCTGTGAAGCACCTTGCCTATGCTGTGACAGTAGAGATGACTGGAGGATCTGTGAAGCACCTTGCCTATGCTGTGACAGTAGAGATGACTGGAGGATCTGTGAAGCACCTTGCCTATGCTGTGACAGTAGAGATGACTGGAGGATCTGTGAAGCACCTTGCCTATGCTGTGACAGTAGAGATGACTGGAGGATCTGTGAAGCACCTTGCCTATGCTGTGACAGTAGAGATGACTGGAGGATCTGTGAAGCACCTTGCCTATGCTGTGACAGTAGAGATGACTGGAGGATCTGTGAAGCACCTTGCCTATGCTGTGACAGTAGAGATGACTGGAGGATCTGTGAAGCACCTTGCCTATGCTGTGACAGTAGAGATGACTGGAGGATCTGTGAAGCACCTTGCCTATGCTGTGACAGTAGAGATGACTGGAGGATCTGTGAAGCACCTTGCCTATGCTGTGACAGTAGAGATGACTGGAGGATCTGTGAAGCACCTTGCCTATGCTGTGACAGTAGAGATGACTGGAGGATCTGTGAAGCACCTTGCCTATGCTGTGACAGTAGAGATGACTGGAGGATCTGTGAAGCACCTTGCCTATGCTGTGACAGTAGAGATGACTGGAGGATCTGTGAAGCACCTTGCCTATGCTGTGACAGTAGAGATGACTGGAGGATCTGTGAAGCACCTTGCCTATGCTGTGACAGTAGAGATGACTGGAGGATCTGTGAAGCACCTTGCCTATGCTGTGACAGTAGAGATGACTGGAGGATCTGTGAAGCACCTTGCCTATGCTGTGACAGTAGAGATGACTGGAGGATCTGTGAAGCACCTTGCCTATGCTGTGACAGTAGAGATGACTGGAGGATCTGTGAAGCACCTTGCCTATGCTGTGACAGTAGAGATGACTGGAGGATCTGTGAAGCACCTTGCCTATGCTGTGACAGTAGAGATGACTGGAGGATCTGTGAAGCACCTTGCCTATGCTGTGACAGTAGAGATGACTGGAGGATCTGTGAAGCACCTTGCCTATGCTGTGACAGTAGAGATGACTGGAGGATCTGTGAAGCACCTTGCCTATGCTGTGACAGTAGAGATGACTGGAGGATCTGTGAAGCACCTTGCCTATGCTGTGACAGTAGAGATGACTGGAGGATCTGTGAAGCACCTTGCCTATGCTGTGACAGTAGAGATGACTGGAGGATCTGTGAAGCACCTTGCCTATGCTGTGACAAAGAGGCTAACGGGCGATGCCGCTTCAACCTTTTCATCTATGGTGCATGTTTGTGTGTGTGTGGGGGGAGAGAGAGAGAGAGAGATTACGAGTGTAGGTCCTAGTTTCAAAAAGTTTACAACTCTTGTTTCTGTGTTGGCATGGCGCATATCAGAAAGCGATATTTACATTTAACTTGCTCATAAGCTTGAAAATAAACTAGTATTAAGAAACTGACTCAGTAAATTATGGCGAATGTAGTGGGCAAAGAATATGACAGGAAACATAAAATTCTATTTAAATTAGAAGTTGATTACGTCAAAAATGTGAACGGCCAAAAGGTAAACTGTGAAGGTGATTGCCGCCGACCCGTCCGTTGGCACAGTGTCAACCACGCGGGTCATTATACCGAGTATGACACGACAGGTGTGGCATACGTGAAGAGAGAGAGAGAGAGAGAGAGAGAGAGAGAGAAGCCTCACCGCGGACTTCCTAATGTGTGAGCTCCTATTTACAAATTCATTATCTAAGATATTTATGTCTTCATCTACTTCACGCTCGTAAAAGGAATCCGCTACCAGCATTTGAAGGTTGTCGGACACAACAAGCCATAAGCCACAAGATCGTAAATTTTTCAGGCAAGGGCACAGTAGGACTAACCCCTTCTTCTTCTTGGCGCTACGTAGGTGGATCTTGGCTTCCCCAACTATAGTGCACCGCCATCTTCTCCTAACATCAGCACGTTTCACCAATTTCTAGTTCTCATAACTCCCATACTCTTCATTACCTCCTCCATGTCTTTCTTGGTTATCTTTTTTAGCACTTCTGTCCTACTCTCCATTCGATGCACTGCGTCAGCAATCTAATTCTTTGAGACTTTATAAGTCATATGACACCTGTATTTTCTATTAGACCGTTTACTTCTCTATTCGTTGGGATAGGCCTCCAGGAGCCCTCTTGATCTCGAATGGCACAACGTTTTAATATATCCTTGTAGTTGATAAATTGAAATCTATTTTGTCCATCTAGCAAAAAAATCGTATCCATCTTGGTACCATTGAATCGCTCACTGCTTCTTCTCCATAAACATCGAAAATCTGACGGTGAATTTCATTGTTTTAATGTCTTTCCCATTCAAGAACCGAATCACATACCTACTTCACACGTGGCGGGCGTCTCGAATTTCTTCGACATTTTTTACAAATAGTGTTGTTGGCTTGCCAGCGAATCAACAAACTGGCCGCGCATGCGCAACAGCATGATGGGATCGATACCGCGGCAATATATAAAAACGGAACTTATTTTCTGAATAATAATCGTATTGTCCAATTCCGAAAACTTCGTTTCGAAAATTTTTAACAGAACTAAATCAAGTGATAAATAACGAAAATGCCAAATGGCTGAGTTAAAATTTAGAACTCACTTTGCTTGTTTCAATGTTAGCGAGAGGGTGGGGAGGGGGAGATTTCTATAGCTCATCGTGGTCAAAACACAGAATGTGGTACGGAGACTGTTACTGACAAGGTATAACTGAACGACACGTCATTACTCTGGGAGTGTCTGATTTACAATTTACTGTCTATTGACTGTTTAATGAACTATGAACAAACCGCCGGGCTTACTGTAAAAGTCGCCGAGGCAGGGGTACCCACAGCACGGTGCAGCGGTGCAAGTCGCAGCGTTGTAATTTTGGGGGGTGTTTTTTCAAGGCGATTTTTTTAAATTTTTTGCGTCGTAAATCAAACAAATCAGTGAAGAAAAAAATGCAATTATAATATCAAGTTAGAATATCGTGACAAGGCCTAATGTAGGCCTACTATTAATTATGTTAGGCCAGGTTTTACCAGGCTTTTACATTTCTCGTAATTTAGTTATTGATTGGACATACTAGAAACCCTTTTGGTATTGTTACGAAGAATAACATTAGTTTTTTAATAATTGCTTAAATGGCTTTAGTTTTTTCAAAACTTTTTTGATAAAACCCCAAGATCCACAGTTAACTGGGGGTTATTCAGTACCCCAGTATTGTGATCCCCCTACCCACGAATCAAATTTGGTGGGGAATTTCGGATTACTTGGGAGGGAATCGCACCATGCCCTTTGGGGGGGGGGCACCTATGCGCCTTGGCAACTCGTCACTGACTAGATCGAATCTCGGCAAAGTTAGGTAGGTCTCGTTCGCGTTTGCGGCACACGATTACCCAAAACAGTACCGAAGTTATGACTTGACAGAACAGGACGCCGTTCTGGAACTATAGGTGAAGCGTTTTGGTTCACTCATGTTTTAGCAAAAATATTGAGTTATTAAACATTAAGCCTTTGCACATTTTCGTAAACTACATTTCAAAAATTTCAGAAAAAATTAGCGAAAATGTAACTCGAATCAGGCTCAGTTGAATATTAGCCCTGTGTGCTATGATTCAAATCCTAATCTGTTTAGCTGTTGTAATTGTCAATTGTAAGTTACTTAAGCCCTTACTGTTCAAGCAGCTGTGGAGAGATCAAAAGCCAATCTACTAGGGCAACAGAAGACAGATTTATGAAAAACATAGGAAGTCTGACGAGACACATAAAATAAGAATTAACGATGACAAGATCCAGGCAGAACACATAAATGTCGCAATATAGTCGAGTAATGGGTCGTATTGAACTCCGTGAGAGCTTTGATCTAAACTAGTAAAATCCCAACAAAATCGTGACGTAGGGTCAAGGAGCAGTCTTTGACGAATAGTAGGAAGTCTTAAAAAAAATTGTTAAGAAACTACCATCACTTCAACTAGTTTTAGCTAATCATAGTTAAGGTTTTAGAAATAAGGGAAGGGAACAGTCCCACCACTGTAAATAAGAGTTACAACCCACAAGTTTTAGTAAATAAAAGCCAAGACAATGCTGGAGAAAACAGATCTGATTGTAAGTGTTGTTAGAGAGCTTATGTCTGTCTCACTTTGATCTGAGTTAGGAGGTGTTCTAAGAGAGCCTCTATAGCCAGTGATAGTGAGTCATACCTTTTGTTCTTCCTCAATTTTTTAAAAAGTAACTAAAGTAGTTACATTATTTTGTTGAGACTAAGAACTAGTAACAGACAGTAGGAGCCTGGCAGCCACTCGATATGTTACAACATACCGATAAAAATCGTAAAGTAAAAAAAATGTATTTCCTGTTTAGAATGTAACGCGTTTATCTTTATATGCGCACACGGGGGTACCATAAAATTATGGGTACTGGTGAGGTGGGGGGTGGGGGTATTTTGCGCACTTTTAGTAAAATGAGAGGAGTGCCGGCCTCGTCACCGCAGATCGGCAGTAACAGCTGCAGCTGCAGTTCATACGAGTACACGTGTGCATTAAAACGTACATAGACTTGGCAGACCGTAGTCGCTTGGCAATCCCCTCTCGGTACAACTGATAATTAGCAAACATCATTCTGCTAATGATGTTGACGTGCACGCTCGACCTTGGCCCGATTCCCCCTCTACCCTCTCACTCACACGCTCTCGTAATCTGTCTGTCTCTCTCTCTCTCTCTCTCTCTCTCTCTCTCTCTCTCTCTGTGGCACTCTTAGTATTTGTGAGTGAAGCACTCCACACGCTGTTAAAATTCAGTCGATTTCTCATAACTAATATTATACATTTTAGATTCCTCCATAGAGGTGTGCTAAACTAGTATTTGGGAATAACAGAACGAAACCGTTCCAAAAAAAAAAAAAATAACACGTACAAATACCTGTTATTATATACCTATTGTACAAGTTATATAATAGAACGTGCAAGTTAATGAGGTCTATACTGATAGGCCGAAAAATAAAGTTGACCTTATATAAAACCTTAATAACACCAATAACAACTTCTTATGGTAGGGAGGCATAGACCATACGACATAATGGTGAACACCTACTTCGAATATCTGAACGCAATAAACGTGTTAAGAATGACATATGGAGAAATAAGGATTGTGTTGGTGGCACGTGGAGGATCCGCGCGAATCATGGACTCGACCTAATTATAGGAGGAGCTGACATAGTGAGATATAGTGAATCACTACGTTATCGTATGATAACGACCAGATGAGAGTAGAACTGTAAAAACGACGTTTGAGTGGAAACCTTCGCAGAAAAGAATGAAGAGTAGACCTAGGAAGCGATAGAGGTATGACGTGGAGGTAGATCTAAAGGAAACTGGAGAGAAATGGCCAAGGAGAGGGCAGAATGGAGGAGGATTATTGAGAAAGCAAGAACCGACAAGAGGTTGTGGCTGCCAATTGAAGATGATGAGATGAGTGGAATGGGAGGAGGGTAAAGGACAGCCACCAGTGGCCGCATTGAGGTTACAAGAAGAGTCGAATTAGAGGTGTGCTAAACTAGTATTTGAAAATAACAGGTACGAACGAAACCGTTCCAACAAAAAAAATAACACGTACAAATACCTGTTATTATATATCTATTATACATATACCTGTATTATATATTTTGTTACAAGAAATAAATTTAAACTAAAAGTATCAACAGTTTTACCTTACACTGTGACTTTATTAAGCTGTTACTGTTTAAAAGAAAATAAGAAATACGAGAATTTATTGGCCTATCCCCCTTTGGGAATACTATTTTAAGTTTTCACTAGGAGTAAACAAACTGACATAGGTTTAATATTAAATTATTGATTCCATTTTGGTTAGACAAATCAGTTGCGAAACTCAGGGAATGAAATTTAGAGTGCATGTAATAGCACAACTAATAATGTCAGAAAACATCAGAAACATATAATGAAAACATAACAGTAAGCCACAGGAGTTAAACAATCTCACCATTTACGTGAGATGTGCAGTGAAATTAAAATCGTCTCCGAATCACATTAACAAAAAGTGCTATATGGCCAATAACCATAGGCCTACAACCAAAGTGCTATCAGCCACTCTGTAGGTTATAACACAATATAATTCGCCTGTTCAAAATTTACCAAGTTGGTGACTAGTATAATATATAATTTGTTATTATAATCTGTATTGTATATGTCCATAACACACGAGAATAAATGTAACATCAGTCTGAATTTTGTTTCATTTATTAAAAACAGCTTCGTCTCTTTGGCATAGAGATATTCTGAAACTCGCTCTTTTACTTCGTTTCGTACTTGTATGGCAATCGGCACATGTGCAGAATGAAGTATTCAGGACCAAAAAGTGACTTTGTACTCGTGTACTCATAGTACTCGTAGTACTCGTTTATTCGTTAGTTGCGTAAGGGGGCTTCCGCGACTCGGAACCGTGAGGCCGTGAGTAATCGGAACGGGTATTTCGACTTTTCAGTCACTGTTATATCCGTTCCACAAAAATAATCGTTCCAAAATACCTGTTATAGGTATATCGCCCCACCTATACTCACTCACTCTCTCTCTCTCTCTCTCTCTCTCTCTCTCTCTCTCTCTCTCTCTCTCTCTCTCTCTCTGTGTGTGTGGCATTCTTAGTAACTGCGTGAGCAGCACTGCACATGCTGTTAAAATTCAGTCGATTTCTCATAAACGTATGTTATAAATTTTAGATTTCTCCATACACACTCTTCTTCCTTGCTCGTGTAGTAGATGCAGACAGATGTTGCGGTTTCAGAACCCTTGCATACACTGTGAACTGGGCAAATATTTAAAGTTGAATTAAAAGTCATTTCAACTATTTCTGGGCCTTGCTACATTACGACTACCCTGTGGACCATACAAATATACGGTCTTTCGTGTAAAGTCCTTGCAATTTCTTCTTTTCCGTAAACAGTCTCCTGGTCACCACATATCATGTTCCTTCTTCAGCCCCATCCACGTACTTCTGCCTGGGCTTGGTGAACCAGTTTGTTTAGCCTAGCAGGCGACTAACCATATCAATGCTCCTTTCCACATTGGATCCAGTCAACATCCTTTCTTCACTCACTCTCCTCGGAACCTCATCATTAAGCACTCTTTCTGTCCACGGAATTCTTAAGGCCCTCCTCCAACACCACATCTCAAAACCTTCCAGGTGGCTCATTTCCAATTTCTTCAAAGTCCATGTTTCCGTACCATAAGCGCACATGCCGCAAATGGAACTCTTTATAAATTTATTTCTGCTCTCCAGTGACACGTTTCTGGCGCCAGAATCTTCTTCTTCTTCTTCTTCTTCTTCTTCTTAAGTCTGTGGCTTTACGATCTGTTCCGCACTCCTTCGTCGGACCATCTCTTCCTTGCCCTTCCAATATTCTGCCGTCGTTCCGGATTATAAACCAAAATTTGTTTTGGTATCTTGTTCTTATGCATTCTTTCAACATGGTCTGGTCCAATCCTGTCTGTATTGCTTTATCCTTTCGTTTAGGTTGTATATCCCAAGGATGTTCCTTATGTCATCATTTCTTAGCCGGTCCCTCCGCGATACTCCTAGTACTGATCGCAAAAGTCTCGTTTCACCAGCCTGTATCCGGCTTTGGGACTTTGCGTTCAATGTCCACGTCTTACTGCCATAAAGGCCACAGGGCACTGCCATCACTTTATAAAATTTCAAAAGAGTATCCTCTTCTGTCCTTTGCATTCAGTGTTCTACTTATCGTTCCACACATGTGATTAAACGTCTCTCATTTTTTGTCCACATCTATCTCATCAACATAAGACAAGTCACATCCAAGGAACCTGAATGAATGCACTTGCTCACTTAGTTGATCATTCGGTACTAGTTTACACCTTACAGGAAAGCAACCTTTAAAAGCCATGGACTTAGTCTCGATAACAGAAATTTCAAGACCATACAGCCTGATTATCTGCTGCAATTTATACCATATCAGAAGAATCTTTTCTTAATAAATACCCGTCTTGTTAGTGCAATTTTTCCTTTTACATCACTGCTGTATCTCCAGTCTGATGGAATGCAGCTCCCAAGATACTGAACAGAATCAATTTGTATCAGCTTCCTACCGTCCAGAAATATCTCAGCATTTTGTGTTCCAGTTCTGGAACATTTCATGCCTTTTGTTTTCTCTTTATTTATAGCCATTCCTCTTTTATCATGTAGGATCGTGTTCGTTTGGTGAAGAGCGTTCTGTAGTTTTTCCACAGTGGACTAAAAGTGCAATGTCATCTGCAGAACGGATGGTTTCATAAAACACACACACTCGTATACCTACAAAATCTATTAAAAAACTAATGAAATTAATGTATAAGAGGTAACAAAAGACACGACGTTCCGCGGTGTCGAGGCCATACGGTCGCTTCCTGTATTGTGTGTTTGTCCCCCTTCAACAGAGACCTTGAAACACCCCTCAGTCGATCGCTACTTAACCCTTTGTTTGCGGCCATTAATGATTCATGCGTTTCTCAAGAAACACGCTTTCCTTTCTTCGGACACAGGGGGAGAAACTAATAACGTTTTCTCGACATGTCAAGACAGGCTAAGTTTTGTTGACTCGTACAGAACGACATAAATTATATCGATTAAAGAAAATTTTACTGTAACGCGCTCGTTTTCTCTCGCTCGGGTTTGTTTAATCTTACAACTTTTTTTTATTATATAACTTATTGTAGTCTATCATATTATGATATTCTGCAGTACACATAATGACAACGTTGTCTGTCAGAAGTGTATCCAGGGGGCAGGGATGCCACCTGTGAGGATTTTCTCTCACAGTGACAAAAGTTGAAGGCTCAAAGTCCTGTACAGGGAATTGATGGAGATTTCTTTTTCAACAGTGACTACGTTCATCTTCAGACATTTGGAATTTCTTGACAGAAAAAAATTAACGGCATTCAAACATCGGTTTCTGCAGCAGCAGCAGCCTTTGAAAAAAAAGGACGTTGTAGACAGTGGTGTACCTAGGCCACTGGAGGCCCGGGCCGAATTTCTTTCTGAGGTCCAACTCCCTTAAGACGGGTGTTATAATCCAATTTATCTTTACGTAATACACAGAAAAAACACTTTACTGTTATATATTTATTGGCTAACTACTGTATTGTTACATCTAGTTAGGAAATTTTATACGAAGCTGTAGTAATGTTTGTATTAAAAATCCACTTTCATATTATAAAAACAAAGTTTAAAGAAATAACAGAAGTAGTATTATAGAATGCATTAAATTTATTACAATCCTTTACAATATCTGTACAGTTGTACGTGCTGCTGTCTTAGATGTCACTCGCGGTTTTGTTCACTCACACAATATGTGATGCACTTTTTTGTGAATTCATTCGTTCGAATAACTGACCCGATTTCCGCAATCCAAGTTATCCACTGTTCGGTAAAAATTCTGATGAGAGATTTTAAATAAATTGTTGGTGTCCTGAAACGTTAAATACTGGTCTCTTTTAGCGTAGGCCTACATGATATCGCCGGGTATTTCGCTCGTTCCGGCCTTCTTGAGTCGTTGTTGTTGCCGTTGCCGTCCGTACTGTTTGGGGTTCAATTTGCGACTTCCAACTGCGTGGTGAGGCAATGACGCCAGGTACAACTGACGCAAGTATAAATATACTTCTAATAATAAATTTACCTTTATAAGTTTTTTAGTATCTGTAAACACTTTACGAGGTAGGGTTGTAAGGTAGATTTCAAAAATAGTAGAACAAATCTTTGGGATCGATCGAATAAATACTGGATCTCTCCTAGTGTTGCGTTTCGGGACGTGACAATAGAACATTTGCAAATAAATTTTTTAAAATAACCAAAAAAACTGAATTTTCCAAATCTGGAGGCTCCCAACGAAGTGGGGCCCGTGGCGGTTCGATATTGTTCTAAGTAAGTACTGTTATTCTTAGAAGTAAGTAGTTTTTTTTAATGATTGTTTTTTAAATACAGTTGTTTGGCTTATATATTCTACTCACAATCTCCATACAGGTTCTACCAATACTTGTAATTTTACTCCCCAAAGTAATTAAATTCTTCCTCTTCTTGGATGCTCTTGTTTTTCAATTTAATTCCCGTCCTGTTAACTATATTTCTCTTGCAAACTTGTATTTTCGTCATTTATTTGTTGATTTTTGTACTGAAATCGTCTTCCGTTGCTCTGTCCGTTATACTAAGAATGTTTTGTAGATCTTGTTCGTTACGACTGTGTCGTCCGCAAACCTAAGACTGTCCGTGGTCTTCTATGCCAACCTGCACTTCCTCTTTTAGCTTATCGATTGTCTTCTGGACGTAAAAATTGGATAGATACAGAGACATCGAACAGCCTTGTATCACATCTTCTCCGATACAACTTTCTTCCTCCTTTCTACCAACAAGAACGACACATATTTCATCCCAGCAGACGTTGTAATTAATTTTTAGACTACATTTCTAAATTCTAAAAATACGTCACTGTTTGCAGCCATAGTGAGAACTTAATTTGTATCGAAACTTTTATTTTAACATCATCATCTTCTTCTTCTTAACGGTTTTTAGGCTATAGCGCCCTGTTCCTATTCCACAGTCTACTTTTCTTAGGTCTACCAACTTTTCTTCTACTTTATTGTTTTTTTTTTTTTTTTTTTTTGGTTCGACCATCCAAGGACCACATGCCAATTTCAATTCTTTATTCTTTGTTCTTTCCTTTTTCTCCAATATTCTTTCATCTTTTCACTGTGTCTCTTCTTCCTATCTTCAGTCCACTTTGAACCTGCGTTTTTCTGTCTCCTACCATGGACTCCTTCCATTTTTAACACTTTTGTCCGAAAAACTTCTCTTTCAATTGATTCTTCTGCGTGCATATTATTTTTTCTAAATCCTTTTGGACTTCTTTAATCCAACTTGATGTTGACTTCTTCCCCAACAGATATTTGAAGATCTGCTTTGTTAACCTATTGTCGTCCATTCTATATAAATATACAAAAAATAATAGTCTTCTTTTTCTCATTGTTTCTGTTATATATTCTATACTTTGATATATTTCATACTTCTTAATTTCCAACCTTCTGAAGTTTTTCTTGGGACTAATATTTTCCTAACAATTCGTCTATCCAATATTTCTAGTTTGTCTAAATTATAATTCATTGCTAGACACTCACTTGCATATAAGGCATTCTGGCTTCACTACTGTACTGTAGCCTAATGCCTTATTTTCGCATTTTTATATATGCACTTTTTATTGTAAATATCTTTAGTTATACCATATGCCATTTCCATCTTATGAATCCTTTCTTCTATAGCAGATTTTTCTAAACCATTCTCTTGAATTATTTCTCCGAGATACTTACATTTTCGAACCCTCTCTATGCGACTAATATCTGTTACTAAGAATTTTGGCGCATTTTTAATGTTCGTGAGAAATTTGTTTTTTGCAGAAATTCTTAAGCCTGTTCTACTGGCTATGTTCTCTAAAAATTAACTTGTGTTACTGCTATAACTTTATTTTAACAGCTCTACGTTTGAGCGACAGATATAAAGATTAATTGCAATTTATGACTTACAATACATAAGTCATATCTGTTACTAAATACATCTACTTATTATTATATAAATCATTAATTCGGTTGGGCGCCAGAGCAGAGTATCCCAGGGTTTATTAATAAATAATAATTCGTTCCGTTCAGATACTAATATTCTATATTATTCCATTCTTATTACAAAACAAGCCATCTGACATTTTATCATAAACATTATGATTTCTAATATAACATTATTGAGATGCTTAATACACATTTTACAACTAATTTCAAAGTATTATTATTCTTCAAGATTACTATTATTAAGTATTCTTCAGTTAACGAGCCGCAATATTATATTCTATTCATCTGACATATATATATATATATATATATATATTCAATACTTTAATTTACATATAGCATAATATTTCCTTAACTAACATAACTTTTCTTAATAATTATTATCTGCAGTACTCGACTCGTACTAGAATGCTATTCCTATGATATTTCGTTTCATTCCCTTAATTATACAATGATTCTACTAAATACCCTTTCTAGTATGTCATATCACATAAACTGAATCATTAGTATCTGAACAAGTGTGGGTCTTTTGAGAATGAGATGAGTTATACTTATGGTAGATATTAATTTTTATGTTTGTATATTAGAATTGTGAATTGTTAAGATATTATATGTTATTTGTTTGCCGGATTCCAGACTCTGATTAGTTGTTCTACGTTGCTCATTGCACTTCACTTCCACTAAACATAATTGATTATCACTTCTTAAACTTGAACCACACGCTCGCGTTGTACTTAACGTCACGCACATAAAATAAATATACTTTCTCAATTCAACTTTACGCGCACATATGAAATATCTTCCTAATACGTACTTTACGCGCACTAATGAAATATCTTCATACTACGTACTTTACGCGCACTAATAAAATATTCTTCTTTATACTTTAACGTGTTACTTCAGGACTTTTATTTAGTGAGCTAATCTATACGTTTTAAAACAAACTATTATGAGGTTCCGTTATAATTATATTATTGAAAGCTTGTACAGAGTAATGCAGATTTCCCGTGCTTGTCTTGAAATTGAAACTTAAAAACTTCCCTTTTTCACTTGCTTCTCTCTTTTATAGTTTGTCTACTGATTCCATCACCACCGTCCTGGTTGATGACACTTTCATTGGCCAGGGTTTGAAATATTCCCCGGTGAATTTGAAATTCTCCATTCCTGTCTCGTTATTTTCTCGCGCGCTTGACTAACGCTATTGCTTATTGGTCAAACAGTGCGGGCACGTAGTTTTTACCGCGTGGTCGCTTAGACAGCTAAAAACGACGCTACTTTCTAAAATCGCAATAAATATTGGGGTGTCATCTTTTGTCTTCTGACGGACACCGACCGGCTTTCATAACGGTACTTTTCTCGTTTTTTGCTGTTTCTGATACACAAAACATTTTATGCGTTTATGACATACTGGGTACAGTCGTCTATTGTATTTTTATTTCGGCTGGCGACAGACTGTCGGCGCACAGGCCTCACCCTGTTTATTCTTTATAACACCAAAAATTTTGAAGAAAAGTTTTTATTTCATAATTAAAACTGAAAGCAATAACGAAGGGCGCATGTGTGGAAAGCATATTTTGTAAGGGACAAAAGGAGAAGCTAGCAAACACGTTCTAGTGACGGACAGGTCATAAATTTCGTAGGCAGCTGCAACGCACGCCCTGTGAACAAGCAGAGTTCATTGCTCCCGGTACGTAGAACACCAGTTTTTTTTGTGAAAAACACATTGATTCCATAGGAAACTACATACAATGTGTACAGAGCCATTAAAGGAGAAAAGGCTTAACAATGGTCAAGCATACACGTATACGCCAGCTGTGAGGAGAAAGCGACGAAGGATGTATAGATTTGAAGGACTCCAGCGGTCGACGACAGGGTTTTGACCTTATTTGGAAATGAAAGCGCAGAGAGTACGTCCAAACTTAAGGATGGGGTGTTGGCTAACAACCAAAAGAAAAAAACCAACTTTCAAAGAAGGGTAGGCGAGGCCCTTGAACAACAATAGATAATAACGCCGGAGCGAGGAAGTTCAGAAACAATGCAAATGGAAGAGAAACTCAGAGTTGTCGCTGTAGACTTCAGAAGAAACGACAGATACAATTTATTGCTGCGTTGTCTGGAAATGACAACGACCTCAAAATACGAAGCAAGGGGAGAATCTGGTGGGGAACTAGGAGCCCTATCAGAGAACGCCTTTGAAAAGGTAGGTGGTATTTGGACTTGGAGGGAAAAATATGAAACCAATAAGGACACGGCGTCGTGAGAATCAGAAGTCTGGTGGGAAATTTGGTAAGGAGAATATAGGAAAGAGACAGGAACGCGCTCGAGGATTTCTAACTAAATTTCGGACGCGATCGGAGTGAAGTCCGTGACGGGAGTAATTAGCATTTGATTGAACTTAGAATAATTCGATACACAGTGTGAGAAGGTAGTTTTCGAACTTATAAGAAAAGTTAATACAGTAATTACAAACAAACGAACTATGAAGTAGAGTCACACTATTAGCATACCACTGAACATTAACTGTAACAGATAGTAACTAGACAATAATGTAATTTTAGTGTATATGAACACTTTACAACAAATAACTTTTAAGAAAGATTAACAACATAAACTACATTCATGAACGCTTGATAACCAAAGATACCGTAACAATAAATCACGATGTCGGTGTGCAACAGAGAATGCTAACTTTTAATCATAAATTATAATCCGAAATGCGTGGAGTTGGTGAGTGAAGTGTTGTGAGTAACATCGTGGAATTCATCCGGTACCATCTATCATCTGGAGGAATTATCTGCACGATTCCAGAATGATCGACATGAGGGAATCATCACCGCAACCACCGAGTAATTGGATATTCGAATATCAAGTATAGTAAAACATGTCTTAATTAATTTAGATCCACTGTCTGTCATCTCAAAGAATCCACACACACTAGAATTCATTAAAGTAATCGTAAAGGAATTAAATAAATCGATTTAAAGTTTTATTTAGAAGTAAAATTATCATTCTTTATCAGTTTTGGAGTAATGTTTATTTCCAAGTTCTAAATGAATCCGTAATTACAAGTATAATGATAACTTAAGAGCTTATTCATATTAAGAATTTATAAGATGAAACTAAACATTATAATTTAGTAAAGTACTAAACGCAATTGATGAATGCTTATTAATATGCAACCATTAGATTGAGAGTTTAAATAACAAATTTTATTAATGTATTATTGTTTGATATTTACAATTTAATAATGAGTATTTAATTTTGGTAATATGTTATTTTATATTTACAAGTAATAATGAGTACGTAAATTTTTGTGCTATTGTTTGATATTTACAAGTGATAACAAACTAGTGTGAATAAATTTAAGAGCTATCAGTAGAAATGAGCATTTATTATTTTTTACCCTGTGATAAAGGGCTTGTCTCTAAGTCCTTATATTGACGCACACGACGTCGGGCAAACCAAAATTCCTATATTGGCGTCCCAAAACGCGGGACATTAAATAAATAATATAATAGTAAATGTTAAGTAATTACATTGGCGCCGCAACTAGTGTGGCATAAATTTTGAAACATTATATTGGCACCACAACAACGTGGGGCATTAAGTTATTAAAAACAGTTGTCTTAACAAAATCATTATATCTTATTCTACGTATTACTTACATATATGTGTATTACAAATTCTTATCCTACCATATCTCTATAATTACTATTAATAATTGAAGTTTTTTTATTTATCTAGTACACATATTGAATTAACTTATATATATTTATATTGTATACATATTGAATTAATTTATAACGTTCCCCAGTAACGTTACACTGCAGATGTCAGATGTTCAGAGAGTATAGCAAAAGTCATTTGCGAATGCCAAACAGTTTATTTCAATTCGTGTGTTCCTTCTTCCCAACATGATTGGTGATATTTGCATTCCTTTAATTTTTCATTCCAAATTCTCACTACTTTCTCCAGGACACAGTTAAAAAGAATTGGGGATAAACCATCACCCTGTCTTACACCTGTATTTATTTTGAACGGTTGAGATATTTCTCCCATGAATTTTATTTTTGAGACTGTGTCCGTAAGGGTTTCACAGATTAGATTTGCCAATTTAGATTTAACACCAAATTCTCGGATTATTTTGTCTATAGTTTCACTATCAACAGAATAAAAGGCCTTTTTGAAATCAACAAATGTTATTACAATCTCCTTTGAATTCAGTAGCCTGTGACGGATTATTGACTTCAGAGTGAATATTTATTCTGAACAGGATCTGCCCTTCCTAAAGCCACCCTGATATTCACCCAAATGACTATCCAATGTTTTTTCTACTCTGATCAATAGAATATCTGAAAATATTTTATACACAACTGGAAGTAAAGAAATTCTTCTGTAGTTGTTAACCTCTTGCTTATCACACTCCTTATGCAGCGGATGTATTAAAGCCACCTTCCATTCTTCGGGAATTTTTTCTGTTTTCCAGATTTCTTCAAAAATTAATTATACGAGATCGTTTTTGACCTTTGGTAGAGACCATTTCAAAAGTTCAGGTGATACGGAGTCTTCCCCACGAGCTTTATTTTGTTTCAAAGTTTTAATTACTTCTTCAATTTCTTCGATAGTCGGAGGTGTATCTTCTTCTAAATTTTCATAAATGTCTGAAGTTTTAACCTCTGAATCGGTTCCGGGCAATTTAAAAGTTGATCAAAATATTTTGCAAGTATTTCACAATTTTCCGTATTGCTTAGGCCAGTTCTACCACTTTCATTTGTGTAACAAACACTTGGTGTTTGGTAACCCTTCAGTTTATTTTTAAAAGTCTGATAGAAATCTCGTAATTATTTTTTATAAAATTTTCCTGCATTTCAACAAGTTTTAATTTTTCAAAAGATCTTATAGTTCCCCTTATTATCCTTGCTGCTTCCTTTCTTTGTTGTTTAAATTGCTCGTAGTGTTCAGTTTTTCCTGAGCATTTCCACTTTTTACAATTTTTTCTCTCTCTGCTAATGCTTCTTCACACAATTCATTACATCATACTTGCCTTTTATTTTTAACTAAACCAGATGTTATCTTTGCTGCATTATTGATTTCTGTAGATAACTTTTTTTATTGTTATTGTTATTTTTATTGTTTTATTTTAACGAAAAATTATTACAAACAGAATTATCACTGTTGCACACCACTATAGAAAAATTGTTCCAATTAGCGCTTTCAAGCTTCTCAGCTCATCGTCAGATCGGAAATAACTGACGATGAGCTGAGAAGCTTGAAAGCGCTAATCGGAATAATTTTTCTATAGTGGCGTGCAACAGTGATAATTCTGTTTGTGATTATAACCACTAACACAACTTTCTTAATTAAACTTCTGAAAAATTATTAATATGATTTCTTGTTTCATATAAAATTAGGCCGTATTTAGTTTTTTTTTATTTTATACTATATATTATAAAAAATTGAGCTACAGTCATTTGAGGTTCTACGCGCTCTCCAATGCCATTAGAAAAATGTGGAGTGTACAGAGAAGCAAAAACATGTTTAAGGTGTATACGTGGTTGTCAAAGTCCCGCCGAAATTGCTGCGTCGTGTGTCATATCCTCCTCGTCCCTTAGTGAGCCCCAAAGGAGGCAGGGCAGTTTCTTCCTCGGTAATTATCTTCCTTAACGCATGCAAATGTGTTCTGTTTACAATAACACTACACATGACTCAACATCTGTCCGAGCCGGCTGCGGCTGGCGCGTCGAACTCTCGGCGCATGTACAGTGTATAGCCGGTATATTTTGAAACGGAACGACCTCGAACATGAACACATCTGACTCACTTCTCTCTCTCTCTCTCTCTCTCTCTCTCTCTCTCTCTCTCTCTCTCTCTCTCTCTCTGTGTGCGCGCGCGCGCGCGCGCGCGTGCGTGCGTGCGTGCGTGTGTGTGTGTGTGTGTGTGTGTGTGTGTGTGTGTGTGTGTGTGACAAAGAAGACGGACTACAGAGAGAAACGAGCATACTGTACATTCAGCTTTGCAAATAAATACTATCAACAGTTCGCCTTTGCAGCTCAACAAGGAAAATGTGGTGACGTATGCCATTCCACTGCCGCATCACTGAATAACTACTATTAGAATAGAAGGCTTCTATTACACTAGGCAACATGTGGCGGGCAACTAGTTGTCCGACCTCGGACAACTAGTTGACGAGGGCTAAACATGGTGCGCAACTTTCGGCCACATGTTGATGATTTAAATCGAGAAAATGGCGTCAAGGAATGAAGAGCTTCTGCTGCTCGCTTTGTTATTAAAGAAAAGAAGATGCAGAGCTCGGAGAAGACGTATGTACGTACATACACCCTATGTTATCAACAAGGATGGATAAAGGATATACTTCACACTGTTCGATGATCTATGCGTGGACGAAAATAATTTTTTTAACTATTTTCGTATGTCAAAACATTCATTTGATGAATTGATGGACTTGATCAAAGCAGACATAACTGCGTATTGAATGCGAAATGACAACTGGGCCTGTCGTCTGCCGTCCCGGACACAGTTAAGGTGGTGTCTGTGGCGAAGTGCGCATGCGCGGAAGCGGGAGTGGTGCGCCACATGTTGCCCAGTGTAATAGCTCCCATCTGAAACAATGCCCCACGTCCAGCGTCAGCAACTTCCGAGTGGTCGGGAAGTTGCCGACCTCGTCCACCGTCATCCACTAGTTGTCGACCCATATCAACAAGTGGCTTAGTATAATAGGCTCCCATATGAACAATGTTACTAGACGACCACGGCAACAAGTTGCCCGCCACATGTTGCCTAGTGTAATAGAGGGCTAATACTACACATTTAAAATACGTTTAACAAAGTTTCGGTATTAATTGACTGTCTCTCACAAGGTATTTCTTGTAGCGAATAAAAATATCGGTAAGCAGAACCATACATGACTTCCATGTTCTAAGATTTATATTTAAAATCATTTACGAAATAAAATGTTTCCATAGAAACTACTTCTTTCCACTTATTGCTTCAGCCTTAACCACAGTACTGTGGTCACTAACGTATACCACCACACGTTATCGCACTCGATTTTCACTGATGATGGCAGTCGACGGCACTGCCGAAACGTATGGTTTTGCAGAAAACATTGGACTACGGCCAAACAATCGGGAAGGAATTTTAACAACAAACTACTACTTTGTTGCCGATAACGTAGTACACATAAAAATTATCCCCTCCCCCTTAACTATAATTTTCATTTATAGAAAATTACACCCACCCCGTTCAGCTAGCCTCTTCATTTATAGATATTTCATCTATGTTTCTACAGTGGATTATTAAGATCTTATTATCAGGATACTTTATTTATCAAAATTAAGTACTTTACTCTTGTTACAACAAAAAATGTTTCAGATAAACTGCCCTTTTCCCGTAACCGGTCTTCACCAAAATCAAAAGGCCTTGAGTTCTCTACAATATAGGGATGTATGCAAAAACTTATTTGATTACGTTTGAATTTACAGCAGTTATCGTTCGTCATAGAAAAAAATTAACCTTGTTATCACATAAAACGTTGCCGGTAAACTACTACAATGCTAATAATTTATGCCTGATTAATTGAGTACATAAATTATTATGCCTATTATTGATAGTGAATTTTCTCGTTATTACAATAGTTTAATAGCACAATTCTTCTCGTGCCCCACGTTGGGCGCCATATACAATGATAATAATTTATGCCTGATTAATTAAGTACATAAATTATTATGCCTATTATTGATAGTGAATTTTCTCGTTATTACGATAGTTTAATAGCACAATTCTTCTCGTGCCACGCGTTGGGCTGCATATACAGTGTTAATATTAATCTGTATGCAAATTTATTTGCATATATTAATTAATTATCTTTGTTCTACAAGAATTGGTTTTGAACTGCCCCTCGTTGGGTAGCCATATACAATGCTAATATTTATGCGAATTATTTGCATAAATTGATTAATTATTAATTATAAATTTATTGATCTGTAATTATGAAATTGTTGCCGGTACGAACTTTGTCGTACTTACATGTATCTAACTCTGAGCTTGGGTTAGCATATACGATGTAATTAATGTCATGTGTTGATCTCCCATATGTAATGTTAACAAATTCATTTCTTTAAATAACGAATAATTGTATGAATTGAGTTAGAGTTAATTAATTATTCACACTCCAACTTGCTACATATGAATTTACTTTTGACTTTAACTGTCTTCGAAACTTCTATTTTGTGCATCTTTCTGATTAGTTGAATTGATAATCGTTACCTTGAATTATTAATATAGATACTGTTTAATGAAAGGTTAAGTTGTGAGTCAGGTTTGTTACATAAATCAATAGAATACTAACGAATCCATTCTAACTTATATTTATTAAATCATATTCATTCTTCTTCATGTCAGAACATCAATTTAAGAGCACTTACAATTCTTCAACAAAACAATTAAATTCTATTCCACATTTAACAACTCAATGAACAAATTTAAACAATTAGGTGAGCGATCAAATATTGACGCTTCTTCGTCTGCAATGACGTTACTAACTAAAATGTGGTATGCTCATAATCCGTATTTAGTATTTACGTTAAAACACATTGAACATTTATATGCATGAAATAATCATAATTAATAATACACATATGAATCATATACATAGATAAAATCCTGCTCCTGCAACAAACACATCAAAATACATACATAGTACAAAATATATTAACAAGAAGACATGTATAATATTCTAGAACATAATATTCCCTACTTATGGATTCGTATCTATCTGACTCATATTTATATAACTTTCTCAGGTGGTTTTGGTTCTAAGTGTCAGGTCAGTGGTGTTTGATAAATTACTAATTATAAGAAGAGATTAGTTTTGTACTTTACTCGTTCTGCCGTGCTGTCTCCCTGCATTGATGAGTGAAGTTAATCCATAGGACACTTGATCGTAAACACTCCCGCACTCCGCGATAGTCACTTCGAGCTTTGAGTTTAATATAATACAAGTAGTAGCATCGTACTCGTAATCGGTCGGTTAAGTTCTACGCGCGCATGTGTCTATTTCGCGGTACACAGTTCGCTACCATATGCTTCTAATAACTGTCTATGCCGCACGACAACTCTTTTCGGCGCCTAGGTCGTTTTCGAGTTCATTAGGCACTTTTCACAATTCTAATTATTTGAGTTAATTACTAACATTGTAGTATCACTACTTTTTCTGTAATTGTTCAAGAATATCACTTCACAATGTCCGTGTCTTTATGACGATGAATTACATAGAAATTATATAGATTGTTACTCGCGTTTCATCACGAAAACTACTGTTCCGTTTACGCTCTGAGTTTTATTCGCGCACTTCCATTTATTCGTAATAATGTCTTAATCGTCTCCACCGAAATGCATTTTAACTTACGCACTGCTTTAAGTTCTTATAACTGAATCATTATAAAATGATATACAAGTTCAATAGACTGTTTGAGACTCTGAGTAAACCGAGTTAAGAATTATAATACAATTTGTAATAAGCTGAGGTTAAAAATTGAATGAACTGGGCTTAAAAATTTAATGAACTGAGCTAAAAATTGAATGAACTGAGCTCGCGTCTCCCCGTGTAAAAGGTTTTTATTTCTTCTGCTGTTCCCACTCTTGGGACTCTGATGAACACTCAAACTTCCCACCAATTCATCTTTGATAGGTTCATTCCATGGACCTCCTTGTGTCCTCTCGTCTCCAGTCTGTATTTCCAACGAATTCTCCACCCAGTGCCGTTTGGAGAGGGACGTTCATACACGAGATTCGCTCTCTGGTCTCAAGCTTATCTCTGAACCATCCCCTACGGAAGTTCCCTCCGGAATTCTCGTTCCTTATTGGCTGGTTGGCTTTTTCGACTTGAATTTGACATAGTCCACGTGGACTAGATGAGTCGCTGTCTTACGTACGTTGTTCCGTTCCTGGAATCAGTGTTAAGGCTCTGTTTCAAAATCACATCTGCTACTTCTGGCGTAGCGTGTCGAATTCTCTTATTGTTGGTACGCTGACGATTTCCTCCGTCGACTTGCGGGTGGCATAACATCTGTGCTCTCCCTTAGCGTCACTTAGTTGCCTGTCCTATTGTCCTTGCATAAACCATTGTCTTTGAGAAGTCGCACACATGGTTTTGAACAATACTCTCGCCGTTGGTTCTGTGTTTTTCTCGCTACTGGACAGATGTAATGGTAGCCTCCTTTTGTCCTAATTGTGGAGTCGGGCATTCCCACGCATGGTCCAGCTGGCTGCAACATGTGCCGTACAGCTCATTGTTCGAGAATAGTTTTTACGACGTCTTAATGGAAAGGAAAGGTTTGTTCCCTTTCGCCGCCCACCCTCGAACAACGCTAACAAGTGTCACTTTTAACGGGCTCTAATTGCTGGCGTACTTCCCTCGCAATAACCCAAAAAATTAAAAAAAATATATATGAAATATTAATTATATCACACTACCCTTTTCTCGTAACCGATCTTCACCAAAAAAAAACAGGCCATGAGTCCTCTACAACTCAGGTACATAAGTAAAAAATTATTTGATTCTGTTTTAATTTACGGCAGTTATCGTTCTTCATGGAAAACGTTCTCTTGTTACAACATAAAATGTTGCTGGTAAACTACCGCTTTCCCTTAACCGATCTTCAACAAAATCAACAGACCTTGAGTTATCTACAATTGAGGAAGGTATGCACAAAATTATTTAAAATGTGCGGCAGTTATCGTTCGTCATAGAAACAATTACTCTTGTTAAAACATCAAATGTGGCAGGTAAACTACCCCTTTACCTTAACCGATCTTCACCAAAATCAACAGACCTTCAGTCTTTTATAATTGATGAACGTATGCAAAAAATATTTGATACTATTTGAATGTGCGGCAGTTATCGTTCGTCATAGTAAAAATTACCGTTGTTAAAACATAAAATGTTGCAGGTAAACTAGCCCGCTTCCTTAACCGATCTCCAGTAAAATCAAAAGCCATTGAGTTCTCTACGGCTCAGGAAGGTATGCAAAACATTATTTGATTCTGATTGAATTTACGGCAGTATTCGTCATAGAAAAAATTACCCATGTTAAAACATAAAATGTTACAGGTAAACTACCCCTTTACCTAAACCGATCTTCAACAAAAACAATAGGTCTTGAGAACTCTACAATTCAGGGCTGTATGCAAAACATTATTTGCTTCTGTTTGAATTTGCGGCTGTTATCGTTTGCCATAAAAATACCCTTGTTTAAACATAAAACGTTCCAGGTAAACTACCCCTTTCCCTTAACCGATCTTCACCAAAAACAATAGGTCTTGAGAACTCTCTAATTCAGGGCTGTATGCAAAGAATTATTTGATTCTGTTTGAATTTGCGGCTGTTATCGTTTGCCATAGAAAATACCCTTGTTAAAACATAAAACGTTGGAGGTAACCTTTTCCTTAACCGATCTTTACCAAAAACAACAGGTCTTGAGAACTCTACAATTCAGGGCTGTATGCAAAGAATTATTTGATTCTGTTTGAATTTGCGGCTGTTATCGTTTGCCATAGAAAATACCCTTGTTAAAACATAAAACGTTGGAGGTAACCTACCCCATTTCCTTAACCGATCTTTACCAAAAACAATAGGTCTTGAGAACTCTACTATTCAGAGTTGCATACAAAAAATTATTTGAGTTATGATTGAATTTGCGGCTGTTATCGTTTGCCATAGAAGATACCCTTGTTAAAACAAAAAACGTTGCTGGTAAACTACTCCTTTCCCTAAACCGATCTTCAACAAATACAATAGGTCTTGAGAACTCTACTATTCAGAGTTGCATGCAAAAAGTTATTTGATTATGTTTGAATTTGCGGCTGTTATCGTTTGCCATAGAAAACACCCTTGCTAAAACATAAAACGTTGCTGATAAACTACGCCTTTCCCTTAACCGATCTTCACCAAAAACGATAGGTCTTGAGAACTCTACAATTCAGGGCTGTATGCAAAACATTATTTGATTCTGTTTGAATTTGCGGCTGTTGTCGTTTGCCATAAAAAAATCTAAAGACAGATAGACACACACAGACACACAGACAGACAGACAGACACTTTTCGAAAAATGAATTTTTTCATGTTTTGAGGGTAGTACAACCAGAATCTTCAATAACCTCTACCACGATTTTTTTTTTGCCATCGCCATACTTCCATTTCCTTATGGAACATGGAATTAAAAAAAATTACACTTGTTAAAACATGAAACGTTGCAGGCAAACTACCCCTTTCCCTAAACCGATCTTCAACATATACAATAGGTCTTGAGAACTCTACTATACAGGGCTGTATGCAAAACATTATTTGATTATGTTTAAATTTGCGGCTGTTATCGTTTGCCATAGAAAATACCCTTGTTAAAACATAAAACGTTGCTGATAAACTACGCCTTTCCCTTAACCGATCTTCACCAAAAACGATAGGTCTTGAGAACTCTACAATTCAGGGCTGTATGCAAAACATTTTGAATATGATTGAATTTGCGGCTGTTATTGTTTGCCATAGAAGATACCCTTTTTAAAACAAAAAACGTTGCTGGTAAACTACCCCTTTCCCTAAAGCGATCTTCACAAAAAACAATAGGTCTTGAGAACTCTACTATTCAGAGTTGCATACAAAAAATTATTTGATTCTGTTTGAATTTGCAGCTGTTATCGTTTGCCATAAAAAAAGTCTACAAACAGACATACGACAGACACACAGACACATAGACGGACAGACATACATACAGACACACAGACTCTTTTCGAAAAATGACTTTTTTCATGTTTTGAGTGTAGTACAATCAGAATCTGCAATAATCTCGAACACGATTTATTTGCCATCACCATACTTCCATTTCCTTAAGGAACATGGAAGTAAACATGGAAGTAAAAACACTTTAACAAAATATTCAGTAAATTACATTTACATACAATGTACGAACGTTCAATCTAATACGCACACAACATTACAACTAAATACGAGTGAACAATGTGTTCAGCAACAGTAATAACGCACCAACACAAGCACGCACTATCCGTCTCGTCAGCAAAGCTGGTGTACGTACAGCAGTATATTTATTACTACAATTACTGTTAGAATTTGTATTATTTTACTTCCATATTCCTTAAGGAATGGAAGTATGGTGATGGCAAAAAAAATCGTGTTCGAGATTATTGCAGATTCTGATTCTACTACACTCAAAACATGAAAAAAGTCGTTTTCCGAAAAGTGTCAGTGTGTGTGTCTGTCTGTCTGTCTATCTGTATGTCTGTCTGTCTGTGTGTCTGTAGATTTTTACTTCCATATTCCTTAAGGAATGGAAGTATGGTGATGGCAAAAAAAATCGTGTTCGAGATTATTGCAGATTCTGATTCTACTACACTCAAAACATGAAAAAAAGTCGTTTTCCGAAAAGTGTCTGTGTGTCTGTCTGTCTGTCTGTCTGTCTGTCTGTCTGTCTGTCTGTGTGTCTGTCTGTCTATAGATTTTTTTTCTATGGCAAACGATAACTGCCGCAAATTCAAACAGAATCAAATAATTTTTTGTATACAGCCCTGATTTGCAGAGTACTCGCGACCTATTGTTTTTGGTGAAGATCGGTTGAGGGAAAGGAGTAGTTTACCTGCAACGGTTTTTTTTTAGCAAGGGTAATTTTGTTTGTTTGGCAAACGATAACAGCCGCAAATTCAAACAGAATCAAATAATGTTTCGCATGCAGCCCAGAATTGTAGAGTTCTCAAGATGTGTTGATTTTGGTGAAGATCGGTTAAGGGAAAGGGGTAGTTTACCTGTAACGTTTTATGTTTTAACAAGGGTATTTCCTATGGCAAACGATAACAGCCGCAAATTCAAACAGAATCAAAAGATTATTTGCATACAGCCCTAAATTGTAGAGTTCTCAAGACGTATTGTTTTTGGTGAAGATCGGTTGAGGGAAAGGGGTAGTTTACCGGCAACGTTTGTTTAACAAGGTTATTTTCTATGGCAAACGATAACAGCCGCAAATTCAAACAGAATCAAATAACGTTTTGTATACAGCCCTGATTTGTAGAGTACTCAAGACCTATTGTTTTTGGTGAAGATCGGTTAAGGGGAAGGGGTAGTTTACCTGCAACGTTTTTTTATCAAGCGTATTTTCTATGGCAAACGATAACAGCCGCAAATTCAAACAGAATCAAATAATTTTTTGCATACGTCCCTGAATTGTAGAGGTCTCAATGATTTTCGATTTTGGTGAAGATCGGTTAAGGGGAAGGGGTAGTTTACCTGCAACCTTTTACGTTTTAACAAGAGTAAAGTACTTGAAAATTTATTTAAACTTTTTGAAACAATGGTAATTGTTAAAAATAAAATAATTTTGTTGCTAGGCAATAAAATTATAATTTTTTCATTTTAATGTAATATAATATTTTTCATTTAATACAGCAATAAAAAGGCAGGTAAGACACAGCCTGGCTGTTTGGCTGAAAATGATTTTAAATATAAATCTTAGAATATGGAAGTCATGTATGGTTCTGCATACCGATATTTGATGGTATGGCATATTTGGTGATGGCAAAAAAAATCGTGTTCGAGATTATTGCAGATTCTGATTGTACTACACTCAAAACATGAAAAAAAGTCGTTTTTCGAAGAGTGTCTGTGTGTGTCTGTGTGTCTGTGTGTCTGTCTGTGTGTCTGTCTGTAGATTTTTTTTCTATGGCAAACGATAACAGCCGCAAATTCAAACAGAATCAAATAATTTTTTGCATACAGCCCTGATTTGTAGAGTACTCGCGACCTATTGTTTTTGGTGAAGATCGGTTGAGGAAAAGGGGTAGTTTACCGGCAACGGTTTTTTTTTATCAAGGGAAATTTTGTTTGTTTGGCAAACGATAACAGCCGCAAATTCAAACAGAATCAAACAATGTTTCGCATACTACCTAAAGTTTAGAGTTCTCAAGATCTGTTGATTTTGGTAAAGATCGGTTAAGGGAAAGGGGTAGTTTACCTGCAACGTTTTATGTTTTAACAAGGGTATTTTCTATGGCAAACGATAACAGCCGCAAATTCGAACATAATCAAATAATGTTTTGCATACTGCCCTGAATTGTAGAGTTTTCAAGACCTTTTGTTTTTGGTGAAGATCGGTTAAGGGAAAGGGGTAGTTTACCTGCAACGTTTTATGTTTTAAAAGGGTATTTTCTATGGCAAACGATAAGAGCTGCAAATTCAAACAGACTCAAATACGTTTTTGCATACAGCCCTGATTTCTTGAGTACTAAAGACCTATTGTTTTTGGTGAAGATCGTTAAAGGGAAAGGGGTAGTTTACCTGCCACATTTTTTGTTTTATCAAGGGTATTTTGTATGGCAAACGATAACAGCCGCAAATTCAAACAAAATCACATAATATTTTGCATATAGCCCTGAATTACAGAGTTCTCAGGACCTATTGTTTTTGGTGAAGATCGGTTAAGGGAAAGGGGTAGTTTACCAGCAACGGTGTTTTATCAAGGGTAATTTTTTTCTATGGTAAACGATAACAGCCGCAAATTCAAACAGAATCAAATGATGTTTTGCATACAGCCCTGTATTGTAGAGTTCTCAATACCTATTGGTGTTGGTGAAGATCGGTTAAGGGAAAGGGGTAGTTTACCAGCAACGTTTTATGTTTTAAAAGGGTATTTTTTATGGCAAACGATAAGAGCCGCAAATTCAAACAGAATCAAATACGTTTTTGCATACAGCCCTGTTTTGTTGAGTACTAAAGACCTATTGTTTTTGGTGAAGATCAGTTAAGGGAGAGGGGTAGTTTACCTGACAAGTTTTTTGTTTTATCAAGGGTATTTTATATGGCAAACGATAACAGCCGCAAATTCAAACAGAATCAAATAAGTTTTTGCATACAGCCCTGTTTTTTTGAGTACTAAAGACCTATTGTTTTTGGTGAAGATCGGTTAAGGGAATAGGGTTGTTTACCAGCAACATTTTATGTTTTATCAAGGGTAATTTTTTTTTGACGAACGATAACTGCCGTACAATAAAACAGAATCAACTACTCTTCTGCATACCTTTTTGAATTATACGGAACTCAAGGTCTGTTGATTTTGTTGAAGATCGGTTAAGGGAAAGGGGTAGTTTACCTGTAACGTTTTATGTTTTAACTAGGGTATTTTTTCTATGACGAACGATAACTGCCGCAAATTCAAAGAGAATCAACTAATGTTTTGCATACAGCCCTGAATTGTAGAGTTCTCAAGACCCATTTTTATTGGTGAAGATCGGTTAATGGAATAGGGTAGTTTACCAGCAACGTTTTATGTTTTATCAAGCGTGTTTTCTATGGCAAACGATAACAGCCGCAATTTCAAACAAAATCAAATAATTGTTTGCATACAGGCCTAAATTGTAGAGTACCCAAGACCTGACGTTTTTGGTGAAGATCGGTTAAGGGGAAGGGGTAGTTTACTAGCAACGATTTTTTATCAAGGGTAATTTTTTTCTATAGTAAACGATAACAGCCGCAAATTCAAACAGAATCAAATGATGTTTTGCATACAGCCCTGTATTATAGAGTTCTCAATACCTATTGGTGCTGGTGAAGATCGGTTAAGGGAAAGGGGTAGTTTACCAGCAACATTTTATGTTTTAACAAGGGTAATTTTTTATATGTCGAACGATAACTGCCGTAAATTCAAACAGAATCAACTAGGTTTTTGCATACCTTTTTGAACTAAAGAGAACTCAAGGTCTGTTGATTTTGTTGAAGATCAGTTAAGGGAAGGGGTAGTTTATCAGCAACGTTTTATGTTTTAAAAAGGGTAATTTTTATTATGACGAACGATAACTGCCGAAAATTCAATGAGAATCCAATAATTTTTTGCACACTTTCCTCAGTTGCAGAGAGCTCAAGGTCTATTGATTTTGGTGAAGATCGGTTAAGGGAAAGGGGTAGTTTACCAGCAACATTTTATGTTGTAACAAGAGAAATGTTTCCATGACGAACGATAACTGCCGCACATTCAAACAGAATCAAATATATTTTTGCATGCTTCCCTGAATTGTAGAGGACGGAAGGTCTGTTGATTTTGGAGAAGATCGGTTAAGAGAAAGGGGTAGTTTACCTGAAACATTTTATGATTTAACAAGAGTAAAGTACTTAATTTTTATAAATAAATTATCCTGATAAGAAGCTCATAGTAATCCACTGTAGAAACGTAGATGAAATATCTATAAATGAAGAATTTAGGTGAACGGGGTGGGGGTAATTTTCTATTATTAAAAATTATAGTTGAAGGTGTAGTGGAGAATTTTTTATATGTGTACTACGTTATCGGCAACAAAGAAGTAGTTTTTTGTTAAAATTTCTTCCCAGGCTCTTTAGCCGTAGTCCAATGTTTTCTGCAAAACCAGACTTTTCGGCAGTGCCATCGACTGCCATCATCGGTGAAAATCGAGTGCGAAAACGTGAGGTGGTATACGTTAGTGACCACAGTACTGTGGTTAATGCTGAAGCAATAAGTAGAAAGACGTAGTTTCTATGGAAATATTTCATTTCGAATATGATTTTAAATATAAATCTTAGAACATGGAAGTCATGTATGGTTCTCCATACCGATATTTTTTTTTTACTTTCATGTTCCATAAGGAAATGGAAGTATGGTGATCGCGAAAAAATCGTGTTCGAGATAAGGGCGGATTCTGACTGTACTACCCTCAAAACATGGAGAAACGTCATTTTCCGAGAAGCGTCTGTGTGTCTTATGTGTAGAATTTTTTCGATAGCGAACGACAACTGCCGCAAATTCAAACAGAATGAAATAATTTTTTGTATATGTGCCCGAGTTTTATAGGACTTAAGGCCTATTGATTTTGATAAACATCGGTTAAGGGGAAGGGGTAGTTTACCTGAAACGTTTAACGTTTTAACAAGAGTAGGCTAAAGTACTTAATTTTGATAAATAAAGTGTCCTGAAAAGAATCTCATAATAATCCACTGTAGAAAGGTAGATGAAATATCTATAAATGAAGAGGGTAGTTGAAGAGAGACGGGGTAACTTTCTGTATTGATGTTATAAATTTATTCGACCGAAAACTTAAAAATTTAAATAAATATTAACATTGATATCGTTCCATGCTATGTCACCACGGATACGTAAACAAAATAATTTTTCGTTTTCAGAAATTCACAGATAACAAACACTGGGCGGTATTCGCATTCTTTCGCGTTGCTTAAGTAAAAGATAAAATTGAATAGAATTAATTCTGTATTTTTCAAATATTAACAACTCGGTACAATTCGTATTTTGATTATCTGTCTCAGCGTATTTACCAAAAGCATGCTGATATATTTGGTTTCGTTCTGAGTCTAGGCCTACATATTAAAAATAATTTATAATTAATTAGAAACATGGAAGTCATGTGTGGTTCTCCATAACGATTTCTACCATTATCATAATTATTATTATTAATATCATAACTTCTTTACCACACCGCTATTTTTTACTATTAGTAGGCCTACTGTTAGAATTTGTATTATCCTTTTACCATAATAATAATAATAATAGACTAATAATAATAATAAATTATTATTATTGCTCAGGAATCAAGTCTTGGGCCAGACCTGTGGAATGCTTCATATGATGGCATACTTCGGATGGACATGCCTGAAAATGCATTATTAGTTGAGTACGCTGATGATATGGCAGCGGTTATCATAGCACGAGATTTAGAGATGGCTCAGATGACAGTAAAGCGTGTTATGCGACGCTTTAGTTCCTGCATGACAGATCACGGCTTAAAACTGGTAGCTGACAAAACAGAGATCGTGCTAATTACAAAGAGGCATCTTCCCAACATCTTCTCCATGCCGGTAGGGGAAGAAACTGTGCAGATAAAAACCGCGATTAAGAATCTGGTGATACTGCTGGACACAAATCTCACGTTTTGGGCACAAATAGAACAGGCGGCTGATAAGGGTGCAACTGTGACCACGGTGTTTGAATTGTGGCTAACAGGAGATGGGACGAAACCATCCAAGCGACGATTACTGATGTCAGTTACGCATTCAATATTACTTTATGGTGCGGAGATCTGTGCTGATCCACTCAAACACGAGAAATACAGAAGATGCATGTCAGCAGTGGTGCGCTCAGAGTGGCTTGCTCCTACCGCACGGTTGATAAGGGTGCAACTGTGACCACGGTGTTAGAATTGTGGCTAACAGGAGATGGGACGAAACCATCCAAGCGACGATTACTGATGTCAGTTACGCATTCAATATTACTTTATGGTGCGGAGATCTGTGCTGATCCACTCAAACACCAGAAATACAGAAGATGCATGTCAGCAGTGGTGCGCTCAGAGTGGCTTGCTCCTACCGCACGGTTGATAAGGGTGCAACTGTGACCACGGTGTTTGAATTGTGGCTAACAGGAGATGGAACGAAACCATCCAAGCGACTATTACTGATGCCAGTTACGCATTCAATATTACTTTATGGTGCGGAGATCTGTGCTGATCCACTCAAACTCCAGAAATACAGAAGATGCATGTCAGCAGTAGGCCTACAGCGAAGTGGTGCGCTCAGAGTGGCTTGCTCCTATCGCACTGTTTCGGATTCCGTGGTTCTTGTCGTCGGGGGAATAATTCAAATCTATCTGATGGCACAGCGGCGGAAACAGGTTCAAAAGAGGAAGGCGCAGGTAGGTACTGTATAAACCCACAGAGCTGCCACGGCCCATACTATGGTTCTGTGGTAGGAAAGATGGACCAGTGACACGAAGGGAAGGTGGACCGCTAGGCTGATAAAGCAGGTGGCTGAGTGGACTGATTGCAAAGATGGAGATATCAATATTATTTTATAACACAATTTATAACTGGTAACGGCGTGTTCCGGACTTACCTATATGAGATGGGGAAAGTGGACAGACTGGACTGCATTTTCTGCAAATAGGAACTAGACGATGTATACAACAGGTTTTCAACTGTGATAGACGGAAAGAGAGAGGCAAACTCAGCAAAATTAGTGGGACAGATCTCGCCGAAAATATAGTCGGAAAAATGCTGCAGAGCAAACACTGCTTGAATTAGGTAGCAGCCTACGTAGAGAAGGTACTAGGGCAAAAGAAAGAAGCAGAAAATGTCTTGCTAGGCCCGTTGACAGAATAGCAGAAAACAGGTAACGTGGACCCGCTGAAGATTTAAAACAGATGAACGTCCACAGGACGAAGAATAAGTGGCACCACCATTTGAAGAATTGCGAAAGGAGGGATTTCCATGACTCCCGAGGTGGATCCATACCACGGGCAATAGGGTTGTGGTTTTGGTACCTATTTGGGATATGTCTCACGACAACTTTTGAACGCATCAACCGATTTTCGTAAAACTTGATATGTTTGTGTAAATCTTTTTCCCTAGAGAATCTTGTTGTTTTTTAGATTTATCACCCCCCCCCCACCCACTTAAAATACTTACACGGTGAAAACTTGTTCCATTATTTAGCGTTGTCAAACACGTGTCATATTTTTAATGTGAGAGGGTAACGTCCGGGGAGATTTCTACGCAAGTCCGGGGTCTTTAAAACAACAGTTGGTAACACTGATTATAATAACTATGTAAACTACATTAGGTTAGATTAAGTACACACAGTCAAATCACAAGACTTTATCGTCTTTATTAGGTTGACTTGCGCGTTTGAGCAGTGCCAGTTTAAATCAGTAAACCGAGGAAGATATTCCCAACATATTGGGGTCACAAGAAAAAATGTGTAGACTGCCACATCAAAAAATGATTGACTGTGTATTTTCATTTTGCCATTTACGTTTTAGTTTGTTTATTTAAACTCTTTCTTAAGTCATCACGAAGGTCAGTTTGAACAGTCCGCGCAGCTACATCTACACCTCAGCAGTAGAAATAAAATTTTTAGTGTTTGTAAGATTTTACGTAAACACCTGCTAATTTCCAAATCAATCTGCCAATGTATTCACTGTATAACGGCTGTTTGAAATTTAGGCGTAAGGCATAATTTGAAAAACGGACAAAATCACATAGCCTATTCTTTCTTAAAAATGGTCTATTACAAACGGAAATTCACAAATAAACGGTAAATGTTGCACAAACGGATATGCTTTACCTCCAAAAACAATGGTTTGTAAGTGGGCACTACAGTTTACACGTGGTAGTACGGGCAGTGAAGATGGTGCTGGCAGTGAACGCCCTAAAAAGTGCGACAACTCCAAATGAGGCGCCCAGTTTGCACAAAGCGTTTTTGCACCACATTATTGAGTTAAAAAATGATAAGATACACACACTTGTATGAGGTGCCTATTACCTCGGCAATGTCATAGTCTCTCAATCGCCGGTCTTCAAACACCATGCATGATATTTTTTAATGATATCTGGGGTTATCGCACTTTTTGGACGTCCACTGAGCGAACCATCTTCAGCGCTCTTATGACCGCGATTAAACTCGAGTTCGCGCTTACAAACCGCTGTTTCTGAAGGCGCATCTTCTAACACATGCCGTTTCTTTGTGAATTTTTATTGAAACTGTTTTAACAAACAATTTAGTCATAGCTCTATGTTTTAATTTGTAAAATTATCACGCGTGTTTATAAGAAATATGAATCTTATAGTGCATGAAAAATATTAGTTCTACCCGTAAGCTATAGATGTCGCTCCGCGGACTTTTCAACTGACCCTCGTAAAATATCATTTCCGCTACGAAAATGATACAATTTTTTATCATAAAAAACGGTATGGAGAACCATACATGACTTCCTTGTTCTGAGATTTATATTTAAATTATTTACCTGATTTCGATTCGATAATTTCTAAAAAAATATCCCCCACCCTCAAACTGTTTTCACTATTTATAAATATTTTTGTTATTATGGGGTAGTCATTATTTTATTTTCGAGTCATTTATATACAAAAATTAGGTACTGTATTCTTATAAAGAAACTGAGCTAGACAAATAATCATCCCTCCTCCTCAACCGATCCACACCTTTCTTACATCAACCGATATTTACACTTTCTTAGAGTTTTATCATGTGTAATTGCTAAGGTATCTTATCCTTCAAAATTAAATACTAGTACTTTACTTGATATCAGCAATGTAATTTCAAAAAGTCATCCCCTACTTCAACTACCCTCTCCATTTATAGTTATCTCATTTACAATTTTGGATTGGAAAAATATGACTTTATTTTCGGGACACTTGTTTATAAAAATTAAGTACTTTACTCTTGTTAAAACACATAACAATGTAGGTAAACCTTAACCGATCTTCACCAAAATCAATAGGCCTTGAGTCCTCTACAACTCGGGCACATGTGCAAAAAGTATTTGATTCTGTTTGAATTTGCGGCAATTATCGTTTGCCATAGAAAAAATTATTCTACATATAGACAAACACACACAAACACACACAGTCACTTTTCGAAAAATTACTTTTCTTCATGTTTTGAGGGTAGTACAATCAGAATCAGCCTTTATCTCGAACACGATTTTTTCTCGATCACCATAATTCCATTTCATTACGGAACACGGAAGTAAAATATCGGTATGGAGAACCCATACATGACTTCCATGTTCTAAGATCTATATTTAAAATAATTTTCGAAATGAAATATTTCCATAGAAACTACTTCTTTCTTCAGCTTTAACCACAGTACTGTGGTCACTAACGTATACCACATCACGTTAGCGCACTCGATGTTCACTGATGATAACAGTCGGTGGCACTGCCGAAAGTCTGATTTTGCAGAAAACATTGGACCACGACCAAATAGCCCGGGAAGGAATTTTAACAACAAACTACTTCTTTGTTGCCGATAACGTAGTACACATATAAAAAATTATCCCCTCTGCTTACGTTTTGAAGAACTATAATTTTCATTTATAGAAAATTACCCCCTCCCCCTTCAGCAACCCTTGCGGCAGTTATCGTTCGCCATAGAAAAAATTCTACACACAGACACTTTTCGTAAAATGATTTTTCTTCGTGTTTTGAGGGTAGTACAATCAGATCTCCCCTTATCTCGAACACGATTTTTTTCGCCATCACCGTACTTCTATTTCCTTATGGAACATCCTAGTAAAAACGGTTTGGATTACCGGAAATGCAGACCGAGATATTTTTATTATTATTAAATTTTAAGTGTATATTATAAACGAATCGTGTTAAGTAATATTTTAAACAAAAACATCATTTTGGAAATCTTTTTTATTTAAAAAAAAAAATACCGTAATAATTTTGTTATGAATGACATTTTAAGGACATACCGAATGTTTGATTTTTCATTATTTTATACATATACTGGTTTTATCTTCAGCGTTGTCTCAGCTTTTGAACACGACTGTCCTACGAGTTCATTTTTGCATATTATAACCGTGCATTATTATTAAATTTATTTGAACGCTACAAGAAATTAAGTGCATAATTATATCAATTTAAACAGTCGACTTGTTTGGGTGATTGAAACCATGTTCGATCTTTCGTTTTTTTTAGAGTCATGGGTCTGTCACACGTCATACACTCACTGGATTGTTGCTTCACTTTTTCAAAGAAGTGAGTAAAACAAATATTAGAGAACCGGAGACACGGGAACGTCTAGTCGACGTTATCGTAAAAATGACGTCAAACAGGCAGACAAACAGGCAGTTGATAAGGAATCGATAACTTTTTGCTAACAAAAACTGACTATACGTTTTTCGTACAAAAAATAGTATGAAGAACTGGCAGATATTCTACACATACTCCCCACAGATGCGCGCGCGCACACACGCAAAACAATCTCCCCCTCACACAACACACACACACACACGCGCACAAATTGAGAGAAGCCATTATGTCATCCCATACAACGTTACGATAAAATGGTTAAGTATATATGTTTTCACTAATATTTTAATTTTGAACAATTAATTTTACGTTCGCTACTCTTTAGTATAGGGAACAAAGAGGTTCCCTTCGCAATTAATTAAAGTCCTTAGGAGCTTATTAATTAAAGTCCTTATATTACAAGACAGCGGTTTTCGTGGATTTGAATGGTAAATTTTATCAGAAGATATTGCTACAAATAAAGGTGTGAGACAAGGGTGCCCTATTTCACCGACGCTTTTTAATATCTATATGGACGACACATTTCGGCAATGGACAGCTAAAGCTGACTTGGGAATCCACTTCAGCGAAATATTCATGTAAATGCATTGCTTGAGAAGGTATGTACGGGATGACAAGGTAATGATACAGAAAACAGAAGACCAGTTACGGCGGGCGATATTTATGTTCAATAGCATCAGTTTATGAGATTATGGGCTACAGATCTACGCTACAAAATGTAAAATGATGGCATTTCAGGGCAGGTATCCTTTAAGAACTAAGACAGTCGTGAATAATCAAATTTTGGATCAGGTTGTGAACCGCTCATCACCAAAGACATCACAACACAATTTTCAACTTTCCAAATCTGACACATTTTTCAAGTTTGACAACCTAAAAAAAAATATAAATCTACAACTCACCTTGATGACCGGCTCACTTGTTCACCTGAACTAGGAGGGGCCTCCTAGTGGAAGAATGTCCACATGCTGGGTAACCATTAGGGAATTGGACGAATGAGGTGACCTCAATTTTAAAATTTCGAAAATAACAAATTTATTGATGCTATCATACTTTGTTTTCTTACAGTGAGATTTCATAGAATTCAGGCTGTGAAGGTATTCCATTAGAATATATAAATATGTAAAATATTTAAACTATATTACCTGGTATTCGCCAGAAGCCACGAGAGAGCCTGATTGTCGGTCTCTAATAGGAACTCAGCATGTTCCAAATACCTCCTAAACTTGTCCAGGGCGAAGACTACCGCCAAACACTCTAACTCGTACACCGAGGATTTTTTTCAGGGTTGGTGAGGGTCCTGGATACAAATGCGACTGGCTGCCGAGCACCATCCACCTCCTGAGAGAGCACGGCCCCGATCGCCACAGAGCTGGCGTCAGATTGCACAACAAAGGGCTTCGTGAAATCGGGCATCCGAAGCACGGGCGGCGACAAAATGGACTCCTTTAGGGCCTCGAAGGCACGTTGCTGCTCGTCTCCCCACACAAATTTGGCCCCTTTTTTCCTTAAGGAATTTAGGGGAGCCGCAATTTCAGCAGCCCCCGGGATGAACCGCCGGTAAAAATTCACCATACCCACGAAGCGGGCCACCCCTTTAGCATCCCGAGGAGGAGGAAAATCCCGGATTGCCTGCGTCCTCTCTGGATCAACCGTGACCCCTTTATGAGAGACAAGGTGACCGAGGAAAGAAATTTCCTCCTGGGCAAATTTCACCTTGTCGGGATTCACCGTAAGACCCGCGCGCCTCAAGCGACACAACACCTCTCGGAGATGGTTCATGTGTTCCTCTAAAGTGGAGCTGTAGATGAGAAGATCGTCCAGATAATTGAACACATACTGGAATTTAATATCGTGGAACACATAGTCTAGTAGACGGGTTAACGTCTGAGCACCAACCGCCAGTCCCATGGGGACTCTCTTGTATTGGTACAAGTTCCACGGCACGCAAAAGGCAGTGTACGGCCGAGAATCCTTGTGTAAGGGAATCTGGTGGTATGCTGAATTCAGGTCGAAAATGGTGAAATATCGGGCCTGCGAAAACCAATCAAATGCAGGTCCGGGAGGGGCACCGACTCGACTTCAATATTTTGGTTTAACTTTCGGTAATCAATGACCAGCCTATGCTTCCCTCCCGGTTTAGGCACCAGGAATGCTGGACTGGCATAGGCCGACGTGGAAGGTTCGATAACCCCCTGGTCCAACAATTCTTGCACCTTCTCACGCAAAATGGTCATTTTGGGCGGAGCGAATTTATACGGGTGCGAACGGACAACCGCGGAGTCGCAAAGACGGATACGATACTCTGAATTGTGAGTGAGTCCGAGGTTGGCGGTCAGCACCTCGGGGAACTCATCACACAATTTACGGAAAGTGGTCTTTTGAGATGGGCTCAAATTATTAATGTACGCCGGGGGTTGAAGTTCTTCAAGACCTTCCCCCGCCTCATCCCGATATCCAAGAAAAGGAATGCGTACGGCACGGTTGAACTTAAAGAAACATACGTGCCCCTGGATATCGAGAACCAGGCCACTTTTCACAATAAAGTCCACACCCACAATACAGTCTACGCTCAGATTCGGAGCCACAAGAAACTCCCAAACCCACGAAAAATAATTTATTTTAAATTTAAAGGCCACCAATTTGGAGGTCGGCAAAACCTCCCTCGAGGCCGTCCAACACACCACCGACGAAAGAGTACTTGACCGAATCAATGACTCCCTGACCAACTGCTGGTAAACCCGGGAGGATATAAGACACCGTGCCGATCCGGAGTCCACCAGGGCCCTAACACGGCCCTTCCCAACCTCCAGCTCCAAAAATGGACACACGGAGAGACCCGGACGAATCGGCTTAAGATCGGACTCCCCGAATGGGTGTCCCGTTTCAACGGCACATAACGGGACCTGGGATGCGCCAACGCTACCACACGTGGGGAGGGACCGGCGTCCCCTCAATCCCCCCCACGCAGGCCGTTTTTTGAAGGACGGTTCTCCCGCGAGACCTCCAACCGTTTGAGAGGACAATTCCGGGCCAAGTGCCCCATCTTACCACAGGAATAACAGCGGAATTCTTTCCTCTCAGAGTTGCCCTCTCGAGCAACACGTTGCTCTTTGAAAGGGTTGCCACCACGTTGCTCCCGGGTAGGCCGCTGCTGACCAGATGAGGAACAGGGGACAGGGAAATCGGAACGGCCGGAGCGAGCCTCATCGTTCATCTGGATGGTGCGGGCGAAGACACAAGCTCCGCTAAGATCAGCGAAGCTACGCGGTCTCTCCAAAAACACCAACCTTGACCTCTCCTGCGGATTGAGGCCCTCCAAAATAACCCGCACCACCTCAGCCTCCGACACGTCCACCCGCAGCACACGGGCAGCACTTTTGATGAATTGATAAACACGTTCAACTGTTCCTCGTGCCCCTGAACTCTGTAAAATAATCGTTGCCGCATCCGGTCACGCAGCCTCCCGGGCATAAACAGTTCCAAAACATCCCTGTGGAACGCCTCAAAATCCCCGCCCGCGCCCAGATGCCAGACCACACGATCCAGCAGGGGCGCCCGACAATACGGGTAAATCATATTTAACAAGGCAACACCAGTCACCCCAGGGAAATCAAAAATGCCGAAAACCCCTTCAAAGAAATTCACAAGCTGGTCAAGGTCCAGACCGTCGACCACTGGAAGCCGACGGAGGAGGTCATAAATGGGGTTCGGCAACTATTCATACTTTACGCTGGCAAGGGCTGTACAAAACCCTCGAGGGACTTCCACATGATCACCCTGAAATCCCTGGGGGCGACTGCCCACCGAAATAGACGGACGTTCCTCCACCAGAGCACTACAGGCCTCCCCCAGGAGATCCACCCGCTCAGTGGCCACGGTCTGGCGCGTGGGCATCTCCTTAGGGTTACCAGGACTTTCTGGAGCCTCCCCAGGTAGGCCAATCTTTGACTGCAGGGCCGACGCAGTCCGCCTACCCTCCTCCTCCAGATCGTCCTGCAACAGCAAATTACTGAGGCGAGCGGACAAGTGGTGCATCCTTTGGGTCACCCGCTGCCAAACACGGGTGGAACTCCCCATATATTCCGAGTCCTCCATCAAGGTGGAGAACTCGGTCCACTTGTCCGCACACAAGGCCAGCTCCTCCTCCAAATCCTCAATTTCGACTCTCCGGGGGGGGGGGCGTTCCCCACCAGCAGCTCCCGCAGTTGACGCCTCAAGGACGCCACATCCCTCTGGGGAACCCCACCCCGCAAACGTATCTCGAACTGGAGCTCGTCTTTCGTAAAATATTCGGGCACCAGATCGCGGCCTTCACGCCGACCCCTACTCTGCCGCGGCTCTGCCATGGTTTCAAACAACAAGAATCTGAATACAAAAAGTAATGACAATCAAGGTGCCTCAGGGTCCCCGACACAGGCACCGGACCAACAACCAAGACCAAGATGATGTGCTAAAAGACAACAAAGACAATGACAACACAAGAGCACAAACAACAAATAAACACTTAACAACGCCCCCAAAGACACAATCAGGAATCATCAAGCTGTGCACCCCTCCCCCCAGGAGTCCCGGCCCGGCAACCGCACCCAAAGACCAAGATTTACAACACTAGTAACACATCACAACTGACAGAACATGTCCAACTAAGATATAGAGGTCACCTCATCCATTTCCAAATTTCGGTTCAGAGGTGGCCAGGACTACGTCCAACCACGCTCTGCTACCATTTGTAAGCCGCTCATCACCAAAGACATCACAACACAATTTTCAACTTTCCCAAATCTGACACATATTTCAAGTTTGACAGCCTAAAAAAAAAAATATAAAAATCTACAACTCACCTTGATGACCGGATCACTTGTTCACCTGAACTAGGAGGGGCCTCCTAGTGGAAGAATGTCCACATGCTGGGTAACCATTAGGGAATTGGACGAATGAGGTGACCTCAATTTTAAAATTTCGAAAATAACAAATTTATTGATGCTATCATATTTTGTTTTCTTACAGTGAGATTTCATAGAATTCAGGCTGTGAAGGTATTCCATTAGAATATATAAATATGTGAAATATTTAAACTATATTACCTGGTATTCAAAATGTAATATTTAAAAGGTATTCCATTAAAAATATATAAAATCTGTAAAATATCTAAAATATATTACATTGTTTTTCTTACAATGATTCATAGTATCCAGGCTGAAAGTATTCTATTAGAATTATATAAAATATGTAAAATATTTGAAATCTATTACATGGTATACAAAATCACCATTGACATGCACCAAGCCTCGACAGTACCTTTTTACCTTCTCCAAATAGAATTTCCTTATTTGGAAATAATTATATTAACATTACTAAGTACAAAGAGTAAATCCAGAGGTTCTCGAAATATAACATTTAATAACAATAAGACTTTTTTTTTTCAGTCCCCCTCTGGTCGTACTATAAACACTTTCAATAATATAAACAATTTTATAAACCATTTAACAAGCAATTCTATCCTACAACAATTATTACAGCCACAACAATTGAAACAATTATATTACATAACAACATGCGCCCTCTGAAATCTAAATCAAAAGCTAGAAAGGAGAATCATATAAT
The DNA here is from genome assembly GCA_034769895.1 of Magicicada septendecula. Classification (NCBI taxonomy): domain Eukaryota; kingdom Metazoa; phylum Arthropoda; class Insecta; order Hemiptera; family Cicadidae; genus Magicicada; species Magicicada septendecula. The sequence goes on along the minus strand of CM068373.1, from coordinate 103,409,400 downwards.
TAGTAAAGTATGATATAACATAAGATAGGTAATTATATACTTTGTGTGGAATTCACAAGTGCATGTGCTCAATTGTCCTTAAACTTGTATAAACTTGTGTAGCACAAAGGCTTGCAGATTTCAGAGTGCACCATTATTAAAAAAAACTATCAAATAATCAGGTACATATATCTCTCAAAAATGTAATATGTTGTGTGCATAGAATTATGAGTATATACATATACAAAAGAATTTTAACAGTGACTGTACATTGATAGAGAATTACAGTTCTAGTCATTATTATGGCAATTGTATGTGATCTGCATCTCTTTTCATAAACAAATTTATACGTACTAATAAAAGGCAGACACAATATAAGTTCAACACAGATTATAGACAAAACGTATACGGGACATTACATACTTTTCACAATTCACCACAAGACATTTATATGAGCAACACTGCATAATACTGAGAACAACACTGAGTAATACTGAATTTCGCTTCACAAGGCGTATGGGCACCCGGCTGAATCCTAACGCATTTTCTTAAGTTTTCTTTTTTTTTTTCTTTTTTTTTTTTTTTGTAGGTAAAAAGAATTTTGCACATGAGATATTACTGTTGAATAGGAAACTAGTCACATAAGAAACTAGTAAAGTTCACCAGACTTTTCTGTTAAAAAACTTGCGTTCAAGAGTTTGCAATGACTGCAGAAACCTGCATATCATATTCCAGGTATACAGTGAAGTAAAAAAAAACATCCAGAATTAAAGCAACTGTTGTTCTTTTTTTTTGTTTTTTGTTACGAACCAGCCAGGGCCACACTTGACCCGAAATATACGGAGTGCGAACGCACCTCCTAGGAAAATTTAATAATTTTCATTTTTTCATACCTGTTCAATTCCGGCCGAGCACATACCCGGACCGATTTCCACAAACTACTTACACATTATCATCTTGGTCTCTTCACCCGGTCACAGTTGCCAGACCGAGAGCCCCTCGGCACGCTTCTCACTTAGCCGGCCATAATTAATTTAAAAAACCCCGGCATAAAGAAAAACCAAAAAACTTTTTCAAACGCTGACCTCTAAGACAACTTGTAGCGAGAACAGCTGACATCGACCAAACAGCTGGCCACCCCCCACTTGTGTCAAAACCAGCTACTAACTACTATTCCACGACAAACACCGCTCCAAGCAGCGGGAACGAAAGGTACAGTTGTCCGAAGTCTCAGACAGATAGCGACAGTGTCCAATCTCGTAGTGAGAGCCACAAACAAAATCCTAAGTTACAGCAACGCCACCTAGATGGCGATAGTGTCCACGATCCAATGCTCAGATTCGATATACCCAAAATTCGGAAGTCGCCGTAACGCCTAGATACGGCACAAGGTTAGTCATTTTAATAACCTGGGTTGTAATATCTCATATTGGGATAGTAAGCTAACAAAATTTAGACGCATCCGTGGGACGATTCATAGGTACCTGAAAAATAAAACTCGGAAGGATACCCGAATGAAATTTTATAAAACTGTGGCTGTCCCCACATCCCTATATGCCAGTGAGACATGGACTCTTGGTAAAAGGGACGTGCAGAGGATTCAGGCAGCCGTAATGAAATTTCTAAGAGGGACGCAAGGTTGTTCTCTCTTGGATCGGAGAAAGAACGAGGATATTAGATGCGATTTAAACGTTGTATCATTGCACCAGAAGACTGAAGACCACAGAAGGAGATGGTGTGAATCGCATGCCTGATATCCGTCTACGTGTAGCCGCCTCGGGTTATCACCCTACTGAAAGGGAGATGTCTGTAGACCCAGGAGGAAATGGGTTCCGGAACAGGTCTGAGGCCTAGGACTTTGAATGGCGGTGATGATGAATGATGATGATGATGATGATGATGGTGGTGGTGGTGGTGGTGGTGGTGGTGGTGGTGGTGGTGGTGGTGGTGGTGGTGGTGGTGGTGGTGGTGGTGGTGGTGACGATGATGATACTGATGATGCTGCTGCTGCTGGTACTGATGATGATGATGATGAGCAATTAATTTAAATTTGGTTTTAATTTTCTTCCACTTTTTTTAGTTCTATACTACAGTCTTCACGTCAGCGTATGCTGCCCGTTGTCCTTCCAAAATGTTTGCCACTGTTTTATCATAGACAGAATTAACACTGTTGCACACCACTATAGAAAAATTATTCCGATTAGCGCTTTCAAGCTTCACAGGTCATCATCAGATCGAAAATTGAAAGGGCTAATCGGAATAATGTTTCTATAGTGGTGTGTAACAGTGTTAATTCTGTTTGTGATTATAACCACTAACACAATTTCTTCATTAAATTTCTGTTTTACCATAGATCTGTCTGTGTCTTCTCCTTTTCTTATTACTCTCAAATCCTGATTTCCACTAGCCTTGTATGCTCCACACGCTGAAGGTGTCTCCACAGCTCGGTTTCGTCGTTCTCTGAGTAAAAGGTTGGCTGCATTTCCAAATCTCTACTAATTCTACTTTCATCTTTGTAACGTCGGAATCTTCTCAGCTACTTCCTCTCTACAGTTTCATCTCTGAGGAAACGTAACATACAGAGCCTATTTGCAAGCCGATTAGAAAGGTAGTTCAAAAGTTACCGTCGACGAAAGCAGTGGGGGCCGGTGTGTCCTGAGGAAGGGGTGGCCACGAGACAGTCACCTGAGCCGCGCTCAGTCATAGCATCCCTCCTCCCCCAACAATCTGCTTTTTACACCGTTTGAAAGCTGTGATGAATTTACTTGTATGCCTTGAGCAGACCATATAGACTTGTTTGCGCTTAACAGTAAGCAGAGTCAGCAGAATATCTTCGAATTTACTCCACTACCGAATGTCGATTTATACAGATCGTACCGTGACGACTGGGAAGTTCTAGATTGGTTTTTGTGCCTTTTAAGAAATAAAATTTTGTGGTAGGACGACAACTTTTCATTATTTTATTTCTCTCAAAGTCACTCAAAAGGGGAAAATGGTTTATCCAGTAGTGTTGTAATAATGCCTTTGTTCGATACTGCAAATTCACTTGAATTTTCTTCTTCTAAATGCATTTTTATCCTCGTAGTACAGACCACAAACAAACGACAAGAAGAGATAAATAATAATAATACACGAGCACAAGGAGTGCGAGAACGTAAGGATTGCGTATAACTAATACAAACCACATTAAACCGTACCGAGAGGCTAAATCACTCGTTGCCTCCCAGGTACAGTTACATACGCACTAGCGCTTCCCCCCCCCCACCCCAACCTGCAGGGTATAGTTCTCACGTAACTGTATGAGTACTACCGCGGCTGCTGAGATCCCTGCCTCTGTCAGCTGCTATTCTGCGCTATTCTTGATAACGCGCGATTAAAAAGTTTTTTTGTTAGTAATCAGCTAATTTTTAAACCCAAATTGTGATTACAGATTAATTACAGGTTCAGTTACAATCAAACAAAAAATAGCGCCTATTGCTAGTTGTTTATTTTAAACGTTTTTCTAAATTTCACTGGGGAGGCTTAGCCTCCCTTGCCTTGAGCCGCCGCTGGACGAAAGACAAGATGCCTCTGTCAACTCCTAGCGTCTACAAAGTCCAATGCAGTTGTGGTGATGTGTATGTGGACGAAACGCGGAGACAGGTGATGACGAGAGTGCAGGAACACACGGAGAAAGCAGAACAATAGCGGAGCACAGCTGTGAAAATAGACAAAGTTTTATTTGATGAAACGATGGTTATTGCGAAGATTCATAAATATTTTCTGTTATCAGAGAGGCGATTGAAATTTACAAAAATATGAATAATTTTAACAGTGACTATAACTATAAGTTGCCGAAAATTTGGAAACCTGTTTTAAATAAGGCGACAGGGTTTTTATAATAAAATAACGATGCGTCTTTATAATAATCAGAGGCGGATTAGAAACGCCTGGTACCCTATGCTGCTGTCAGACTGGTGCTCCTCCCTCGATTCAACATTCAACCTTTTATCCATTATTTACATTGATAAATGGCATACACACTTACGAAAGTCGACAATTATTTTATTAAACTCTCAAATTACAACAAATATTTAGCTAAGTAGTGATTACAATGAGCATAATAGTACTTAAACTTAGAAAATACTAATCGATCCATTTTATTCTTGTTTTTGCCTTAACGAAGTCTTGTATAATTTCTTCTAAACTGAGCGATTCAAGTATCTCACTTTCAATATTCAACCTTGCTAACGAAGCAAGTCGAAAAGTGTGCACACATCTTTTTATAATTTTGGATTTAGGACATTTGTTTTATTTTGTTTTTTCTCATTTATTATCTTCAAAAACGTTTTGTGATTTAGGGCTGGATGGTGGCCCCTTTTGTAACGGCCACTTAAGCCGTTACGCAAAATTAAAAAACCAGACTACTTGGTCTAGAGAAAACGAAAAGTGTGCTGGAGCCCAGAGTGACAGGATTTGCAATCAGCACTCTTGTAACCACTAACAAATTTTTATTAGTGCTAACATGTGACACACTGTTATGATCATTAATTTAAGTTAATTTAAGTTATCACAAAATATTCAGTTACAAGTCTTTTAAACACCTGGAGTTCTTGATCTAAGTTATAATGAGTTCTCAACAAGATGTTCAACGTGAACACCAGGGGGGCAGTTTATTGAGTAGATGGTGACTGAATGGTAATAATTAGAACGCTCCCACCTGTACTTTTGTTGAAGAGCTCAAAATATACCATGCTGACCAGTGTGCCATGAGTACTGCAGACTATCCTTGGAGTGGGTTGAATCTCCAGCGAGTTTCATTCCGGGCAGATGTGGGTCCTTAGGTATTCTGCTGGAGGAGTATTCCTGGGCCCGACGGCTTCGGGGAGCATCCTGGTGCACTGCTCTGCGGATAGTGACCGGTGTCGATGTTACTATCTCTGCTTTCCCTTTCTCCCGGCTGGTACGGGGATCAGCCGTCAGTCAATACACCCACCCATACACTCTCTCGCCTCGGACACAGACACCACACTCACTCTCAGAATTTCTATCAACATTCTATCTGCTCTTATTAATTTAGCATGGTTTATTTTATCCAGTTATAGTCATTACTTTTGATTAAATTTACAATTTGATTAAATTAAATATACAATTAAATACAATGTCACCAAGTGTTTCCAGACCGGAAGTAACGAGTAAGTTAATTTTACAATACCAAGATTTTACAATGAAATAGACTTTACAGATGTCGAGGCCACACACACACACTCACACACACACACACACACACACACACACACACACACACAACACATAATCCATCATTAAATAACATAGAATAATATAATTGAGTCTAACCTGGAAGCCCTTTACTGTTTTACGAACTCATGGAAAGATTTACTTAACCCTGAGCCGTCAGACCGTTGAAACACTCTCCCTGATGTCTGGCGAAGGAATGAGAATGAAGCTTGGTTCCATCCCACTATGCTGCATAAAATCGACCTGTTCCGATTTGCCGATCATAACCTCTTCGTAACCTGCTTACTAACACCGTACAGCGAGCAGCTGATACGTTTGACTGGTTTACTAGATCGCGTCGCCGTGGCACAGACACGGCCTTGGCAATCACATCTTAATAATAATAGTTAGCTGTGGCGAGCACAGCTGCTACGCGTTGGCGGCACTGAGAAACGTTCAGTATCAGAATAACTGATACAAAGCCACCAAATCCTATCTCAGAAAGAGAAAGGTGAGGGCGAATCTCCTATACCTTTCGGCTAAGGTATGGTAACCGTGACAGAAGAGTCTCTGGTCCTCCTGGTAGAGGGTTGTGTAACAGGCCAGTACAGGCCAGTATGTAAAACTTTGAAATACTTGTAGTATCCAAACCAGCCTCAGAATAAGGTCTGGAAACTGTGGGAGTAGGACCCTAGCAAAGCTATAAAGCCATTGGTAGAAGAGACGTGGGTCGTCCGAGGATGAGATAGGTGCCGGAACAGGTTTATATAACCTAACCCTTGAAGAGGAGAAGACGAAGGAAAATCTAGAGATTAATTCCATTCGCCATCTTGGCGTGTCCCCTCCCATTTTAGGTACCCTTTCAGAAAGGCCAGCACTTTTTTCATCTGGCAGTCATCGAGCACGTCCCGAACGCTGTAATCAAGCGACGGCCGCAAAGACGCCCCGCTATCTGAAACAATGTAAAGCAAAAACTTGTGCTCTGTCTCAGTCTAGCCACTGAGGATGCTTCAGAACAGTGTGGGCGAAACGTCTTGTTTCAAGAGAAATAATAAAAAGACGTGAGTTAAACCGTAAAACAATGATGTTATCTCTACGGCCAGTAGCTTGCGCCCCCCCCCCTTAGTCACTCAGTACTCAGATTTCAACGTCAGTGATGTAGCCAAAGGGTGAAAGGGTTACAACCCCCCTTTAACTCACGTATTTCTAACTGTAGGTCAACATTTCTCTCCGCATATCTCCAATATCCCGCCCACCACCACGGAAATTCCAGACACATAACCCCCTATTCCAAGGGACTATCTTGATCAATAACACCCCCCCCCCCCAATTGAAAATTCTTGGCTACATTCTAAAGTCACTACCTACGCGCGTATATATTAACATAAATTTTTAGTATTTTTCGGAGTCTATCTTTGACATCGCGTAAAGGCATACACAGCTAAAACAGACCTACAAGTTCTGTGAATAAATCAAAACATTGGCGCACGTTCAAAGTGGTAATTATCGCGTGCAAAGCCTTCTAAATACTGTACAAGTCGTCGTTGTTGGCAAGACGCTGTTATTTATTTACCCGTTCACTTCCTGCATTTACTAAGCAGAAGAGTAAATATTTTTCAAATGATTGTTTGTTGTTGTTACTATTTACATTGGGGCTGTTGTGTGAGTGCGAGCGCACGCATGCGTGGGATAAGACTCTACGATATGCATGGGTCCAATACGTGTTTGCGCCTGGACTTTTACGTAACGTTAGCAAACCGACCATGTTTGGTCTGTCACCTTCCCTCTATCTGACTATCTATCTATTATCTGTACTTCTGTCTGTTTTCTCTCTGTCTGTCTAAAACCCTGTGTCTCTGGCTGTCTGTTTCTATGATTTTTATTTCTTTATTTATTTACAACAGCAATAAGAAATTATAGTAATTTCTATAAGCTATTTTGCTGGCTTGGAAAGCAGTTGTTAGATCCTCTTCTGACGTGATAAGACTTCTCCTCTTTTACCCTGTCAGGTCGATTGGACAATTGCTTTTTAATTTCTGACGTGATGGTGTTGTACAAGTGGCAGGATGCAATTACTCGTACCAATTACAATTGTTGTGTTACTGTAAAGGGACTGTACTGTTTTAATTACATGTCTGGAATATCCTCTTTTTTTCTGTTACAGACCAAAGTTTGTCTCTCTGAATACGATCGAATGATTTCTCATAGTCTATGAAGGCTAAGTGCGTTCCTAAATTAAATCCTCTACGTTTCTGTATTAATCTGTTTCAACAGTGAAACATGAACTATCTCAGACAGATAATTTAGTTGGAAAACTTGTTTGTCAGACTGTCCTAATCAGAGATGCGTCAGTCTTTGGTTCTGTACTCGACGGACCGTGGTCAGTAGCGACCCAATCGTATAAAACCCGATCAGTTTCGACCGAGATGGAAATTTGAACCCGGTTAATTGCGATCGATTGCATTTTCGTGTTATAATAATAATAATTTTTTTTTATAGAAGGGTAAATATGCTTTATGCACCGTCAGAGGAGGCTTGTGCTTCCTCTGGCGTGTGGGACTCTCACCCACTAAAAACCCACCTCTAATTCAGGCATTCACATCCATCCTGGAACCACTCAGCGCATTACTTCAGGATGAAGCCTATTGCGCCCTTATCGGGCTCCTTCTAGATGTTCCTCATCTTCTACTGCCCGTTGAGTGCAAGTTGGGCCTCTATAATAATAATAATACAGAAATTACCATTATAATTCTATTCCTTCCTAACCTAACCTGACCTGACCTGACCTGGCCTAACCTAACCTAACCTAACCTAACCTAACGTAACTTAACAAAAATATTGGAAGAAAGAGGCTACGCGCACAAATAAAAGTTGCGGAATTGAAATCTCATCGAAGTTCAGAATAGTAACGTTTCTAAATGGACATTTGGTCAATAAGTGAAAGTGCGAGGCGCAATTGACAGCGTAAGAACAGGTAAAAACGTTGTTTCATACCAATTGACCGAGACCGGTTCTAAGGCACAAAATGCTTTGGATGCACTCATTTCATGCGGTCTATAGGCTATATTTTTTTTTTTTTTTTGCATATGTAAGAAAGTCGTTGGAAATTTTCACATCATTTTTAGTCTCTACAGGTAATCGTAAGTGATTTTCTATTCTCAAACACTTAAAAAATTATTTAACGAACACACCCAATTAATAGGCTGACTGATCGTCCTCTTCTCTAGGTTTCTCGTGAAGATATAGACGTAAAAGTACTTGGGACTCCTTAAGGACATTTACAATGGCCCTGGAACGCAGATCTAAAACGCCCGCGTCCGACTACGAGCAAAGACTGTCTTACCGGGGGTACGGTTCTTTTTAACGTAGGTCTATATAGGACTAGGCGATTTTCAACTGGCGGCCCCACGACCCCTTATCTTGGAAAGCCAGTTTATAATTATTCTATTTATTTTCATAAGTAAATGAATAATACACTACTACTTTAAGTGAGAACGATTTTACAGGAGAAACCTATGATAAAATATTTCATTTATAAATGTAAATTTATAACTTTTATTTGCATATTTGATTATTGGTAAATTATAAATGTCAATTTATGCAAATGTGTAGTAAATGTAAAATCACACTTGTGGTAATTAATATTGTTATTATGTTTGCTCTTAAATACAAAATTTATCGATCTCTCACATGTATGTGTATACTTGAATCCTATCTATGACTCTGACTATCTACGCTCATCAACACATACGTGATATCATTTAATAGATGGTAGTCATCGATTCATTTATTTAATTGAACACAAGAAACTCTTAAAATCTATTTGTATTCCTTCAAACTATAGGTTAATATTTGGGTTGCATTGGTAATAATGAACGCATATTATGATCAACTAAAATACTAGTTTAATTATCACTCATAACATATTATAATAGTACATAGGTTACGTCGCTGTACCTGAAATACATACATATTTTATAATAAACAAAGACATATCTCAATATATGCTGGAAAACAAAGAAAACATACATACATATATAAATCAAATGATATTACAATTCAATATTCTACTTATTTAATGCGTTCATTAAATCCCAAATAAGCTTTTGTTTATACGTTCATTAACTACTTTATTCAGATTTATTCATTACTTTTCTTAATAATTTTCTCAGGTGTGAATTCTTTGAAAGAAACCAGGTCAGTAGAAGTTACTAATTAGAAATAATTATAATAATGGTTACTTGGTTATTGAATATCCATTAGTTGTTGACGAAGTCTCGTTCTGGTGATGGAGATGGCTCGTAGACACATTCCGTCGGATGCTGCTTTATCACAACCACTTAACACTTTATTCTTCCAATCACTCGCGTGGTTGTTTGCATATGTGAATAATTGAAGTTCGGTGTTCATCAATGTTTCATCTTACTGTGTATGCTATGAGTTCGTTTTAACGTCAATATACATGTCTAGTTTCATTTGTCGCTGCTTCATTAAACGTTCATATAATTTATTAGTTTGTTTTAATGTTTCGTGTTCATTATATTGTTGATAATGTGTCGTACACAATATTAAGTTCAAATAATTTGTATATCGTTAAGTGATGCTGTCTGTTGGTGTAACGGTCTAATTGTTCACTTGGTGTAATTTTCACTAAGTCCGTTACTGCGCACACCGGTAAAGTATCACTACCGCGATATGAATGTATTATTAAGTCTTTTAAGTTACATGTTACCGATCTAACTTCCGAACTCGAGTTAGCATTCCGCCGTTTAATGTACTCTTCTGAACTTTGAATAATTTGAGTAAACAATTGAAAGTTTATGATATACCGTCTCTCGCACTTGAAGTTAAACTACTTGATATTTTGAATGTAAACTGTCTGAAAATTCTGACTGTAAAACTTTAGTATAACTGTTTCAAAAATCGAGTGTAGACTGTTCAAAAATTGAGTATCACTGACTGTCTAAAAATTGAGTATCACTGACTGTCTAAAAATTGAGTATCACTGACTGTCTAAAAATTGAGTATCACTGACTCTCTCTGTCTTGGGCAGATAGTTTTTATTAATTCGTCCCTACTCAAAATTTTGTCCCTGGCGCGCTTCACGCCTACTTCATTTCGAGATTGGTCAGTTTTTGATATTCTTGGAAAATACTGCCCTACCATGTCAAGATTCTACGTCATAGTTCTTCCGATAGGTTCTTCATTTCAGTTGCTATGGAAACACCCCTCACCATCAAATTTCTCGCTGGCTGAAGGCCTCTGATAGGTCCTTAGGTCTCCCCGATTTCTACCCTGACGATCGTTGACCCGCTTCGAAGAAACTACGGCTATTAAACACTTGTCTATCAGCCCATTGTCTGAGTAAACTCTGCGTTTCTATAGATTCCCATTATCTGTACTCACAGTCTCCCTGGCGTATTGTTCTATGCTCTAACCCCTTTTTTCTGGTTATTACTAATTTCGAACATCTGCTGGTCGTTGAAGTCACCCCAACTTTCCCTTCGTAAATTCTTGTCGGTCAATTATACGATACCTCCAGCTGCGTAACATGACTGTAGTCTTTGTCAGCCTATCTTCCAGTATTGTTTCTTAAGGTGCAGCGCATCCGTTTCATTGTAGTATGGAGTCTCACTCGTTTTTGTCGTTTATCGTCTACTGACGTAACATGGTCAACATCTGCTACAATTCTCGGTACGGGTGTGAATGTCCTTACTTACTTTGTTACAGCTGCGGAGAGCAATAATTCTGGACGAAACTTTCCCTGTCATCTTACGCCACCAAATTCTATAGTTGGATTGAACTTAATGTGTTTCTATTGTCAAGTCAGCAACGCTTCACTGACACCTTCTCATTACTCCTTATTTATTGCTCCACCATAAGTCGTTGACACTTGCCTCGTGTGAACGTACTCTGCCGAGGTGAAAATTTAAAAATTTTTAAAATTTTCTGCTCGTTACACATTGATCCTCTGATAGACGTACAGTAGATTTCACTTTATTTGGTTAACAGAATGACAGAATGTCTATTTACTCCAGTTCTTTTTTTATTTTCACAATATTTTGAGACCGTCTTTTTTTTTAGTTTTTTTGCCGATAAAATTCCAAACGTTTGAGCCCTTGAATACAGCCACTGTTGAAAAGAAGTACCCACCTGTTCCCCACATACGATTTGGAGCCTGCAAATTTCGCCACTGTATGGAAAACTCCCCCTCACCTGGGGTCATTGCCAATATGGTCGTCATGTCGTTTATTTCGCCTCCATAACATCTATACGTATTCAAATCGGGTGATAATTACGTTGGTAGTCCTGTGGCAATGTTGAAACCGATAACGTTACGCGTATCATTCTCGGAAACAAGGCACGGTTATGTAAACTGGTTATCAGTGCGTATGTATTACAGCGGTGTAGGATTATCGATTAGCTGGCGGCGTTGTTATTGGTATCATCATACTGCTGGGAAGTTTACCTTTACAAACGTTTCGTGACGTCTGTGTACTAACTATAGCGCCGGTGTCGTCACAACACAAGTTAAAATTGGAACCGTAATGAGACGGAGTGGGAGGCGTCTCTCTCTCTCTCTCTCTCTCTCTCTCTCTCTCTCTCTCTCTCTCTCTCTCTCTTTCTCTCGCTCTCTGTACACACACATACAAGCCCACGTGCTAAATGTTGACGGTTGTATTTCCAAGAGTTACTATTCCTTCGATTTTATACTGTAACGTTCAGAATACTTTATCATGGCCATTTTCCCCAGACATTTTCATTTCCTCTTTTGATTCCACCTTTTTCTGGTTCTTCCGGTTTTTCTTCAAATCTCTAATCTTGTCTATACGGCATTCCAAGTCGCATTGCACCTGAGGGATTAGGAGACCTTTACTAACACACACACACACACACACACACACACACACACACACACACACACACAAACGCAGCTGGCCCGCACGCCTGGGGTATGAATCATCTACTGGGGCGTCCACTACGTAACTGCAACTTTTATCATATTAATTTTTTAACAAAAGAGCTTAGCATATTTGTTTGTAATCTCCATAAAATTTTGAAGATAATGACATGAAACACGACGTGGTTGTAACATATTTTAGATGTACATCTAAGTCTATCTTTATTAAGTAAGGCACTCCAATTCTGCGTTTGCTTTAAAATACTCATATTTAACACAATTATGTGTTATTTGAACTCATTTTTCTCACAATTTCACGGAGATTACAAAAATTATAGTTTAAATTGGATTATAGTTTTGAATTAGACCGTATACTTATACCTGAACAGCCCAGGTGCGCCTGACCGGGCCGGGTCGGTTATGAGTGCGTGTGCGAGGGTAAGGGTCTTCTAATCCCTTAAGTCCCATCCGGTTTCGAACACCTATATAGTATAGCCTTGTCCATCGATTGTTTTCTTGAATTTCTTAATCTGTCGATTGGCACTGAGTCCATTCTTGATATTCTGCGGTAAGGGTCTTCTAATCCCTTAGGTGCCATCCGGTTTGGAACACCTATATAGTATAGTCTTGTCCATCGAACGTTTTCTTGTATTTCTTAATCTGTCGATAGAACTGAGTCCATTCTTGAAATTCTGCGGTAAGGGTCTTCTAATCCCTTAAGTCCCATCCGGTTTCGAACACCTATATAGTATAGCCTTGTCCATCGATTGTTTTCTTGAATTTCTTAATCTGTCGATTGGCACTGAGTCCATTCTTGATATTCTGCGGTAAGGGTCTTCTTCTAATCCCTTAGGTGCCATCCGGTTTGGAACACCTATATAGTATAGTTTTGTCCATCGAACGTTTTCTTGTATTTCTTAATCTGTCGATAGAACTGAGTCCATTCTTGAAATTCTGCGGTAAGGGTCTTCTAATCCCTTAAGTCCCATCCGGTTTCGAACACCTATATAGTATAGCCTTGTCCATCGATTGTTTTCTTGAATTTCTTAATCTGTCGATTGGCACTGAGTCCATTCTTGATATTCTGCGGTAAGGGTCTTCTAATCCCTTAGGTGCCATCCGGTTTGGAACACCTATATAGTATAGTCTTGTCCATCGAACGTTTTCTTGTATTTCTTAATCTGTCGATAGAACTGAGTCCATTCTTGAAATTCTGCGGTAAGGGTCTTCTAATCCCTTAAGTCCCATCCGGTTTCGAACACCTATATAGTATAGCCTTGTCCATCGATTGTTTTCTTGAATTTCTTAATCTGTCGATTGGCACTGAGTCCATTCTTGATATTCTGCGGTAAGGGTCTTCTAATCCCTTAGGTGCCATCCGGTTTGGAACACCTATATAGTATAGTCTTGTCCATCGAACGTTTTCTTGTATTTCTTAATCTGTCGATAGAACTGAGTCCATTCTTGAAATTCTGCGGTAAGGGTCTTCTAATCCCTTAAGTCCCATCCGGTTTCGAACACCTATATAGTATAGTCTTGTCCATCGAACGTTTTCTTGTATTTCTTAATCTGTCGATAGGCACTGAGTCCATTCTGCAGAATTGTTGTGCTTAATCTGGCGATAGGCACTGAGTCCATTCTGCAGTATTTTTGTGCTTAATCTGTCGATAGGCACTGAGTCCATCCTGCAGCATTTTTGTGCTGCGTTCGTTTCCAAAGCGTTTAATTTCTTTTTGACTGTCTCATGACATTTGCATGGTACTGTTCCACACATAATTGTGACGATATCAGCAATGATATCTAGGCCGACATAGACACACGCGCGCGTTCACTCGGTACTCTTGGAACCGGTTCTCGTAACATTCAAACTGGTCAGACCTCGAATGAAGCAATACAGTTACTAAAACAATAGTATATTTAATTTTTATATTGAATTTACCTCAAGATGTTTTTTTCCTTATAGGTACATGTTTCGGATACCATTTTGTACCCATCCTCAGCCTTCCGGATTTTGTGTCTGGTGAAGTACATATGTGTTGGTTGGTTGTTATTGTGGCTTTCTGTTGCCTTCTGGTACTTTAAATTGGTTTTATTGTGTGTGATTGTGGTGTATGTATTAGTATTTAGTATTAGTATGTATGTATGTATTAGTATGTATGTATGTATTAGTATGTATGTACAGTATGTATAGTATGTATTAGTTTTAGTTTGTGTCAAATACACAAAATACTAATACATGCACCACAATCACACACAATAAAACCAATTTAAAGTACCAGAAGTCAACAGAAAGCCACAATAACAACCAACCAACACATATGTACTTCACCAGACACAAAATCCGGAAGGCTGAGGATGGGTACAAAATGGTACCCGAAACATGTACCTAATAAGGAAATAAACATCTTGAGGTAAATTCAATATAAAAATTAAATATAATATATAGGCCCTACATCAAGAAACGGACTGTAGCAAAAAGTATTTGAATTGATAAAACAATAGTCTACGAATAGAGTATTAAATGTATAGGAAGCGACAAATAAATGCATAATTTTTTACGAATGGGTATAAACCATTGAACTTAAGTAAAACCAAATTTCCCCGTATGTATTTAACATCAAAACAAATACACTTATATTTTTACTATTTTTTTGCTCCGAAATCACATTAACAAAAAGTACGTACTATATGGCCTATCAACTATCAGCCACTCTGTAGATTATAACACAATATAATTCGCTTTTTCAAAATTTACCAAGCTGGTGACTAGTATTTTATATAATTTGTTATTATAATCTGTATTACATATCTGCATAACACACGAGAATTAATGTAACATCAGTATGAATTATTTTCATTTCTTAAAAACAGCTTCGTCTCTTTGACATAGACCTATTCTGAATAACTCGCTTTGTTTTGCTTCGTTTCGTACTTGTATTGCAATCGGCACATGCGCAGAAGCAAGTATTCAGTACCAATAACTGCGACTTTGTACTCGTTCCTTCGTTAGTTCCGTAGGTGGGGGGGTCCAGCGAGTAATCGGAACAGGTATTACAACTTTCAATATCTGTTACAGTCGTTCCACAAAAGTAATCGTTCCAAAAATTACCTGTTACAGGTATATCGGCCCACCTCTAGTCCAAACTCGAAGTACTGTATAACGCATTTTAATGAAATAGTCATACGCCACTTGTGCAATACCCGGTACCTGACACACTGCGCATGCCCGTGCCTATCGCATTTATCAAACGTTAAGGTCAAAACTATTTTTAAAAATCTGTCATTAAAATCAAACAGATGGAGAATTTTTTATAATCGATAAGCTGTGTCAACACCACATCAAAGTACGTGTGGCAGGTGTATCGACACTGCGGCCTTGACTAGCAGTTAACACGTTGTGTAGTAGGCTATACTTGGGAAACAATGACGGGCTTTCATCTGTTGGCGCCACCGGATCTGGTCCGTTTTGCAACTACTACCGTCTGCAGTAGAGACCCCACTACGTGTGAACAGATTACACGTGGTGGAGATTTCGGGTCGCAGATTATTTACTAATGAAGGAATTAATTATGCGATCGATGTCGTAATTACAAACAATCAGTTATGGTTACTCAATTAACCAGCAATGTATACTAATGGATCGTGTGCTGCATTCACTGAATTCGGTCCGACCGCTGCACCAAAGGGGAGGGGCAACAATACTGCGTGTGCTATTCACTGTACCTGTAAAAAGTCTGACCTTTCTGGTTTGTTATAGCTATTGTTGCTTTATCGGGGCATACTTTGCGTTAAATGGTATAGCAATGTCATATTTTGACATTAATTAATGACACCAAAGTCGGATGTTTTTAATAAGTTCTTTTCCAAAATAAACACATTTGTTTCACTGTAAGATTTCAGTTTATACCTAAGTTCTTTTTCGTTCATAAATACTTACTTATGAACATTTAATGTTGAAGCCAGACGAATAAAGATTATAAATAAGGGAAACGAAGAATAAAAGACGTGAGTCGTAAACTTTAAACTGTTTATTGCGTAAAAGAAGCTGGTGTATACGATTGCCAGGGTCGTTAAAGTGTTCAATTAGCAATGCCAATTTACATTAAAATTGTTATTTTATTTTATTACCTGAATATTAATTGTATAAAAATCGTTTACATTAAACATTACTAAATAATACAAATTTATTTAACTTTTGGCGGACATTAAGCTTAGAGAAGGTAACTGTAGCGGTTCTTTCCTTAGCAGTATCATAGCACAAGATTTTATAAAATAATTTCCCTATTAATTTGATAAGTTTCACTTCATGGCTGTCTTCAGAAAAACCATTGTTTGAAATATGTTTTCTAAACACTGTGCCGGCAAAGTTTTTGCACGCTGATATAATCATTTTTTTTTGTATTAAGTTTATTGTCAAACATGAATAAATTATACATAAATTTTACAATCTTTAAAACGTCTGATGACGCTCTAATTAATTTTCCGCTTGACACAAGGTGAGTAAAATGAGTGTAAACGGTCCAGTTATTGTCATCTGTTATCAGGAAATGAATACACTCTTTACATCTTAACCTCGAAATAATTTTTTTACAATAAAGCCTAAATGTTTTTTACAAGAACTGTCCCAAAAGTAATAATTGTAAGGTGTCAAAGCAAGTGCATTACTGACTGAATGACTCGTTTAGTACAATCAAACGCTTTATCCCCCCCCCCGTGGTGGGGGAAGCTGTACGTGTTTCGGAATGTTTTCTGCCGTTCACTTTGCCTGTCAGGACGCGATTGATATAGTATACATCGATGCAATTAACGAAAGATACGGCCTCGAAATCAAGTCGTTGTCCTATTGTTCGCTGTAAAAATTTGCATATTCGAGTTTACAGATTTCTAAAGAATTGAAAATTGGATTATCAAAACAAAAACGCACTCTTTACAAATATTTAATATCCGGGAACAAGTGGTATGCCAGTAAACCGATCCTGGGACACTGCGACTAGACGGATCCCGGATTGCCGGGAAGTTTTGTCAATTCAGTTTACTGCAATACTCCTTCCTTGTCGTGGTGCTACAGTCTTGACCTTCCGAGCCCGCACACTGGGGCAACGGATCTTCAAAGCTGGCATAAAATCAAATAATGAAATTTGCCTACGCCTTCGTTTTTATTATTTTCATAAACGCCACTATCCTGCGCACAACAATCAAATATGCATGGGCGGTAATTCCACACGTCTCCAGCAGGCGCGTTCTTTAGGAGCCATCTATCCGACAATATCACACGGTTTTGCAATGGCTTAGGATGCACAGTTACACAACCCCATTAAATCCCGAATTGTAATTTAAATTATATAATTATGAAAAAAAAATAACTAATAATAGTGTTTTCAAGCTAAATAATCGTTATTAATCATTTTACAACGATATAAGCTCGTGTGATTAGGGACTGAAAACGCTTGGTGTGATTAGGGACTGAAAACCCCGCTTGTACGTCACGGCGCCACCCGTCTGTTTGTTGGTAAATAACACGTGGTGCGCCAGGTTGGAATTTTTAAATTTTTTGTAAGGTTCGTTGTTAGTGTCAGTTAAATGTCAGTCAAATAATAGTAAATATAAAAGATTAAGGTGTCATAGTAAAAGATATTTATTATATTTAACTGCTAGGACTCAATGAATTCTGTCGGAAACTTAACGAAAACGCTGTTCAATTTACGTCCTATTGAGGAAAAAATTGAAATTAAGAGAGTAGGTAGGCCTACACCAGACCTTTAAAATTTTAATCAAAGTGTAAAATCAGGTAACATAATGTTTAATCGTAAATTTAAAAAAGATTTATACAATTAATATTCGTGGTTATGTTGGTGTGACACTAAAATTGCATTATTTTGCTTTCCTTGTGTATTGACTGGAGAGAAGGAGACTTGGACTTTTTCTGTTCAGAAAATAAAACAATTTAATATCATCCAACCCAAAACTGCAACTCCCAAATTTTTCAACCACCAGCCGTCACTGCGGTTTTGTAAAAGAACCTTTTCTTACACCTCTTTTTATGCGCAGTGTTTTACCACAAGCCCACAAGCGCCATATAATTTCACTTCTTTTTGTTCTCAGTTTTTGAAGTACAAGTATGTGTTTAGTATTTACGGGTGAGGGGACGAACGGGACCAGAGGGTCGAAAGTTTACAAGATATTTTGTTAATCTCTTAATGTTCAACCTATTTTATCAATTTCTCAGCTGCGTCCGCTAATACAGTAGTAACCATTTTTTGAAATATACGTCAACAAATAAGTTTATTACACAGCATTTGCGCGTACGTTTGAAATATAGCCCAAATATGAAAAATAGGGATATCAATTAAGTCAATAAGTATCTTATAAACAGCGTTTCAATGGAGCTTATTTTTCGCCATCATAATTATAATCTGCAAGGATTAAACCAAGGATGGTTTGATCCGGTCTCAAAAAAAGTCGAGAGCTGGTCACTCCAGCGCTTCCACGGACGTCCCACACCTCTCCGTCCCTTCGGATTATAGTTCTATAGTTTTTTTTTTGGGATGCGGCAGTTATCCATTCGGCAAAGATGTTCCCACCAATTGCTTACAAAATGGCTTACAAAATATAAGGCATTTAACGGAAAGGTATAACCTGACGATCAGTAACATCTCAGAACAACACTGGCTTGAATACTATGAGCAGCTATGGACCCAGGTTCAACTGGAAGAAACAGTCTTTGCTGATATCAGTGACTGTGTGGACCAGTAAAAATAGGTGCTGCTCTACACCGCTGTAAAAGTAGAAAAGCACTGGTTTTTGTGAATTCTTAACCCTCGCACCTCACCCTTATATGTTATACCTTCGCACCTCACGCTGGGGTTCTCTGGACCCCAAAAATTAAAAATATAATTTGGCATTAAAAAATGTTAATTATCTATTTTTTAAAACTAGTGATTTTAGTCTAATTGTGAACAAATAAATCATTTCCCTGATTGTTCTTGAGGAAAACCTGACCTTCGGCAACCACTTACAAAAATTAACACAAATTTTTCTGAAAAAAATGTTAGCAATGTTTTTATTTCAAAATAAATTACACAAACTTATTTAATTATGATCTAAAAACTCTTTTTTGTTTAAATATATACTAGATAAAACATTAAAATATCTCAGTACTGTAACTAAACATATTTCTTTAATTAATGCACTCAGTACACATCCATACTCAAATCGGAGCAATAAGCATCCATACTTATTTCAGAAGAATCACTTCTGTTATAATAACTCTGTCGGTGCATTACTGTGGAAATCTTGCGCTGTATTTCTTCGTTTGTTTGTTTAGTAATTTATGAAATAATATTACCATAAAAAAGTAATTCCCAGGCGTCATTTGGGGTTTTTACATTACGTACTACACCTTTTGAACCAGGTAAGTGGGCCACAATAGCTTCAGCTCTTGTTTTCCACTCCTTGGAGGATCCATGATATGCCACTTGTAGCTAGATTTTCCAGTAAGAAGCATATTAATTTTTGAACCTGCCACCAGACAATCTTCAGGTAGAGTGGGTGTAGTGTCTTCTTCAATACATTCACTTTCTTCTGTATCTGAAGGCTCTTGTGTTTCAATGAAATCGGGATCTTCATCAGAGCTGTCACCACCACAATCGTTATCAGATTCACCTTTCAAATTTCCATCCGTATCTCATCTTTAGTTAAATAAAAGAAAGCCATATCAAAACTGATTATTTATAAATACATTTTCTAGACGAAATACTAACAAAAAGTGTGTAAACGTCTATAAGACAACACTTAGAACAGACGCTGCACTGCACAAAATGTATACGCGAACCACATAGTGGGGTCCACAGAACCCCAAAGAAATTTTAAACACTCACTCAACAACTGCTCAAGGTTAAGTGGATAAAAATTGGTTGCAGCTGGGATGAGAATAATACTAGCATGGAATACAAAAATTCCCTACTGTATATTACATTTAGTAAGAGAGAATTTCAAAAACAAAATATCGGTATGGAGAACCATACATGACTTCCATATTCTAAGATTTATATTTAAAATCATTTTCAGCCAAACAACCAGGCTGTGTCTTACCTGCCTTTTTATTGCTGTATTAAATGAAAAATATTATATTACATTAAAATGAAAAAATTATAATTTTATTGCCTGGCAACAAAATTATTTTATTTTTAACAATTACCATTGTTTCAAAAAGTTTAAATAAATTTTCAAGTACTTTACTCTTGTTAAAACGTAAAAGGTTGCAGGTAAACTACCCCTTCCCCTTAACCGATCTTCACCAAAATCGAAAGTCATTGAGACCTCTACAATTCAGGGACGTATGCAAAAAATTATTTCATTCTGTTTGAATTTGCGGCTGTTATCGTTTGCCATAGAAAATACGCTTGATAAAAAAACGTTGCAGGTAAACTACCCCTTCCCCTTAACCGATATTCACCAAAAACAATAGGTCTTGAGTACTCTACAAATCAGGGCTGTATGCAAAACATTATTTGATTCTGTTTGAATTTGCGGCTGTTATCGTTTGCCATAGAAAATACCCTTGTTAAAAAAACGTTGCAGGTAAACTACCCCTTTCCCTCAACCGATCTTCACCAAAAACAATAGGTCTTGAGAAATCTACAATTCAGGGCTGTATGCGAAACATTATTTGATTCTGTTTGAATTTGCGGCTGTTATCGTTTGCCATAGGAAATACCCTTGTTAAAACATAAAACGTTACAGGTAAACTACCCCTTTCCCTTAACCGATCTTCACCAAAAACAATAGGTCTTGAGAACTCTACAATTCAGGGCTGTATGCGAAACATTATTTGATTCTGTTTGAATTTGCGGCTGTTATCGTTTGCCAAACAAACAAAATTACCCTTGCTAAAAAAAAACCGTTGCAGGTAAACTACCCCTTTCCCTCAACCGATCTTCACCAAAAACAATAGGTCGCGAGAACTCTGCAAAACCGGGCTGTATGCAAAAAATTATTTGATTCTGTTTGAATTTGCGGCAGTTATCGTTTGCCATAGAAAAAAAATCTACAGACACACAGACACACAGACACACAGACAGACAGACAGATAGACAGACAGACACACAGACACTTTTCGGAAAACGACTTTTTTTCATGTTTTGAGTGTAGTAGAATCAGAATCTGCAATAATCTCGAACACGATTTTTTTTGCCATCACCATACTTCCATTCCTTAAGGAATATGGAAGTAAAATCAGCTGGAGTCTACTAGACCCCACGGTGAGCTGCGAGGGAGATGTCGTTAGCGATGGGAGCGCGGCCGGTGGCGAGGGTACAAATCTCCCAGGTAATAATGTTAACATATAAAAAAGCTATACGATAACTATAATTTAAAACTACGCAGTGGCGTAACTGCCGACCCCGCATGGTATAAACCATTAAAGTTAATTAAAACCAAATTCCGCTGTATGTATTTAACATCAAAAATAAGTAATTATACTTACATTTTGTACTGCTATTTTACCATTACCTAGTGACGGAGGCCTATTAAGACAGCATTTGAAGATGTAAACAAACTATCTTAACTCCTTCACATATACAATGATACATGCATACGCACACACACTCACATACACAAACGCGTTCACCGAAATAATTGTTCTGTTGTGTTTCACATTTATTTTGTATTCATACATAGGTCCTGATGATGACAATAAACATTGTCGAAACGTCGACACAAATAAGTTAAAATTTGTGTTATATTTTTTGACCATCCTCACAAACCCTTCACTGAAAAATTCATTGATTGACGGTCACTACGAATTTAAGGATTTATTAACTGAGTATACGTCATACAAGAAGAATAGTTATTCGTTATGTAATTTAATAGTTGCCACAGCTCTAAGGAGGGGTTAGTATTCAAGTGGGAACAATGGCATGAATTAAGTAAAGATAGTAGAGCGGCAGGGCTGCAAAGCATTACTGCTGGGCGGGGGCAGGAAACCACGTAACTGTGACCCATTGCATAATATATTTATTTAGGCGGTGTTTTCCAGGAATACGACTGAGCGTAATCATTAAATTTGAATCGGTCCATGATGTCATCACGGTCATTATGATCGCGTGACTAGATTAGAGACCTTCGTCACTGAAGGACTGTCAAGTGTAGGGCTACGTGGCTGTTCGCCCACTTCACAGATAACACAAACTAGGTGTTGTAATTACTATAAATAACTGCTCTTATACTGATATCAAAATCCTACTAACTATAGTTTATACCATAACTATATTACGTTTTCGTATACAGTACTTTATGTTTTACACGTATGAATGGCGCACGCGCGCGCTATGTCGTTAATAATAACTTTCTCGCAATCATAATTCCTAATAATATTGTGATATTATTCAATATATTTTAGTCTGCAAGTTTTGTGTTGCGTTTTTGTCCTTCCAATACCTGAGGGACGTTTCACTGAAAAATATCAGCATCATCAGAGGTTACAAAAAAAATACCTCAGATGATGCTGATATTTTTCAGTGAAACGTGGCTCAGGTATTGAAACAACAAAAACGCAATACACTACTTGCAGAAGAAACTACATTGAATAACATCACAATATTATTTAATTGCTGCAAGAAACTTCGAGTTACGTATATAAGAAAATTCCTAATACTGTAATTACAATAAATATAAATAATAAAATATTAAAAAATTACAATATAGAACAGCCGTTGTGAACGATGGAGGCGGCCCCTCGTTGTGAGAGAATGCTGAGAGGTTTGTTAAGTGCTAATGTTGACAGGTGCGAGAGAATGTTAAGCAGGCGGCGTAAGCTTGTCAAAAACAAGAGTAATAAAAAATTAACATACAAAGGCAATTTAATAACTCATCTCTTTGACTTTAGAAATAATAAACTTTAGTTTCGATAACAAATTTAAAAAGTGGGTATGGACAACCATACATGACATCCATGTTCTAATTAATTATAAAATTATTTTTAATATGTACACTCAGAACGAAACTAAATATATCAGCATGCTTTTGGTAAAAACGCTGAGAAAGATAGTCAAAATACGAATTGTACCTAGTTGTTAAAATTTTTAAATTAAAGAATTAATTAAATTATCTTTTATTTAAACAATGCGAAAGAAGGCGGATACTGCCCAGCGTTTGTTGTGAATTTATGAAAACGAAAAATTATTTTGTTTACGTAACCGTGGTTACATAGAATGGAACGATATCAATTGTTAATATTTTATTGAAATTTTTGTTAAGTTTTCGGTAGAATAAATTTATAACATCAATATAAAAAGCGGTATGGAGAACCACATACATGACTTCCATGTTCTAAGATTTATATTATTTAAAATCATTTAAATATATATTGAAAAATTTGACAAGTTTGAGAAACTGAAATGAAATATTTCCATAGAAACTATTTCTTTGTTGCAGATAACGTAGTACACATATAAACGAATACCCCGCTCCCACTTCAACTATCATTTTCATTTATAGAAAATTACTTTCTCCCCCTTCAGTTATCATTTTCATTTATAGATATTTCATCTACATTTCTACAGTGGATTATTATGACCTTGTTTTCAGAAAACTTTATTTATCAAAATTAAGTACTTTACTCTTGTTACAACGTAAAACGTTGCAGGTAAACTACCCCTCCCCCTTAACCGATCTTCACCAAAATCAATAGACCTCGAGTCCTCTACAGTTTGGGCATACGTGCAAAAAATTATTTCATTCTGTTTGAATTTGCTGCAGTTATCGTTCGCCGTTTAAAAAATTTTACACACACGCACACACACACACACATTTTTTGGAAAATGACTTTTCTTCATGTTTTGCGGGTAGTACAATCAGAATTAACCCTTATCTCGAACACGATTTTTTCGCGATCACCATACTTCCATTTCCTTACGGAACATGGAAGTGAAAATGTAATTTGTTAAAAAAACTTATTTTCTTATATTTGAACTACACGTAGTAAAATCGATATGTGTAAAACAGCAAGGATTGTAAAGTTTAACGTAGGACCCTAGTAGGTCTGGCCAACACCTAACGCCAGTTTGTACTTACACACGCGCTTACACAGACACAGTCGGGGTGTATTTACGGGGTGGACGAACGGGACAGCTCCCCCCCCTCCAAAGGGTCGAACAAAGTTTACGAATTTTGTTAATCTCTTAATTTTTAGGCTACTTTATTATTTTTTCAGCTGTATATGCTAATATAGTAGTAACTCTTATTTAAATATACAAATAGGTATATTACACAGTATTTGCGTGAACGTTTGATATACAAAACATAGGAGAATCAATTCAGCCAATAAGTAGGCTATCTTCTAAACAATATTTCAATAACGCGTATTTTTATTGTGTTATTACGATTGACTTTAATGGGATCGATGTCAGGATGTAATCGCACGTTCGTTCTTCAACCACCATAAAGATAGTAACGTTGATTACTCTTAACTTGTTTTTTTCTTTTGTATGAAGCCGACTGGATGGGACCTCCCCCAGGCCGAATTCTAGATACGCCACTGGGGGGGGGGGGGTTAAAAAGAAACGTAGCTCTGTTTCGCAACCGAAACGTAACAGTTTCTTTAAATGATGGCTGTGATTAATCAGCGCCGGATTTAGAGTGTGCGGGTTCCCTATTTTTCAGTCGTGACAAATTCTGGGGAACAGATTTTTTTTGTAATAAGCTTAGAGAAAATATACCAAATTTAAGTGCGGGTAAAAAGTGTATAGAGGAATAATAAATTAACTCTACTAAGACAATGAGACGAAATAGCTTTTATTACAGTTAGAAATGCTTTAACATTGAAAGATAATTTTTTAAATTTTTATGTGGTCCCTAGGCTGCAGCCTAGTCAGCCTACCCTTAAATCCGGCCCTGGCTGTGATGCATTGTACACATTTGAATTTGAGTTTGATTTACGGACTTTTGTCATCACTGAAAAATATATAAATGAGACGTTTCAGCCACCCAAACAATCGGCAGCCCTCTTATACCATAATACATGTGAAGAAACTCTATCATCCCGTCGTCAGATTAAGGAAATAAATTATACCCCATCACTGCTTGATAAATTATTATTTATTTCCTTACATGCAGTAGTATATAATTAGTCTGGTATTGTATATCATTATATACGATGTTATAAGACAAGAATTACATTCTTGGATTTCGTTGTCCATGACGTGTCCGTTGATTAACTAAATATAATTAAATCACTACCGACTCGGAACACAAAGTTTTTTATGGGTAACAACGTAAAAGTTTTACCTTATAGCCTGAACCAGTTTTCGCTTATTATAAGCTTCGTCAGAGGCTGCCACTGGGAGCGCTGTTCGTCTTGTTCTTGGCGACGGTGTCGACTTTTGAAGTATCGAAGTATGTGTGTGTGTGGGGGGGGGGGTGATATGTTCGTAGGCCAGACAGTACGTAGCTTCAAACAAAGATACATTGAACACACAAAGGCACTACACTCTACTACCGAATCCACCTTTGCAAACCACCTCATTGAAGCAAAAAATCACCTCCCACACGCACAAAAATCACTGAATAAATTAACATATAACACAAACACATGAACACGTTAAAAGCGACTCAGTGCACCGGTCGACCTCCGAGTTTTTTGTATGTAAAAAACTGAGATCGCATAGTGGATTATACAAGGTAAAAAATTCTTAAGTTAATCATAATAGCGATCTGGAGACTGGAAAAAATGTATCTTATAAGAACTATACAAGGCCTACATAACGGAACAAAAATGATAGTTGTTAAAAATAATTATAGGATCTCTCAACAAATATCTGTCAATCGACATGTTAGACAAAGGTGAGTATGTCACCTACTCTTTATAACATTGATGTCGATGATCTAGTAAGGAAATGGAAACAACTAGTGAACCCTGGTATTAAGTTCTTGGATTTCGTTGTCCATGACGTGTCCGTTGATTAACTAAATATAATTAAATCGGACACAATTTAGTTTGTAAACACCAGGTAAATTGCTCAGATTGCAACAAATTCTACATAGCCCAGACAGGACGTAGCTTCAAACAAAGATACATTGAACACACAAAGGCACTACACTCCACCTTTGCAAACCACCTCATTGAAGCAAACCACACTTACAAAAACATCGACAAAACATTGATATTCCACACGTACACACAAGAGGCCAAAAACTAGACACTCTTGAACAATTGGAAATATAAAAACACAGAAGAACATATAAAAACGACATCCTAAACGAACAGACACAATTCAAATCACACGAATTATTCGAACATATCACACCCCACACACACAACATCGATCCTTCAAAAGTCGACACCGTCGCCAAGAACAAGACGGACAGCGCTCACCGTGGTAGCCTCTGACGAAGCTTATAATAAGCGAAAACTGGTTCAGGCTATAAGGTAAAACTTTTACGTTTTTTACCCATAAAAACTTTGTGTTCCTGGTATTAAGATATCACTAACAGGTATTTGAACGTGCTGTTCTTTGCTGACGACCTGCTTGTAATTCAAAATACAGAAGCTGCTTTATAAAAATCTGTCTTTGAGCTTCATCAGGTTTGAAAACTAAACAGTACGAAAATCTGCACTACAAAAACAAAGGTAATGAACATTTCCTAGTAAGAACATTTCGAGGTAAGGAACCAATAAGAACAAACAAAAAATTAATGCTCAAATTGTAGAACAGGCGAGTTGTTTTAACTACGTGTATTTGGGAAATGATATTGGCTGTGATAAGAATTAAGATATTGATGTTAAGTTAGGTAAGTTCCAGACGATCTGTGGGACAATCAAACGTATTTTTAGAAACAAGGTACGTTGAGATACAAAAATAAAGTTTCACGAAGTTATGGCAGTCCCAGTACTGTCCGATGGGTGCGAATCATGGACGACAACCAAAAAACAGGAAAGTACAATACAGGCGTAGGAAATGCGTTCTCAAGAGCAAGTACAATACAGGCGTAGGAAATGCGTTCTCAAGAGCAAGTACAATACAGGCCTAGGAAATGCGTTCTCAAGAGCAAGTACAATACAGGCGTAGGAAATGCGTTCTCAAGAGCAAGAGGTGTTGTAAACTTAATCATATAAAGTACGCAGTCGTACGAGAAGAATTATAAGCTTTAAACTTGAATGAAAGACTAAAAGATTATAAACAACGCTAGAAAGAATGTCAGATGCAAGACTAGCCAAACAAGTCTGGAAATGTAACCTATAGGACATAGGTATCAGAGGCGTTTTACGAGGGACCGAAAAAGTTGAAAAATTGTATTACTCTCTTAATTTTTACGCTATTTTATTATTTTTTCAACTGTGTACGCTAATATAGTAGTAACTATTTTAAATATACAAACAGGTTTATTACACATCATTAGCGTATACATTTGAAATATGAAATATAGGAAAATCAATGCAGTCAATAAGTATCTTGTACAAAATGTTTCAGATAACGCGTATTTTTATTGTCTTATTACCGTTTACTTTATTGGACTGATTTCAACCACTTTAAAGAAATGTTGATTAGTCTTATCTTGTTTTTTCTTTCTTTTGTATGAAGGTATGAAGCAGACCCGATCCCGGACCCCCCTCCCAGGCCAAATTCTGGGTAGATCCAAGAAGGCTGGATCTTTGAAGGCGGAAGGATCTTTGAAGCATCCTTCGTGGCTGGAGGATCTTTGAAGGCGGAAGAGGCAGCACCTTGCCTATGCTGTGATGTGACCCTGATGGTGTGGTCCTGTATTTTCGTTCTAGTTACAAGAAAAAGGCGAAGGAAGACAAATCAAATATTCCATTTACCTTTAAATTTTTAGTGACCGTCAATCAGTGAATGTTTTAGTGGATGGTTAGTGAGGATCGGTCAATAATACAACGTTTAGTTATTTTGCGTCGACGTTTCGACAATATTTATTGTCATCTTCCGGACCTCTGTATGAAATACAATAGAAATATCAAACATAACGAAACAATTAAATATTTGGGTGAACGTGTTGGTGATGTGAGTGTGTGCGTGCGTATGTATGTATCATTTTTTATGTGAAGACTTATGATAGTTTGTTTACATCTTCAAATTATCTTTAAGAAAGCGAGCAAATTATAGTATGAGAGAACTTAATTTATACAGTATTACAATTTAATTAATTAAAATAAAATAACATTACATTTAGTAATTTAAATTGTAATACTGTATAAATTAAGTTCTCTCATATAATTTGCTCCCTTTCTTAAAGATAATTTGAAGATGTAAACAAACTATCATAAGTCTTCACATAAAAAATGATACATACATACGCACGCACACACTCACATCACCAACACGTTCACCCAAATATTTAATTGTTTCGTTATGTTTGATATTTCTATTGTATTTCATACACAGGTCCTGAAGATGACAATAAATATTGTCGAAACGTCGACGCAAAATAACTAAAAGTTGTATTATTGACCGATCCTCACTAACCATCCACTAAAACATTCCATTTACCTAGACTTAAAACAAATTCTGATTTGTCGAAGTTATTGAAAGTCAGGGGTGTCCATAGCATGGTGCAATGGTACAGATCGCACCACTGGAATTTTGGGGGGGATTTTTTTATTTTATTACTAAGCCTTCCCTGCCGTTAATAATCATCTTCTCCCTTTCATAATCTCTTGTTGGACACAGCAGTTACATGAATTTAAGCCAGCTGCGTAACCGGGAGCTCAACTGTCCCCTTACAAGCGTCGTAAATCAAGCAAATCAGTGAAGAAAAAAAGCAATTACAAAATCAAGTTAGATTATTTTGATAAGGCGTAATGTACTACTAATTATGATAGGCCCGGTTTGACCAGACGTCTACATTTCTCATAATTTAGTTATTGATTAGACGTACTAGAAAACCTTTTGGTATTGATAAAAAGAATAACATTAGTTTTTTATTCCAATAATTGCTTGAATGGCTCTTTTAGTTTTTCAAACAATTTTGGATAAAACCAAAATTACTGCAGGTCCGGCTCCAGGCAGGGCCCAGCCGTGCCACCGCCCAAGGCAGCAAAGTTTAAAGGGCGGCAGATTCCTGGATGTTAAGTTTTGAAATTGAGGGGAAAAATAAAATTATTCACTTAATTTCATCACAATATGTAAGATCAGTAAGAATTACTTTATGTATAAAGTCAGCGGAGTTTAACGAAGAGTCGAAAACTCGTGAACGTAAATCTGACGATGAGTGCAAAACATTCCTAGTCGTCATTTGAAGGTAATCGCCGTACCTTTAGAGTAGGTCTAATGTGCATGAATGTGTTCAGAGTTAAAATAGGGAGGAGGCGGCACTCAAATACTGCATAGAGCGGCAAAAGCGCTGGGGCCGGCCCTGCCGTAGTGTTATCCCCCCTATTCACGAAATCAAATTTGGGACGGATTTCGGAATACTTGAGGCGGAATTGCACCATGACTTTGGGGGGAGGGGATGGGCACCTCTGGTGAAAGTCACGCGGGACCAAGACATGCCAGCACAATTGAACTGGCGTTATACAGATGAGGTGTGAGGTGGAGACGTGGTGGTATACTGTAGCTTCCTGGTTTTATTGCACAATATGGTGATATGTGTATATATCTTATCTTATAAGTGCTTATTGTGCTGTGTCACTTACAGTAGTCTTATCGTGCTCTTGTCACAGAATCGCAACACTTACTTTTATGTTACTCTTATCACGCACTATTTATAAGGCATTATTGCGACGAAAATAACTTGCTAAATTCTTTCTCGTCGAGAGGAGTCTGTAGACAAAAATTAAAAATGTTTACTTTCAATAACAACGCGTTTCAAGGATAAATCCTCATCATCAAGTTACAAAAACATCCTTGTCATCCTTGTCCTTGTGGGATCGTGACGTGGCGACGTGGCGTGAAGTGCTTTGTGATGCTTGATAATAATTTTTTATTTTTTTTTTTTTACGTCTTCTCCGGAAGGATTGATGTTTAGATAACCTGATGATGAGGATTTATCCTTGAAACGCGTTGATATTGGAAGTTTATAGAAGTCACAAGACGGTGAGTAACCAAGTGTTTACAAATACTACAATTAAATACTTATACACGTGACTTGGAGACTATAATATAATGAATAAAATTTTTTTTTTTTCAAAACGGTTGTTTTCTTATTGTAATTTCCACTTTTCTGAATAAAATTGTATATAATTTATGATACAAATAAACTTGGAAACACATTTTATGAATAATCTAAAGTACGTCTGCACACAGCAAAATCAGTACGATGTAACAAATGTACACGATTCCTTTCAATAGTAAAACTTTTGTAAACGGCTGAACTTAAAATGATGTTAGCTACGTTAGGTTAGGTTGTTTATGTTGCTTTTGGACAACAATCCAAGCTGCTTTTAAAGGTAAAGTTGAATATAATATTCAGTTCTGGATATGATATACTTTGAACGCGTTTTTTCAACGTTAAGGTACTTTAAAAACCATATTCTCCAACACTTAGGTACATACGTACAGTGTACCTCAGAAACTATGCTACGTACGATATTAAACATTTTAGGGCTGATGTAAGTCACTATCGTCTACCTACTGATGGACAATTGTAGAACCAATGTGTATACTTTGGGTGCTGTAAAAATTTAATATTTAAAACGTTTCCTTGGAAAAGGTTATAAAATTAAAATAAATATAAATCTTATTGCGGCCATGGAAATTAAATAATTTTGTTTCGGTAGAGACAAAACGCCT
The DNA here is from genome assembly GCA_034769895.1 of Magicicada septendecula. Taxonomy (NCBI): domain Eukaryota; kingdom Metazoa; phylum Arthropoda; class Insecta; order Hemiptera; family Cicadidae; genus Magicicada; species Magicicada septendecula. The sequence goes on along the minus strand of CM068373.1, from coordinate 103,378,560 downwards.
ACACATAAAATGCTTACAAAAATTTCAAGATTCTATTTCATCAGGTTTCAGAGAAAAATGTAGGTACCTAAGTATGAGCACTTTAACATTGCCAGTATAGGGCCTACCCACTGCCATTAAAACCAGCCTTACAGAGCCACAATTAAATTTACTCTAACTCACACACCGAATACGTTTTGTCAGCTAAAAGTCCGTCCGTTGATATCCTAAAGTTACAGCTACCGGCCAAAGTGTTACGGACACTCCTTTCTTCTTCTTCTTTACTGAATGGGTTGTGCTATAACCTGTTCCGACTTCACACAGTTCCTGACCATTATCTCTCGTTCCTGCACTGGCCTATATTCAAACGCTTGTTTAGGAATACGCGTGTCTACCATGCGTTCCACACGGGACTTCCAATTCTGCATGTATTCCTTTATTCTATCCAGAACCACTGTAACTTCAGGTTTTCTTTATGTCGCCGATTCGTAAATGATCTCTCAAACTGCATCCCTTAACTGCTGTTAAAAATTTCATTTCCGAGGCCTGTATTTTTGAAATATCTTTTTTGCAGGAGAGTCCATGTTTTACATCCATACATTAAGTCGGCACAGCCGCGACCTTATAGAACTTTAGCCGGAACTTATAGAACTTTAGCTTTAGTCGGAAAGCTCGCATCCCTGGGAGGAAACACGTAGCACAAGAAGTAAATCTCTACAAATGCGTCCGGAGATAATCTAAGGGAAGGAAGATGGAGGACTATGTCGACGATTCCTCGTGGTTTTTGGCTTTCCTAAAAACCAGTGCTAGCGCACGCTGCAATTCGAGTTGTGGAGGGGGTAGTCGTTCTTTGACTGATGATGAGCGCCATAGAATGTGCGTCCAGAGGTCCTGTGTTCTGACAGCGAGATACCAAGTCACGACTTGGCGGCACTGTACCTAGGCGCTGTCTAAAGGTACGTTTTCCTCGGTGCGACTATTGCGATGATCGTTCACCGATTGTGCAACGATAATCGTTGAGCACTATTTCTTTGTATTTCGTATGGAGCTGTTTTGCTCCGAGCGACTGCCGCTAGAGTCGTTAACGACGATCGTACGTCTTGAATAGTCGTTCAGGAGAAGGGTGAATATAATCGTCAGTCGCTAACGATTATTTGTTGTGAGAAGACCACGTGCATCATGGCTCCTTCCTTTTCTGACGCGGATGATGAAATTCTTGTCGAGGAAGTGGCGAATCATCACTCACTGTGGCAGCTGTCACATGCGTCATACAAGGATCAAAGGGTCAAGAACAATGTATGGACTGAGATTGCCAATAAAGTTGGAAAACCAAGTAAGTTAGTTATTTAAATACTTGTATTTTCTTTTAATAATTACTTATATAATTTTTAATGTAAAATGTTTTAACGAAAGTGTACCACAAAATGAACAAAATTTTAATATATTCAATAACTATATTATGCAACATTGTATAATTCGTGTACAAAGTAGGCAAAAAATAAGACTATAATAAAACGATCATGACATTTTGTTCGTAATTCAGATCAATGGTTTTTCGGATAGCAGTTTGACACATGAAAGAAAATAATAGTTAATTAATTTCGGTCGGTTCTATAACTTGGCGATCTTGCCAGCCTACCCTCCCGTCGGTGTTGAAATATGCAGCAAATGAGTCTCTTACTTCAAATCATTCAAAATTAGCGTACCCACGAGCTCTTGCCAAACTAATCAAATTGTCTCTGGGTGGATCTTGCGTAGGGTCTGGTTCATGGTAAGAGGCTCCAGTTTTTGCAATATAGGCATCCCTCAGTATGTTGTGCAAGCAGCAGGAAACTATTACAACATCGTCGACTGTTTGGGAGAGTAAATTTATTGGGGTATAGAAAATGAGAAAAACTTGTGCTAGTAAGCCAAACGCGTTTTCTGAAGTTCGGCGAGCACGGCACAATCTGTAATTAAATATAGCTTTCCAGTTCTCTCTGATCGCACGTTCTCGCGAGTATGGTTTCAACATGTTTGGATGCAAGCGAAAAGCATCATCACCGACGAACACGTGAGGTAACACAAGATCGGAATTGGGTAGCTTGCTTGGGGGTGGAGCAGTGTTCCATTGTAGAACATTCTTCCCAGAGCAGACAGTTCGAAAATTCCTGGATCACCTTCTTTTCCATAGGATCCCACGTCGATATAAATGAATTTACAATTTGCGTCGACAACAGCCAGAAGCACTATTGAGAAAAACCCTTTGTAGTTCTGAAAAAGAGAGGAGGAATATTTTGGGCACACAATGCGAATATGTTTGCCATCAATGGCTCCTGAACAGTTGGAGAAATTCCATTTCAACTCAAATTCTTTTGCCTTTTTTCCAAGTCCTCTTGAGTCAGTGGTGGCAACATCAATGGCACTAGAGTCTTCATGAGTGCTGCTAACCTGTGTTTTATGATTTTGCTAATTTTGCTTACACTTAATCGAAACTGAAACTGCAGCGAATGGAAAGATTCACCAGTTGCCAAATACCTGGAAATAAGAACAAGCAGTTTATTATCACTTATTAACCCTTTCAGGCCCAAATTTTTATTATCTTACAAAAAAAATTTTTTTTTTGCTTTTTTCTACTCATGTTTTTCTACTCATTTAAACAAAGCTAATTGTTATTAAAATTAGATACATAGAATAAAGGTTGTAATTTTTAACAATCAGTTTTTCAAACTAAAAATAATATACTTTTGTTTTTCAAACAAAAAATAATACACAGAGAGGACTTTGTAAGATTTACAAATTATGTGGTAATCTTAACAAATTACTTTATAACGGTTAGACTATAAATTTAACTTATAAATCTTACAAATTTTTTGGTGGAATAATTTAAAAATATGTTTATATGTTTGACAAATATATCTGTCTTATTCTTACAAAAAATAATTGTAACGATTAGAAACTTTGTCATTGTTGTCTGAATATTTGTAATTCTTAAAAAGTCAGATTTTCTGTGTACAAATCTGTGCTCAGATGGCAAAATGTTATAAGTCACTTTATCAAATATTATATATTTGAATATAAGGTAAATTTATGGTAATTTGAAGACATGGATTGCTGATTACAAAAAAAACCGTATTCTGTAACGCTGTCAAATTTCTTTTTCAAATTCTAACAGGTTAATTTATTATCACTTATTACTTTGTGTGCAGTTGATCAATGCAAAAAACGCTGGAGGAACATAAAAGACACCCACGATAGAAAAAAATAAGAAGACGGCCTCAGCAGCTACTCCAACAAAAAAAGGAAGAAAATGGGCTCTGGAGGAAAAATTATCATTTCTAAGAACAGCTGAAGAACATCGTGGGTTTGTAACCATTTTTCAATATAAATCAATCCTAAAAATAATATAGATGACATTTTTTGTAAATAATTTTTTTTTCAGGAGCTTTTCCAATCTCAATCCGTCACAAAAAGAGGAAGTAGATTCACCTTTGCCTGGTGATGAGCAAATTTCACTGACGCAAACCTCAATATCAACGCAAAGCTTACCGACGCAAACCTCAACAACGACGCCAACAGCATTGCCGATTCCGTCTCCTTGTAATGCCTTGCCGCAATACCCCACCACAACACGCAGAGGAAAAAGACCATACAACAGAGACAAAATTGCAGACAATTTAGAAAAAAGGGAAGCTGAGCGAAATGAAATTATGAGGGCTTTGCTTGTACAAGAAACTGAGGATGATGTTGACCTTTTTTTCAAAAGTTTGGCCAAATCCGTAAAAAAATTAACACCTGCTGTACAGCAACGAGCTAAGGCCGAAACGTTAAACGTTATAACAAGGTTGGAAACTGAAATGTGGAAGCCAATACAGTATGGTTCCTTCAATCTTTCCAATAGCAAACAATTTTGCAGCGATACTTCAGCTACTGTTTCGCCTCAATTATTATCCCAATATTCTGATGCAGATTATTCGCATCAGAGTTCTACACTAACAGAGCTCACTCCCTTCTCTCAACCTCATCTTCCTTCTTAACCTCCCGAAAACTTTTGCCATAAACTTGGAGATGAAGCTTTTACATAAATTAATGTATGCAGAATTTTTTGTCTTCTACTATTTGTATTTTAGGAACTTCAGCTTTCAATCAATTTGTTTGATATACATTGCTTTTTACTATCCTTGTTTTTTTTTTAATATTTGTAAGGTTTCAAAATGCAAGACAACCGAATTTCAGAGTGTAAATAACAGTAGTACTTACCTCAATGTAATAGCAAGTTTTTCATCGGCTGTTACAGGGTACAGATTTCTGTTGTATGATTCTTTGTAGATATCGTCTTTGATTAATCCTAGCACGAATTCAAACTGTTCAACAGAAAGACGGAAAAATTCGGAGAACTTTTTGTTGTCTTCACGCAGATGGGTAGTGATCAATTTTTGATACAGTCCCTCTTCATGTTTGAGCTCAAACAGACGGTGTTTTTTGGCTCTTTTCATCCCATACGTATGGAGAAGTATTTCGTCGTCTTCCATCTCCTCAATCAAAAGGCATTTAAGTAATAATCTTTTACGTCTACTATTTAAACTCATTCTGTTGAACACAACCTTCCTCTAGAACGATGTGACTGCGAATGAAAACACGCGACTAGTGAAAAACCAACAAATCGCAGACGCTCCGAGCAAAATGGTAACCAACGATTACCGTTCAACGTTTATCGTTCAACAATAATCGTTGAACGATCATCGCAATAGTCGCACCGAGGAAAACGTACCTTAAGACTCGCTTTCGTTTGATCGTGTGAAGCAAACCCCACGTTGAAGCGATCTCTGCTAGGCAACATTATGCTAAGCTAAGCCGTTATAGGCCACACCGCTCTTTTTCTACAGTGCTGCTGTAGCATTGTCATCATCTATCCCAACATGCAGTGGCGTATCTCTTTCTTCTGGCCCCCCACCGCGGGAATCCTTTGCGTGCTCCCTTACTACCCTTACTTATTTCATGCCATTGGTCCCTTTTAAATACTACTAACCCCTCCGTATAGCTATGGCAACTACTAAAACTACTATCATCCGGGTGACGAAACTCTCTAAGAACTTTTCTTTGATCAGTTGGAAGGTAATATCCTGTTCTTCACCCCAGGTCCATTTATTTTTTGCAGACAATTGTGGTTGAAACTTGGCTGTCAGCTCGGAATATTTGTGCTGGAACTTTCTGTAATAATTACAGAGTCCGAGGAAAGACTGTAACTGTTTCCTGTACTTTGGTTTAGGGAACTTCTGAATTGCCTCCACTTTTTCTGCTGATGGGGTAATACCTCTATCGTCTAGGTTGAAAACTAAGAACTGTACTTCTCGCGCAATGAACTTGGATTTCTCCAATTTCAGAGTTATATTATTCTGCGCTAACTTTTCGAGTACATGTTCTACTCGGTAACAGTGTTCCTCCCAGGTCTCCGAAGTAAGGAGCAAATCGTCTACATAGACTGTGGTAAATTGGAGTGCTTCTTGTCCAAGTATTTGGTCCATACAAGCCACAAAGATGGCTACTGAATTTACAAGTCCGAAGGGTAATCTCTTGAACTGGTAATTGCGCCCTTCGAAAATGAACGCCACGTACTGACGACTTTGTGGATGCAACTCCACTTGCCAGTAACCACATACAATGTCCCATGTACTGATAAACTTGGTGCCGTGAAATCGTTTTAGGATTTCCTCTATCTCACCGGGTGATGTTCGGTCATTAACAATAGTTTTATTTAGCTCGCGCGCATCCAAACAAAGCCGGACTTGTCCGTTTTTCTTTGGAACAGCAATGATTGGACTAGTGTATGGAGATTGGCTAATCTCAATTATGTCACTGCTGATCATCTTATTAATTTCCGTTCTCACGGCCTCTTTCAGTGAATGCGCGATTGGGTATGACCTCCGGTTAAATTCCACGTTTTCCTTAAACTCAAGCTTACACTGGTAGTTCTTGACTTTACCCGGTTCATCTGAAAATACTGACTTGTATTTTTCGTACACTCTTATTAAACGATTTGCTTGGTGTATGGGTATTTTCTCGTTGTTGGTTCCGCACTGGAAGTCTCGTATTTCTTGTATCTTCACTGACCATAAATCCTCTACTCCATTATTATATATTATTGGTTTATTTAGGGAGCTGTTCTCTACAAAATTTATCTTACGAAGTTGTTGGTGTATTGTACTGGGAAGTATATTCGCGCCTCCTACCAAATCTGCTGTCCACATTATTCCGTCTGGAAATAGTGATACCTTTCCTTGGTTAAGGTCGATAATGGCGGAGTACCTTCTTAAAATATCGCAACCTACCAATATATTGAATGGTAATCCGGTGGCGATCAAAAATTCCATATCCAAAGCTATACCACGGCTAACGACATTTACGGAAACTTGTTTCCGAATAGTTTTGTTCTGGCGGCCAGTTGCACCTATTAAGACAATATTATTTACTGGTAACATAGGCAAAGTTTTACCACACTCTTTCTGGATTCTTTCCAGTTCGATTACATTTATAATTGAGATATTCGCACCGGTATCAATCATGATTTTCGCGGGGATTCCTTCGACTTCCGTTTTTATATACAGTATCTCATTGTTTTGACTATCGAGGCTAGTTTCGTTTTCCTCCAATAGTTCCATTCTAATGTTCTTTAAGTAGTTGTTACTTATGATGGTGATGCTTTTTAAATCGGTTGCCTCTTGCAACTCGTTTTTATACCCAGGAGATAGGAGCAGTAACGGGTCGTGATAGTTTATCACTGCCTCCTCCCGTTTAAATTATTGTTGTCATCGTTGGCACTCGGATTGACCGAGGCGTCGTTTTGGAAACCTTGCGTCGGTTCCTGCCGCTCTGTATCCTGTTCGAAGGTTTGTTCTCTACTTTGCTGTCGGCCAGGATCCTCTAGGCTGGTACTCCTTCTTCTTTGTTCATACCTCGGACCGTCCCGTTCTTCGCTTCTTCGTCGGCGATCTCCATCGTGGAAACTATTCCTCCGTTGACGGTTGTATCTTCTCGGCCCTCGATCTTCGGCTCTTATAAAATTAACTCTTGGACGGGAAACTCTGTTATTATTATTATAGTTACTATTGTAATTTCTACTATTCTGGTAATACCGTTCATTATTACCGGGGTAGGGGTTTCTCTGACTATATGGATTGTTAGAGGGTTGATAAAAATTATTACGGTTATTAGGGTATTGGTTACTATTTCTATTACCGTTCTGGTTGCCGTTAAAGTTATTGTTATTGTTCGGCGGGTTATTGTTGCCGTTGTAATTATTTTGCTGGTTGCGGTTTCCTGGATAGTTATTACCGTTACTGGGGTACTGGTTAGTTCTCACCTCTGGTCTATCATTCCTCCTCCTACTCTGACGGTAGTATTCTTCGTTTTCGTAGCTTTCCAATAACTCAGTCATGGCCTGCACCGTTTTAATCTGGCTACCTCTCCTCGCTCTGATAATATCCTCGTCATAGTGATAAGATAGCTTGTTCACTAGACATTCTTCGGGTATTGCCGGCTCTAGGTGTTTTGCCAGGCACACCTTCCCTAGGAAATAGGCCGTCATGGTGCTGCCTATTTGGGCCCTGTATCGTCCATGGCAAATATTATCTCTTATCAGGTTCTGAGTTGTTTCTGACCAGTATTTAGCCTTAAACAGGTTCCTGAACTGTTGGTAGTCCTCAATCTCGCTACGGTTCGCCATCCACCAGTTATCTGTCATCTCCCTGAATGACTCGTCCAAAATCTCCCGGTTATTGTTCCATCGACTCCCTCTATGCTTGGCAAAATATTCTTCTACCCGGGCCAGGAACTCCATGGGTTTCCTCTTGTATTGCCGGAAGTTCAGCCATTCCCGGTTTTCATTGATGGGTATCCCGGTAAAATTAGTGGGTCGATTCCTCAAGACTTCCATTTCTTCTTGGCTCTGCCGTACCTGACCCGTGATATTGGTCATAGCCTCTTCCATTCCGTCACACCGTTCCGCGACTTGGCTCCGTACTCTCCCGAGTTCTTCCTGAGTCTCCTTCCGTTGTTCTTCCACTTTCCTGCGACTATGCTCTTCAATATTCGTAAAGTTGATGTTTACCATTTCCTTGAATTCTTGTACTTACCTTTCGGTTTGGTTACATTTTCCGTCAATTTCCCTGATTTGTTGGTTCATTATCATGGTTTCTTCTTCCAATTTTTTATTTATGGATTTCTTATTATCGTTGAGTTCCTTGCTCATTTCTTCTCTTAATAACTCCATCCTTTCGTCTAACTTGTCCAGGTTTTCTTGGTTAACCTCCCTTAATTCTTCTCTCAATAGTTGGTTATCCTCTCTCAATTCTTCCAACTTCTCCCCCATTTTCTCTTCCATCTTCTTGTTATCTTCTTTCAACTCTTCCTTTAACTGTTGGTTGTCACTTTCCATCTTCCTGCTATTCTCCCTCAATTCTTCCCTTAATTGTTTGTAGTCACCTTCCATCTTCTTACTTTTTTCTTCCATCTTATTACCCAAATCTTCTTTTGCGGATTCTATGTTTTTGTTGGTATTTCCAATGTCCCCCTTCAAACCTTCCATTTTGGATTCTATGTTTTTATTTATTTCCATCAACATTTTCATTAGGGTTTCCTGGAACTTAACATCTCCGGTTGGCGCAGTGTTCTCTGTTTGTGATGGTTTCTCGGGTTGTTCTAATCATTCCTCCCGGATATTGATTTCCCCAGTCTGTGTGGGCTTTCCGGTTGTTCCTTTTGTCGTGCGGGTTGTTTCGGTTCCGCTGGGGGTAATAACCTTTCCACATCCTCCACCGGCGTCGCCTCTTTGTCTTCCATATCAATTCCAATTTCCTTTTCCGCCTCCACCGCCCGTTTCTTTGACGTTGCTCGTCGCTGCATTTTCCCTTTTTCTCTAACCTTACAGCTGCTGCCTAGCTCCAATTAGGGATTGGGAAAGTTGTAGTGGCCTGTCAATCGCTAATTAAAGCCCCTCAGTTGTGCGCCAATTTGTAACGATACGGTTACAATTATATAACTTGTTTATATTTAAAAATAATGTTTATGTAAAAAAAAATTTTTTTGTTTATAAATTTTTTTATATAATTAATTAAAATCAATTAATTAATTATGTTCTGTGGTGTTCCGAATCGTTTGTTACTTGTTTTAATGACTTTTCTGTATTTTTAAATTCTCTCGCCACTTGATAGAATTGTCTCCAATAACAATCGATTTGTGTAATTTTCTTATTTGGAGGTTATCTTCCTTCAGGGTGGTGAGATTCTGGTAGTTAACTCTATTAAATTTCCTTATTGTGTTAATTATATTTTAAGAATGAAAATAGGTTCAATTATGAAATATATAAGAAATTTTATTAACAATTAATTATCTTTCGACTCTTTATCGATATGTCAATCGATTCTCAGGGTATCGTTATATCGTACAATTATTTATATAAGGATTCTTTTAGCAGTTATTTTAGGTAAAGTCAGAGAAATAAGGGCAAAGTTTATAAAGTATAACATTACAAATATATCACCTTAAAGATTAAAGTACAGATATAATAGTTAATATATAATGGTAAGTGAGCAGTTTTCAAACCTTTCAGTTGTCAAGGCAGTGTTGCGTTGTATTGTGGGTAATCAATGATGGCTGCTTTTCGTGTATAGTTGGAAGACCGTCTCACCTCGCTGATTCAAAGTTCAAAAAAAGATGCTTTCCCTCTGAATTTTCGTCCTTGTGGCTGCAATTCTTCCTTCTTATGTTGGTGGAGTGTCTCTGGTTCAGTTTTAGTGTTGTACTTGGAAAAATAGTGTAGTAATAAGTAAATCTCACTTTTGTCTGTTAGGCGGATATTCGCACTTTTGTGTGGTGAAGTGTAATTACTGTTTTAATTGTTTAAATGTTATTTTCACTGGTGTTCTGTTCTGTATAGTGTTAATTCAATGTCTGTAGATATTTATTTCACTGGGTTTCCGTTTAAAAATGTGTTTTTACCGAAACTCTCGTTTGTCACTTTAGGCTTAGAAAACGTTCGCCATTACGGTAGTAGAAATTAGGTTAAGGTTTACAAGTACACGTATCGAGTGTGCTATTCAACGTTTATTAATCAACTAATTTACTTCCTCCGTCTTCGGTTAAAGTCTTAGCCAAACCAATATTATTCAATACATTGTTCCAAATTTATTTGCATCCTGTGCATGTGAGAAAGTTACATTATATAACTGATTATATTTTTGTTATTCTTCAAATTTATTAACTAGTAAATACTTAATCTTCTTCTTCAGTTCATTCTGCGTAATTTGATGCAAAATAATGTAGTTTTATTAAGTTTTTGATCTAAAATGGTATTTTTTACTTCATTTTGTAATGGTAAGTTTTTTAAAAGCACTTCCTGTCCTTGTCTTCCAAATGAAGCCATATTATAAGTTATATTAATGATTATATTAAATCTCAGATTGTAATAAAAGGTTTATCTTCCCTTAATTTCTTGCAATTAGATTAATCGGTTATGTTTTACAATATTATACAGTAATATATGACTCCCCTCTCTAAATTTTGAGTTTTTACATTTCCATTTTTAACAATAATTCTGGCTATAATTTTACAAAATCTTCCTTACTTATATTTCCAATTACATGACTTTATTACTGATTTACCTTATGTAAATTCCTTCAGTTTAATTGTATTTCTATACTTATTTAATCAAATTTGATGCTGTTTAGTTTTTAACATTTGGCCTAGATTTCTACCAGTTTTTACATACAAAGTTTTTTAAAATAATACATATTGATTTATACCCTCTCTGACTTTCATTGCTATTGTGACATAAATTGACATTTTCTTATTTTAACAAGTTAACAATTAGTATATGGTTCATACTATTAATACATAACATATAAATCAAATTAACATTTGTCTTTCCAAATCAGACATTTTATACTTATTGATTAATAAAATTACATAAGAAATATTATAAATAATGAATATTAGATTCTGACATGTTTAAACTTAATTATTTCTAATACTTTATTCTATATAAACAAACATAATTATCCCAATCTTATACTATATTTCTTATACTAGGTTTGATTATCAGATTTCATCTGTTTTTTGGTTTTTTGGGGTAATGATACCTTGTCACTTCACTTTTATATTGGCCTGCTCTGTTTCATTTTATTCGTTCTAATGAATGTTATTTTAAAAAGAGTGGCAGTTATCTACAAAAAACACATGTATTATAGGTCATGATAATACTCTATTTACATCATTCATGAACACAAATTAAAGCACTTTAAAGTTGTAATATTTCATCATCTACTCAGTTTGTGAACATCAATATTGAAACATAAGGTTTATTTTCTATAACACTAAAACTTGCACTGATTCTCTTTATATTCCTTGATTTTAATTCTAAATAGTTATATAGTTCTACTAGAATCAAGAAATCTATTTATAGAGTATAATGAAGGTTTGTTTTTTAGTGTTATATTATTATCTCACATTGGTTCACTTTCAATTCTTACTCTATACACTTTTTGGCTTACATCTATTTTACATGTGGTTTCTACCTTTGATATCTTGTTATACTTTTATTTATTATTATTATTATATTTATTTTGGGGTTTGGTTTTTATTTTATATAAGAGCATTCATTCTTCTTGTGGATGCTGTCTTGTTCTTGTTTCTTCATTGATCCCTTCTGTTCTTCTTGTTTCTTATAAAATTATTTCCTTCATCTTCTTGTGGATGTCATCATGTTTTGGGTTTCTTCCTTACCTACTCTTCTTGTTTCTTACAACATATTTTCTTTTCTTGTTATGGGTTTAGTCATTTTCTGGGTTCCTTCCTTACCTACTCTTCTTGTTTCTTACAACATATTTTCTTTTCTTGTTGTGGGTTTAGTCATTTGCTGGGTTTCTTCCTTACCTACTCCTATACTACCTGGGTATTATCTTTTTCCTCATATTTAGTTTTTAAATTGGTTTTGATGATTCATCACTCCTTGTAACATTTATTTTACATGAACTTTTATTTTAATCAATGATTGTATTCCACGGTGGTTCTTAATTAATTCTTTATATTATTTTGCTTTTTCGGATTTAACAATGTTATTATTTTATTTTTATGATCATTTTGCCATTCATTTTTATGGGCTTATCTGTCATGCTACAATACGTACGGGAAAATTTGAAGTTCAATGAGTTATACCCATTCGTAAAAATTTGGTTTATAACTTAGCATAGGCTATCGAATACGATTGTATCAGGTTTACAATCTAGAACTTGTGGTATATACGAGGCAATGTCGCCACGTTAGCTGCCATTGACCTCGCCAATGGACGGACAGTGCGGCTTTTTCTTAATTTCCGTGGGATGCTGATACGGTTTTAGCTGTCAGGTACTTCTCGTTGGAAACAAGAAGGGTTGCGTGGTAGTTTGGTAAGGATTTCCAGATGGAAGTACGCAACCTTACTTTGGAAAACCAATTTAATGATTGCTATATTTACTTTAATAACTAAATGAATAATAAAATGTTATTTTAATTGAGAATGGTCTTCCAGGAGAAACCTATGAAAAATTGTTTCAGTGTACTTTAATAAATGTACATTAGATGTCACTTTTTTTTCTTAATAGTGTGTGAATTTCCTCTAGTTCTGTTGTATTTTCATAATATTTTAAGACCCAATCTATTTCCTTCCGTCCCCCGGCTAGACAAAACAGACGCGTGTCCGATGTTTAGTCCTTGATTCGCAATCAGTCGCGTCTGTATTAAAAGTTACGTTTTTGTGTATTCAGCTCAATGTGGACAGTCCTGCTTTACTGGCTGCAACAAGTCCATCTCACTTTTCACATTGTAGATTTTAGGGAACTATACAATGTTTAATATCTTTAATTATATCTTCGTTATTATACTGAAATAATAAATAATTTACCGTTAAAGGTACGTAGTAAGATGCGTCACATGTGTAAATTACTTATTTACAATTAAATGCTGTCTATTTTACTTTTACGTTACTTGAAAACCGGTCGCTTATGATGCAAGCTGTTGGTAGATTCCTGAGTTTAAGTGTAGTCCTCAGGAGTTTTTTCAGTGATAAACCATTGGTCTATAGAGATGTTGTGTGACGCGTGTGTGCGCTATCCAGACTTACTCAGGAGCGTATTTACGGGGGGGGGACCGGACCGCCCCCCAAAGGGTCGAAAAAATTGACGTGAAATTTTGATGTTCTCTTAATTTTAAAGCTGTTTTATTATTTTTTCAGCTGTGTGCTCTAATATAGTAGTAGGCTTACTGTTTTTTACAAACGGGTTTATTACACAACATTTGAGTATACGTTTGAAATGTGAAATACGGTATAGGAAAATCAATTCAGTGTCCCCGAGAGAAGTTGTTAATGAAATGGCCAAAAAATCAAGGCAAATAGACATTAAGCTCTAAAATTTTTCAAATAACTTTTGTTTTTTGAAGGAACACAATTTTGTTGGTTTACTTTTTTTTTATTAAAACTGTAGTTATCATTTGTAAGTGTAAAATGTCAAAAAATATCTTGTGAACAATGTTTCAATACCACGTCGTTCCTATTGTATTATTAACGTTTACTTTAATGGGATTGATTTTAGAACGTTTTTCACACGTTTTCAGCTACTTTGAATAGTGTAATATTGATTAGTCTTAACATGTTTTTTTCTTTTATATGAAGCTGATATAACCAACCGGTCCCCTTACCCCCGAGGCCAAATTCTAGATACGCCACTGCACTTACTACGCCAAACTGAGTGAGGTTAGATTTAATTAATTGCTGATAACGCCAGGAAATGGTTATTATGTATCGCCCATCTGTTGTTATCACCGAAGTTGTTTGTTAACGGACGTGTTTGCAATATACTCGTACTAGCTTATCAATACCGGTTCTTGATAACAGTGTGTAATTACGCAGGTCCTATTTCATACTTTATGTACAAAAAAAATATCGGTATGAAGAACCATACATGACTTCCATGTTCTAAGATTTATATTTACAATCATTTACTTGAATTCCGTTCGACAATTTCTAAAAAAGTATCCCACACCCTCAAACTATTTTCCCTATTTATAGATATTTCTGTTATTATGGGGCAGTCGTTTAATATAATGTTATTTTCGAGTCACTTTATCTATAAAAATTAGGTACTTTATTCTTATAAAGAAATTGACTACGCAGATAATCACGCTTTAATTACATATTTATATAATTATGTAGCCGCAAATTATTTTGTGGCCTCCTGGGCCGTGGTTGCGGATCTTCACGCATAGATGATTTAAATTAAAATAGAAAAAATTATAATTTTATTGCCTGGTAACAAAATTATTTTATTGTTAAGAATTACCATTGTTTGAAAAATCTTAAATGGATTTTTATTTAATTTCGTCAAACTCATTAAATCAATACCAAACGTGAAAAAATTACCCCCTCTCCTTTCAACTACCCTTTCAATTTATAGATATTTCATCTACCTTTCTACATTGGATTTTTAGGACCTTCTTTTCAGGATACTATTTATCAAAATTCAATACTTTACTCTTGTTAAAACGTAAAACGTGGCCGGTAAACTATCCCTCCCCCGTAACCGATCTTCACCAAAATCAATAGGCCTCGAGTACTCTACAACTCGGGCACACATGCAAAAAATTATTTGATTCTGTTTGAATTTGCGGCAGTTATCGTTCGCCATAGAAAAAATTCTACTCATAGACACACAGACACGTTTCGGAAAATGACTTTTCTTCATGTTGGCGGGTAGTACAATCAGACTCTGCCCTTATCGCGAACACGATTTTTTCGACATCACCATACTTCCATTTCCTTACGGAACGTGGAAGTAAAAATGAGCTAGCTAATGTCCTACAGGATGTGGTTAGATTAAGAGATTAATCTATGCGGGGGGGGGGCGAGACGTTTAGAGAAAAATATCGTCGGTCTGCTGGTAAAATTCATTAAGTTAATTTACATAGTTTTCCAGAAACGGAATTTAAGTTTTTATCCAACTACAGCTGAAAAGACTGTTTTCTTGATGAGTTGGAGACAAACTGCCTATGAAATGGCTATTTGTAATTTGTCAGATAGCTCTTTCTACGAAAAAAAAAATGCTTCAAGTTACTATTAATGTTAATAATATCCGGTTTTTAAGAGAAAATACCATGACTATATATAATGTGTTATACATGTTATATATTCCCATTTGTGATTTGGTATTTAATTCATAGCTGTTTGCTTGCAATATCATAAGATATAAAACAATCTTTACCATAAAAAAAGAAAATTAATGATGATTATTTATCATAATCATAAATAAAGGAAATTATTATCTGATAACAATTAAAATAATTTTTAAAAATTACAGCAGAGTAAACTGAAAAAATTTAAAAAAATAATCCTGAAGAATTAATTGTTTTCATTTAACACCTTTAAGACAGACACTTAGTACTAACACTTTAATTACGCCTACTTTAGTGTTTGGTCATTATTACTAAAAAATTATATAAATGTTTTACTACCCAAAAAAACAATAATAAAAAAAATAATACAGTATAATGTACAAACTTAAAAATAAATTAATAAAAAATTAGCCTAAATTGGTTTTATCAGACACTGTTAATGAAAACAGCTTTAAAATAATTAATTACTTCAGTTCATGTATGTTATTGATAAAAAAACCTATGAACATTTTTTTCTACTGAACAAATTAACGAGAAACAAAATTTTAAAAAAGTACAATGTACAAACTTAAAAATAAAAATTAGCGTATGTTGGTTTTGTCAAACACTTTTAATGAAGATAGTTAGCTCTAACATTACTAAATACTTCAGGCCATGTTTGTTATTACTAAAGAAAACTGAACATTTTTTGAACTGAACAAAATAATTATCAGAAACAAAATTTTCTCTCACATTATGAATTACCTCTGTACATGTTACACGTTAGTTAATATTATAATAAATAATTTAAAGTGAAAACAGTCAGTTCTATTCAGGTTTACTGTCCTAAATGTCTTAAAATTAAATACTTTCTAATATACACAAGAACATTTTATTCATTCACTGTATCTTCTGAATCAGATACACCTGGTTCTGCTGTTATTAATGGAACATTCTCAAATGATGGTAGACTTTCAAACCATGGATGTAATTCCTGTGGGTTTATATTCTTTTGACACATTTTAAGTAGGTCTCTCTTCTTGAGCTCAGAAATTGGAAGTGGAGATTGGTAAAGCAAGGGAATGTTTAACATACTGTTATCTTTGTTATGCCTTGTTTTACTTGTAGTAGCTGAAACATCAATTTTTTATACGGACTGGTGTAGTCATATCGATAGAATATTGTATTTGGATGACATTTTTCAATACGAAAATATTTAACTTTCAGCCACTGAACCTTGTTTCCCTTAACATCAATGTTTCTATTTTATTCAATTTTGCTGACAGCATTTTTAAATAAAAAAAATCTTTGAAGTTCAATTCTTTCACTGAATACGAAGATTTATGAATCTTTCTCTTTTTATTAGATAATCGGGCTTGCTTCACATTACATTCACCCACTCATGAACACTGAAGACATCAATATGTTTCTTCTTTTCCTCAATGGCACTATGCATGGAGTCAGCCTCCATGTATGAGTGGCCACTTTCCAGAAATGTTTGTTCTATTACCTCTAAATTCAGAGTTTTTACCAAGTAGAGCAATACTGCACTGATGTACACATTGCGGTTTATGTGTCACCAAAGAGGGAGATTCCTTTTATCTCTGGAGGGAAACTAATAATATATTGATACAAGCAAGAACCAATTTTCCAGCCCTCTTTTGCCATTTACTTCAGTCCATAAATAACAAAATGCATTATTTGGACTTAGAGCTTCATATACTGTCAAGTTAAATAAATTTAATTTTCTTAAGTATTTCATTAAACTAACTCCAGAGCAAGGAATTTGTAACAGTGACTGCAAGTCGAATGTAATGCTCATAAATCTGCTGTCAGTTGAAGCCCTGGTTCATCAGCAGCTTTAGCTTTCATTGATTCAAATTTCCAAAAAATATGTTCTCTGTATTTAATTTCAAGTTTAGATTTTTCTTCACCATGAGAAATTTCATAAACTGGACATGTGTCATACACTGGTATTTTTTGGGTTTAAAGAAAGATAAATTAAAGTTAATACAAAAGATATGTCTGTAGGTTGTTAAGGTAACAGACTCAACCCTTTCCTCCTGGCAAAGTGTTTCAAACAATTTGTGCATTATTGAAAAGTTTAAATTTTTTCCTTTTAGCCGATTTTCGGCAATAGTGGCTTTCAACGCTTGGAAAGCTTTCAGTATGCCTAATAATTCTGTCCAACGTTTCTTCGCTTGTTTTATTTGGAGGGACTTTACGGCCTCTCTTATCAGCAGAAGAAAAATTTCCATTTTCATCCTTTCAGCAAAAGCTGTTAGAATTGGTATATTAGAAATACTTAGGTTATTGCAAAAAAACTTCTGACAGTCTCTAACTGCATTTTCTTCACTGTTTTCAAAGAAGTATGATTTAGAATTAGCAAATTTTGACTTAATAGATTTTACCAGCAGACCCACGATATGTCACAATCTTCAACCACGCGACCACGGCCCAAAAGCCGGTAGTTTTTAATTCTTTCAATATGTCATGATTCTGTTTGTCACTTTTTACTTTTTTCACTTTTTTCCATGTTCCGTAAGGAAATGGAGTATGGTGATCGCGAAAAAATCGTGTTCGAAATAAGGGCTTATTCTGAATTTACTACCCTTAAAAGATGAAGAAAAGTCATTTTCCGAAATTCTGATTGTAGTACCCTCAAAGCATGAAGAAAAGTCATTTTCCGAAATTCTGATTGTAGTATACCCTCAAAACATGAAGACAAGTCATTTTCCAAAAAGTCTCTGTGTCTGTGTGTAGAATTTTTTCTATGGCGAACGATAACTACCGGAGATGTTGCGTTGCAGCGGCAATGTGTGTGTGTGTGTGTGTGTGTGTGTGTGTGTGTGTGTGTGTGTGTGTGTGTGTGTGTGTGTGTGTGTGTGTGTGTGTGTGTGTGTGTGTGTGTGTGTAGTGCCATGGTTCATCGCAATGTCCCGGGTAAACATCCTACATCGCTTACTCTGGATAGGACTAAGAAAAAAAGTGGTATCTATCTTGGTACCATTGCATTGCTCACTGCTTCTTCTCCGTAAATATCGAAAATTGACAGTGAATTTCAATTGTTTTAATGTCTTTCGCATTCAAGAACTGAATCACATAACTACTTTCACACGCGGCGGGCGTCTCAAATTTCTTCGACATTATAAACACGTCCAACGAATCTTACTCAGTGCACAGTTGTTTACAAATGGCTTGCCAATGAATCAACAAACTGGCCGCGCATGCGCAACAGCGTGACGGCATCGATATCGCGCCAATATTTAAAAACGGAACTTACTTTCTGAATAATGCTGGTATATTTCTTTGCTTTTTATTTCTAGATTTACGTATAGTTTAAGTCAATAAGCAGGCTAGGTGAAACATTTTCAGTACGATTTCTTTAAGATATTTTCGTTAGTGAAGACTTTGGTTTTCATCACGATTGAGCGGCCTTGCTTTCGACCGATACTGTTACTGCAACAGACATTCACACAGTTTACTTTTTGGACACTAAATTCTCTCACTTTTATACCGTGTATGGAATTATATATAAATGCAAAGTAAATGAACACCTACAGGGAGCGATTATTGCGACGTTGTATAATCTAGAAGTCTAAAATATCTAAAAAGCTAAAGAAGTAGTTTATTGTTACTGTCGAGAACGAGGAAGGGCGTGCTTACTTACTTGATTTCTCAGGTCGACAACTGAGTAATGAAACTTCTGAAAGTCGAGTATTCGTATTAATTGGAATACAAAATGTTCGTATTTCGGTAATATTTATATATGTTAAAATATTAAAGCGCAAATGAATTGAAATGTCAAACTACGGCGAAAAAAAGAAAAATCATTTTAAAAGAATTTGAAATGAGTATACAAAATGTTGAAATGTGATTCTGATAATCGACTGCCTAGCCTTCGCGGATGATCTTGGGATTTTTTCTGTATTCCTGAGCGCAAGTCAACCATCTCAAGATCACGTGCTCAATTTTGACTTGAAACGTCCCGCCGCCGTGGTGTGTCCAGCATTTAGGCAACACAAGGGAACAGACGTTGCCTTTAGCTGCCTCATTGCCACTCATTTGACACTGAATGTCAAATGGCCCAGCCAAGGCGCGCCAGTAGTGTCCGGCCCCTGTGTGCAGAACTTTAGTTGGCCCCCCCCCCCCATAAACAATCATCTTATAAAAACGTGTCAATCAGTAAAATTAAATACGAAATATATTAATTATAAGTTTATAGAACAACATCAGGAATATTAAAAAATGTATAATAAACAATAATCATACAAAAACAAAAACATAAAAATAATTTGGAAGAAAATAAAGTAATTTATGTCGTCAAGAAAATCATTTGCCAGTAGGAATCTTCTTTGTTTCAACTGCTGATTCGTAACTAACGATAAAGAATTACTGACCTTGTATGAACAATGCTAGTCCCGTTAGTTACAGCCATAGGCATACGAAACCGTTCTGAGCGCTTTACCAGTTTAAAAGACGTGCGACTTAACATGTTACTGGAGCACCATACAGTCATAAAAACTTGGCTAGGACATGCCTAGAGCACCGAAAAGGTTAATACAATTAACTTAATGAATATATTTTTTAAATATTTCCTCCTCGCCAGAAATTTTGGCGCCTTTACTATCCTGGCGCCAGTGTGCGCCGTACACTTTGCACACTGTGACGGCGCGCCACTGTGGCTCAGGTTCTGATGACAGGAAGAAAAAAGAAGACAATCAAATATTACATAACCACCGAGAGATAAAACAGATTCTGATTGGTCGAAGTTGACGTGAACAAGACTAGTGAAAGTCATGCGAGGCCGAGACGTGTTGAACCATGTGAACACAATATAATTGCCGTTTGACAGATGACGTGTGAAGTGAGAATACGAAATGCCGAAATATACGAATCAGATAATCGACTGTCCAGCCTTCGTAGTTGATCTTGGATCTTGGGACGGTGTTCTGTATTCCTGGGCACAGCTGTAAATCAAGTCAACCAACTCGAGACGCAAGCGGCAAAGGCGGGACTCCGGATCTGCTTTGAGAAAACGCAGAGCATAACTATCGTCAAGCCGGCACTTAGACAGCTAGACTTCGAAGAGGAAGAAAAGTGTAAACACCTCTGCGAGTGGACAGAATTCCATACGTATGAAAAGAAGATCTCGCATCAAAGAACAACAAAATCGAAACAGCATACCATTGAACCAGTGAATGACGTATATAACAAACCATCTGTGTCCCCCAGTGCCAAGCTCGGACATTACTGCAGAGTCATTCGACCGTCGTACACGCAGCAGAATGTCTCGGGATGAATAGATAAGGTCTGACTAAGAAACCGAAAGCCAACAGAAGAAACCTCCTGAAGAAAATCTTGTGTTCGGTAGAAGACTACGGTAAGTACAAAGGCCCCGCAACCACGAACTATATGGAAAACATAATCATCTCAACTCGGAAAAGAAGGATCACTTTCTATGACCAAATGATACGAACGAGCGCAGAGGATTTGACCAACCAGACCTATGCCTACTTTCTAACTAAGAAGAACAGTAGGACCTGTTTTACAGCGATGGGAAGGGATCTTCAATCAGTAGCGTATTAACGGGGGTGGGGGACGAACGGGACTCCCACCCCACAGAAGGTAAAAATGTTGACGCAGAATTTTGTTATTAGTTGTTAGGTTGTTTGAATATTTTTGCAGCTGTTTACGCTAATACAGTAGTAATCCTTTTGTTAAATATACTTACTTACTTACTTACTTTACTTTACTTTAGCCAACGCCCGTACGTGGTTCTTCAACCATTCGACGTCGAGCCTCCCAGTAGCGATTGGTTATGTCGTCGGTCGGGTATGTGAGTGCTTGGCAGTCCCGTAAGTGTTCTCCGTCCATTCTTCCGGAGTTGCAAAGCGGACAGGTTTCGTTCTCAGCTAGGCCTATGCGGTGTAGATGAGCTTGCAAGTAGTCATGTCCGGTAGTAAGGCAGAAACGGGCGACGGCCTCAGCTCTGTCCAGGTGTCTCGGTATTGGTCCTACAGTGGCAAGACTTTCCCACTTTTTACCAGTACCCAGGGTTTTTAGAGTTCTTTGTGTGGAGGTGTTTATAACTGAGGTGATGAGGTTATTGGCTCTACCGAGAGTAAGCGGCACGTCCGGCTGCTCCGATTCTGCTCCTTCTTTGGCTTTGACGTCGGCTCTTTCGTTGCCAGGAATTCCTACATGGCTTGGCACCCACTGTAGGGTAACGATCCATTCCGTTGACATCAGCTCTGCAAGTTTCGCGCGGCACTAAATTGTTCTCAGGCAGTCGGTGGGAGCGTTGCTGGTGAGCGCAAGAATTGTGGACTGGGAGTCGATTAAAAATACCACTGTTCCTGGTGCTAAGGCCTTGGCTAGTAGCTGGTTGGAAGCTTCGTAGACTGCGCACACCTCACCTTCGAAGTTACTAGCGTTTCTTCCCACAGCTGTTGAATTCTCAAAGAGGCTACAAAACCATCCCGCGCCTGCTCCCCTCGTTTCAGGTAGGAATGAGCCGTCAGTGTATATGTGGAGCCAATCATTCGAAGGGTACCTAAGGTTGATGGTTTCTATGGCGTACGACTTGAGCTCGATAGGGTTGGCTTCGGCCTTGTTGGTTGTTAGGCTGATTAGGTCAAGCCGCTTTGCAGGTAAAGCGTTTGCCACTGCATTGTAGTACTGTATGGGAGCCCGACGGTCTAATGATAGTTGGTACTTGCTTATAAGAGCTTCAGCGTGAGTTAGAGGCGAAGTTTGGGTTTTGAGTCGTTGGGTTGCACTTCTGTATCGATTCCAGTGATTCCCATTTACTCTCTTAGCCCTTTTCCAAAACTTAAGAAAACTTAAGCGTGCATTTATCCCTCCGGCTATCTAAAGGTTCGATGCCAGTTTGGAGTTGCATGGCCGCTGTTGGGGTTGATTTTGCTCCTCCGGTTATAATTCTTAGAGCGTTATTCTGGACAACGTCGTATTTATTTAGGTTGGTTTTACTAGCAAGTGAGGTGACTTCCGAGCCATATTCAAGTACTGGACGGACGTATGTTTTGTAGGCTGTGGATAGAACATCTTGAGTGGCTCCCCACTTGGTAGCAGTTAGTTTCTTGAGAAGATTGATACGTTTCTGACCCTTCTCGGCCGTACTTATGACATGGGTGCTCAAAGATAGTTTCTTGTCGAGGTTGATTCCCAGATACTTGGACAGCGATACTTGTCTTAGAGGTGATCCCATGAATTTTAAATTGATTACCGGGGCCCTAGTGGACATGGTGAAGAGTTGATACACTGTCTTATCGGTACTAACTTCCATTTTGTTGAGGCTTGACCATACTTCGAGGTTTAAAAGAGCTTCTACGAGATGTTTAGAGCTTCTACGAGGGCGTTTACGTTGCTTCCAGTAGCCCACAACAGGACATCGTCAGCAAAGAAGAGGAATGAGATTCCTGGTATTTTTTGAAATGCATTCTTAAGGTCGTCTTTCATTACGTTGAAAAGGAGACAGCTTAGTACCGCCCCTTGCGGCAAACCCTGACGTAGTAGTTTGTATGGGGAAGTTGCGTTAAAGAATTTGCATCGTATGTAGCGTTGCGAGAGGAAGCTTTGTATCCACTTTAGCATGTTCCCGTTAATCCTAGTTTCTTAAGTTTGTGAACAAGCATACCGCGCCAGATTTTGTCATATGCAGCTTTAAAGTCTACTAGGACGGCTACAGTAGATTGTTTTCTGTGGAAACCGTCCTTTACCGACTGAGTAAATTTTACAACTTGGTCCCATGGTTGCTCTGTGCTTACGGAATCCTGCTTGGCAGTCGCTAATGGCTCCTTTAGACTCTAGAAATTCCCGGAGTCTGCGTTCGACCATTTTTTCAGTAACTTTGGAGCAGACACTAGTCAGTGAAATAGGGCGGTAGTTATTCAGGTTGTTCGCAGGCTTGCCTTTTTTCAGTATTGATAAAACTTCGGCTTTTCTCCATTGCTGGGGCACACGTGTATTCCATGTTAGGTTGATTAGTTTTAAGAGAGTCTTTAGTGCTTTCTTGCCAAGATTCTTAATGAAAGGCGGGAAGACCTCGTCTGGTCCGGCAGATTTTCCTTTTTTTAGAGAGTTGATGGCAAGAGAGAGCTCATCTGGGGAAAAGTCCTTGTTGAAGATGAGGAAGTCTTGTTCGGTTTGACAAGAGGAAACTTTAATGTCGGAGATAGATTTCCGCTCATTCGCGTTTACACGGAGTCTGCTTATTGTAGCGTAATTTTACTTAATGCCTTAGCAATATCTCTGGAGCTGGTGAGTAGTTTGTCATTCACTTTAATGGGTTGCCAGTGACGAGAAGATTTTTCATTGTTCAAGCTGGATATAAACTTGTGAGCTTTAATCCCATCTTTCCGGAAGTCCAGTTTGGATACGAAGGATCTATAGACAGATCTTTTTGATTGTATACAGCACGTTTCAGTTTGGCCTGAGCTTTCCTTAACATGATGCAGTGTTCCAAGCTATGGGACTTTTCTGCTCGGCGTCTAGCAGTATTCCGCTCTTTCTTAAGGGCGTCCAGCGATTTACTCCAGAAAGGTGAGTATTTCTTAACTTGTCCTTTCGGAATGCTCTCGTTAGCTGCACGTAGTTTGCCTTCCACGATAAGTTTGACTGAGGCGTCAGGGTTATCTTGCACCATGTCTTCACTGACATACAAATCGGATAGTTCAGAAAACTTGTCCCAGCAGGCTTTCTTGAAATTCCACCGGGTTACTTTATGGAAACGGGGATGTTGACATTTCATTTGAACCCGTAGGTACATTAGACGATGTCCACAACCATCCATGGGGTCTTCCAGGGACAGTTCCGATCTGGAGGTAATGTTTGCATGAACTAGTGCAAGGTCTGGAGTGCTTGTGTGGCCAGCGTAAGATAGGAATGTAGGTGCGGATTGAATTCTAATAATAGCAGAGTGGTCTATAAGGTCTTCTACTGCCTTTCCAGTTGCACTAGTAGATGAGTAGTCCCATCGGGTTGAGTGAGCGTTGAAGTCTCCCAAAATGATGGTGTTGCGGTACTGGCATAGGCTGGCTATTGGTTCCAGGTTTGGTACGTTGCTGGGCAGGTTGTAGAGACCAATAACTTTGAAGTGGACTCCATTTTTCCAGGCGTCGATACATATGGCTTCTAGTTTGTCGTTGTCGTCCATTTCATGGACGATAGTTTCTTTACTTGCAATAGAGTTGTGTACAAATACGATGATGCCAGAGGCAACTTGTCTTGATCTCTTTAAAACATAGAGCGAAAAGTCGGGTATTTCATAAAAATGTGTGGCTTCGGTAGAAGCGCCAGCTTCGACAATAACAATGATGTCAGCGTCAAATTTTGAAATGTTAGTTTTTAACTCAGAGTGTTTTGCATTGCTCAGTCCACCCGCATTCCAATACAGTATGCGGAGGTGATTGTCCGCGCCCTCATAAGGGCGGGTTGGATTTCTAGTGGCGATCGCATGTGCCATGATGGCGGAGGCTCGAGAAACGGCGGTCGCTGTAGCAGATTTGGCGTTACCCAGGGTGCACCACTTGGAGGCCTGCTACGTTACACCCCCCTTTTGTTAAATATACTGTGACAGCAGCGGTATGCGAACATCTGCTCTCCGGTACCAGCGGTGGACACAGCGAGCCAATCCGGCATCAGCATCCGCCGAGACGTGACCAACTACGTGTTCGGAGCTAACCAATCAGCGAACCCGGTTAGTTAATAAAACCCGGGCCGGCAGAAAATTTTACGCCAACGACACACCCAGATTCTGGAAACAGGTCAAACGTCTACACAACCCGCCCAAAGCCGATACCCCTCTCCAGTTAGGCGACCGCCTTCTCGTCAGCGATGAGGAGAAGGCCGCTGCCTTTCGGGACTCTCTCCAGACCATCCATAGCCACCCCGTTAGCCCGGACTTTGACGCCATCGCCGAAAATACTATAGACACTTTTCTAACCACCCACTCAGACCTCTTCACCCCACACGACGTCCTGACCGCAGACCACGACCATCCGCTGGAGCGGCCCATCGACCCAGACGACATCAAAGACCGACTTAGTAAATGCAGAAATACAGCCCCAGGCCCTGACGGAATACCCAACCGCATTTTAAAAGCGCTCCCCGCCACTGCTATCGAAGCCCTCGCCCATCTGTACACAGCTAGTCTCCTCCTCGGCTACGTCCCGCGGGCCTGGAAACACGCCCATGTCCTCATGTTCCCCAAACCTAACAAAAGCGCCAGCCTCCTGTCGAACTATCGCCCGATTTTTCTCACCCCTGCAATCTCCAGGCTTTTCGAGAAAATCCTCGTCGCCAGGATACATCCCCACCTACAAACTCATAGCGTCCTCCCCAGTACCCAGGGCGGATTCCGCCCTGGCTACAACATATATGATCAACTTGTTCGGGTTATCAGCGCCATCCAGGACAACTCGGCCCCCAAACGCCCGACCATCTTAGCCCTACTCGACATCCGCAAAGCCTTCGACTCTGTCTGGCACAATGGCCTCCGTTTTAAGATCCTCGGATGTCACTTTCCCCCAACCATCATCAAATGGCTCTCCCAGTTCCTGGATGGCCGCACGGCACAAGTCCGAGTCCGTCAGCATCTCTCGGCACCCTTCCGCCTTAGGCCTAATGCCGGTGTCCCCCAAGGCTCCGCCATTAGCCCGCTACTCTATATCATCTTTACGAAAGATACCCCTCCCCCCCGCCTACTCTACCCTACCCATCTGCAGGCCTAGCCCAGTACGCCGACGATACTGCCTACTGGGTCTCAGCAGGCGCACACCGGCAGATCCCAATCAAATTGCAACAAATCCTAGAACCTTTCTTCGCCTACTGCAGTACTTGGCGAATAACTGTAAACGCGGACAAAACCCAACTCTGTGTTTTCAACTCCACTGGACGCAACATGTCGCATTTCTATACAACGCCCGTCCGCGTTGGCCCATCATCAGTACGCCCGAAGCGTGATTGCCAATATCTGGGCGTCACGCTTGACTCCAAACTTACCTGGCGACCACACATCAAACGCACAACTACCATCGCCCGTACCCGCCTCCGTTCTCTCAGAACCCTCAGCCGACTAAACCACTGCTCCAGCGACTTACTAGGCCGCATCTATACTACATGTATCCGACCCATCCTCACATATGCACACCCAGTTCTCCTTACTGCCTCTCCAGCCTACCTCGATCTCCACCGTATCACAGAACGACGGGCCCTACGACTCATATACCGCCGACCACGCCTGACGAAGACTTCCAATGCCGCCCTGTATGCGCTAAACACCCGCTTCCCTGACCTTGATTCCTTCCTTGTTAAACTCAACTGGAAGTATTCCCGCACAGCCTCCCGCCGCAATTCCATACAAACGATAGTCCCGTCAATTAATAGAAACATCCGCAATACAAGCCGACCTTCTACTTACTAAATCGCCTCCTCGCAATAGCCAATGGTCCTCCCCCTCGCCTCCAACCACGCCGGCGTCAACGACACAGACCTGCTTAAGCAGTAACACATACCATTTCCCCGCCAAGGACTTATCTCTCCCCGGCAGTAGCGACCTGTCTTCCTAAAGCAGCCTCAATACCCAACACGCGATAAAACTCCCCCACACTCTCTTCTCTTCACCACAGTAAACACACGCTCTAGTTCCCCACACTTACGTACCCGCATATAATCCGAATCTGTTCCTTCCGCCTCCCTTGACGGCTCCCTGTCGCCACCTAACAGCTTTGGCGACCAGCGTCACACGTCCCAGTCTTGGCCGCCCCCCCCTGCAAGAACGTCGCAGAAAATATGAAGAAATAAACTAAATAAACAACATGAATAAATAAAGATGCCCCAGAACAATTATAACGGCCACATCCATCTACCTCTCCCGCTCGTGTATGGCTACACACTACACCTCACACAATATAACCTACAAACAGTACTCTCCCAACTAAGTGCCTCCACCTTCTCTGCGCTCCGGTCGTCTGGCGTACGTCCCCCCAAAACCCCTTACCCACACGGCTGAAGGGAGCTCGTCTCCAATACAGACCGAGTCCGACCATACTGGTCGGTCTCAAACAGCAAAAAAAAAAAAAAAAAATTTTACGCACTCTTCATCGCCACGCCATCGGACGCACTTCATCTCCTCTCCTCTCTCGGACGACATCGAGGCGGAGTCAGCCGGAAGGAACAGCCGAAGAATAGAACCGCCGCCGTTCTTGCGTCTTCGCATTCCCGTTCCGCGCCAGCGATGGATTTCGCTGGGCCGGCAGCCGACTTTACAACCGGTGCCGAAAGAAGAGGAGGACTGTAGTACGCCACGGACAGCAGGCGCAGCACAACCAACATCACCATTCTCGCCACAAGGTCCTTTTTAGGGCCACTAAAAACACTAGAGTGTACGATTGGCGCCACTTGTCATGCGGCAAGCCTTTTGTCCGGTGACAAGTGGCGCCCAACGTGGGGCAGCGATCATCTTGCGGATGCAAGATCCAGCCACGCCAGCGAGCTACCAGCCGGCACTCCAATCAACATGGCGCCCAACAGACACCTCCACATCTGGAGAAGAGCAGTAGGCTCGCTACCGGAGAGCATTCAAGACCCGGTGGAGTTGTGACGGCAGCGGTATGCGAACAACTGCTCTCCGGTACCAGCGGTGGACACAGCGAGCCAATCCGGCATCAGCAGCCGCCGAGACGTGACTAACTACGTGTTCGGAGCGAGCCAACCAGCGATCCCGGTTAGTCAATAAAGCCCGGGCCGGCAGAAAATTTTCGGCACTCTTCATCGCCACGCCAACGGACGCACTTCATCTCCTCTCCTCTCTCGGACGGTATCGAGGCGGAGTCAGCCGGAAGGAACGGCCGAAGAATAGAACCGGCGTTCTTGCGTCTTCGCCCTCCAGTTCCGCGCCAGCGATGGATTTCGCTGGGCCGGCAGCCGACTCTACAACCGGTGCCGGAAGAAGAGGAGGACTGCAGTACGCCACGAACAGCGGGCGCAGCCGCCGAACATCTTAGAGCGGCACGACCAACATCAGCCTTCTCGCCACAAGGTCCTTTTTAGGGCCACTAAAAACACTAGAGTTTACGATTGGCGCCATTTGTCATGCGGCAAGCCTTTTGTCCGGTGACAATACAAACAGGTGTTTTACACAGCATGTGCGTGTATACCTTTGAAGTATAAAATATATAGGAAAATAAACTCAGTGACCCCGGAAGAAGTTGTTAACGAAATGGCCAGAAAATGAAGGCGAATAGACACTTAAACTCTTGAACGTTTTCAAACCGTGTATATTTTTTTTGTATAAAAGTTTATTGGTTTCCCTTTATTTTTTTTATTAAAACTGTAGTTATTTTTTAAATGTAAAACGTCAATAAATATCTTGTAAACAATATATCCGTGGCACATATTTTTATTGCGTTATTATCTATATTATCTCTATCTATCTGTCTTTTGAACGCATCATCAAAATACATTTAAATATTTTTTATACATACGCTATAACAATCTTATTGAAGAGCGAAGTGATTTCTCCGTTTCAACTCGACCATTTGGCATTTATCTGTCTGTCTATCTGTTTGGGGGGGGGGGGTCTATCTGTATACCTTTTGAACACATCAACCATCAAAAGACAAAATATATGCCGATGAAGAAGAACGTCCAAGAAGAAATAATCCCAAAAATTAAATTTAATGGCAGTGAATTTGAGAGGGTGGCTAGTTTTAAATATCTTGGGTCCCTCTTGATGTCAAAAATCAGATGGCAATGGAAATTCAAGACAAATTAGCTATGGGAAATAGGTGCTACTTTTCTTTACTGCCTATCCTAAAGTCCACAGACATTTCTGTAACCTCCAATGTCCAGACTTACAAAACCGTATTGGGGCCATAACACTGATTTCAGGATGTTATCATACGTTTTTCAGCCACGTTGAAGGTTGTAATATTGATTAGTCTTAACTTGACTTTTCTTTTATACGTTTTTTACGAAGGCGACAGGACCGGACCCCCCCTCCCCCCGAAGATACGCTATTGTCTCCAAGAAGCGGGGATCACACGTGAAACATACAGGAACGTGACCCTCTTAAGAATAATCTTCGAGCGCAGCAGGGTTTCCGGCAAAGACCCAAGCAGAACAGGCAAGACGTCGACTGAAGAAAGAAAGGAACCGCACGGAAAACGAATGCAGGAATACTGGGCAAAAGAAAGAATAAGTCCAAGGAAGAATACAATTAAATTACCGTGGTTTATAGCTGACCGAGATGGGAAAAACGTGAAAAGACAAAAATCTACTGAGCTGAAAAAATTATTAAAAAACAAATTACAAAGTATATAATGGCAAAATGAGAAATTCGGGCCCTGTTAAATCGACATCGAGCGAGCCATTTATCACATAGACTCTTATACGTTATCAGTGTATGACACAAACCAATTGAGTGTAATATTTATGGTATTATTTTTTAATATGCCTTCTGAACTTCTTGTCTGTAAACGGCTTCAAATCAATCATCCACGGCATCGATACTGACGATCTCACCGCTCGTTTTTATTGTACGTGTCACGAATCTTTCGTTATCAGTAATTATGATTTATAAAAGAGGAGTGCTGATTGCTTTAAATTTTTTGTAATTGCGTCGTAAAATCGCGAGAGGTTTTCCCTAAGGTTTTAACAAAATAATCATTAAATTATCAAATTACCGTCCGATACCGTCGGATTATTATTTTGTCAGTAACTTAAACGTTACTAAGAAATTAAAACTCTTTTCTCAACTAATGGATTAGAAAGATTACTACTGTCGCAGGGAAGGCGGTTTTGAATAAACCAGGGTTACAAAAAATGTCAAAATTTTTTAAAAATTGTGTTAGTAAACATGCAGTCATATAAGACGAATTATGTATATTAGGGTTATGTGACCATGCGGTACACTTTTACCCTACAGAACCATATTGTTTTTGAGGTTGATCCTCCAACAAAAACCGGTGGGGGGAGGCAAAAATGTGAATGGGTCAAAATTGTAAAAAACCGCAAAAACCAATGTGGGGTATCAAATTAAAGGGAATATAGTGTTCAACTTTAAAAATTTCAATATTTTTTGACATCAGGGCCTAAAAAGTGAGCGAGGTTTTTTGATACAGTTGTTTTATAATTTATAAAATTTGATAAAATTGACCACCCCACTGAATGCGGGTGGTCAACGGAACGCGAGTATGCAATCCGCACCATTTTGCGACTTTAACGTTTGCAACAACGTTGCGAATAGTTTGTTTAACCTCTGGTTACACGCGCGCCCTACATATCTCTAATAGTATGCCAAAATAAGTGTTAATAGGACACAATCATGTATTGGTTCTGGCAAACACAATAGTTTGTCACAGGTCCACTTAATCCTGTCATGCCGCGCAGTTTGGCTTACGGCGCACTAAACAGTAGCAACAATTATGGTCTGCTGATACGACAGAAATTGAAATGCTTGTGGTTTACGATTTCCATCTATCGCGGCATCTGTTACTTCTTTCCCGCACCACTGAAGAAGGTCGCCCGTCTTCGCAGTCAAGGCCGAAACGTCTGGTTTCGTTTTTATTGTCAATTTGTTAAGTTTTGTATATAATTCATGTGACAGCTATTCGATAACAACCATAAATATCGGTATGGAGAACCATACATGACTTCCATGTTCTAAGAATTATATTTAAAATCATTTTCGAAATGAAATATTACCATAGAAACTACTTCTCTCTACTTACTGCTTCAGCCTTAACCACAGTACTGTGGTCACTAACGTATACCACCTCACGTTATCGCACTCGATTTTCACTGCTGATGGAAGTCGATGGCATTGCGGAAACGTCTGGTTTTGTAGAAAACATTGGACTACGGACAAACAGCCCGGGAAGGAATTTTAACAAAAAAACTACTTCTTTGTTGCCGATAACATTGTACACATATATATAAAAAATATGCATAAAATTAAGGCTGGTATAAGTTAATGTTTGATCTCCATTAAGTAGTGCTCAAGTTTCCAAAGTTTTAATATTATGATGTTCGTAATTAAAACATCAGAGCAGGTTTAGTGTGTATGAGGGTACACCGTGGACAAAAATTTTCAACATTCCCTATTGAGCGTTGCTCAGAGTAAAGCTGCGAATCTACAGTGTACGTTTCACAGAACAAACACGCGGATAAGAAGGAGCGCTCCGAAGTCACTCATGGACCCTCAGCATCTTGCAGAGGGTTTATTCCCTAAAGACGAAAATTCTGTCTATGAATCGTTCCTCTGTAAACACGTGCAGTTACACTGCCCAGCGATCCACAGGAAGCAAATCGCTATCCACGCTGGACAATTTTTCGGCTTGCACGCGTTATGTTGGTGTGGGTTTCGGCACTTTCCTTTTAAAAAGCGTGCAAATGTAAGAAAATAAACATGAGTGAGGCCAGAAATAACGCAAAACAATACTGTTTTGCATACAGCCCTGAATTGTAGAGTTCTCAAGACGTATTGTTTTTGGTGAAGATCGGTTAAGGGAAAGGGGTAGTTTACCTGCAACGTTTTATGTTTTAACAATGGTCTTTTCTATGGCAAACGAACAGCCCAAATTCAAACAGAATAAAAAGATTATTTGCATACAGTCCTGATTTGTAGAGTACTCAAGACCTATTGTTTTCGGAGAAGATCGGTTAAGGGAAAGGGGTAGTTTACCTGCAGCGTTTTTTTATCAAGGGTAATTTTTTTTTTTTTGCAAACGATAACAGCCGCAAATTCAAACAGAATCAAATAATATTTTGCATACAGCCCTGAATTGTAGAGTTCTCAAGACATTTTGGTTTTGGTGAAGATCGGTTAAGGGAATAGGGTAGTTTACCTGCAACATTTTATGTTTTAACAAGGGTAATTTTTTCTATGACGAACGGTAACTGCCGCATATTCAAACAGAATCAAATAATTTTTTGCATACATCCCTGAATTGTAGTGATCTCAAGGCCTTTTGATTTTGGTGAAGATCGGTTAAGGGGAAGGGGTAGTTTACCTGCAACCTTTTACGTTTTAACAACAGTAAAGTACTTGAAAATTCATTTAACTTTTTCAAACAATGGTAATTGTTAAAAATAAAATAATTTTTTTGCCAGGCAATAAAATTATAATTTTTTCATTTTAATGTAAATCATGTATGAGAGAAAATATATCGTTCGTGGCAGGCAAGCATATCCCAATTATGTAATGTTTACGTTTCCATTTTATTATTATGATTACTGCAATAAAAAGGCAGGGAACACACACACACACACACACACACAAAATTCGCGTTATTTCTGGCCTCACTCATGTTTATTTTCTTACATTTGCACGCTTTTTAAATGGAAAGTGCCGAAACCCACACCAACTAAACGCGTGGAAGCCGAAAAATTGTCCAGCGTGGATAGCGATTTGCTTCCTGTGGATCACTGGGCAGTGTAACTGCACGTGTTTACAAAGGAACGATTCATAGACAGAATTTTCGTCTTTAGGGAATGAACCCTCTGCAAGATGCTGAGGGTCCATGAGTGACTTCGGAGCGCTCCTTCTTTTCCGCATGTTTGTTCTGTGAAACGTACACTGTAGATTCGCAGCTTTACTCTAAGCAACGCTCAATAGGAAATGTTGAAAATTGTTGTCCACGGTGTACCCTCATACACACTAAACCTGCTCTGATGTTTTAATTACGGACATCATAATATTAAAACTTTGGAAACTTGAGCACTACTTAATGGAGATCAAACATTAACTTATACAAGCCATTAATTTTATGCATATTTTATATATATATATATATATATATATATATATATATATGTGTGTACAACGTTATCGGCAACAAAGAAGTAGTTTTTGTTAAAATGCCTTCCCGGGATGTTTGGCCGTAGTCCAATGTTTTCTACAAACCCAGACGTTTCGGCAATGCCATCGACTTCCATCATCAGTGAAAATCGAGTGCGATAACGTGAGGTGGTATATGTTAGTGACCACAGTACTGTGGTTAAGGCTGAAGCAGTAAGTAGAAAGAAGTAGTTTCTATGGTAATATTACATTTCGAAAATGATTTTAAATATAAATCTTAGAACATGGAAGTCATGTATTGTTCTCCATACCGATATTTTCTAAGAAAAATCGAAATTTTTTCTTTAACATGCCGGACAAATTGAAAATATCGGTATGGAGGACCATACATGACTTCCATGTTCTAAGACTTATATTTACAATCATTTACATGAATTCGGTTCGACAATTTCTAAAAAAGTATCCCCCACCCTCAAACTATTTTCCCTATTTATAGATATTTCTGTTATTATGGGGCAATCGTTTAATATAATGTTATTTTCGAGTTTATAGATAATGTAATTATCTATAAAAATTAGGTACTTTATTCTTATAAAGAAACTGAAATACGCAGATAATCACGCATTAATTACATATTTATATAATTGTGTAATTATGTGTACTGTGCAATACAATATTTATATTATTGTGAATTCCTGCTGGGCCGTGTTTGCGGATATTCACGCATAGATGATTTAAATTAAAATAAAAAAATTATAATTTTATTGCCTGGCAATAAAATTATTTTATTTTTAAGAATTACCATTGTTTGAAAAAGTTTAAATGCATTTTTATTTAATTTCGTCAAACTCATTAAATCAATACCAAACGTGAAACATTACCCCCCTCCTCTTTCAATTCCCCTTTTCATTTATAGATATTTCATCTACTTTCTACAGTGGAATATTATGACATTCTTTTCAGTATACTGTATTTTTCAAAATTAAGTACTTTACTCTTGTTAAAACGTAAAACGTTGCAGGTAAACTAACTCCCCCTTAATCGATCTTCACCAAAATCAATAGGCCTTGAGTCCTCTACAACTCGGCGCAAACATGCAAAAAATGATTCGATTCTGTTTGAATTTGCGGCAGTTATTTTTCGCCATAGAAAAAATTCTACACACAGACACTTTTCGGAAAGTGACTTTTCTTAACGTTTTGAGGTCAGTGCAGTCAGAATCAGCCCTTATTCGAACACGATATTTTCGCCGTCATCGTACTTTCATTTCCTTACGGAACGTGGAAGTAAAAATTATTTAAATTAGTAGTATAGTGAATACTTTAAAAAATATAATTTATATTATTCATAAATATTACACTCAACTTGAAAACTAAAGGTAAAAACTGTTAAAATCAACAATGGTTTATCAACACATTGCAATAATGTATAAAAATACGTGTGTAGAAATTCGTTAGGAAATTCAGTCCTTTACATTTAAAAAATATATACACTTTTCTTGATTATTCTCTTTTTAAGAATCTGTTGATGATGTCCTTGGTTCATCATACTTATACTTCTGTGAAGTGCTCACGTTTTATAAAAGTCCAGTTTTATCTTTCATAATGTAATCATGAAAAGAATCACACTGCATCTTGTGAAAGTTGTATTATATGATAATCAGCACTATCACAGACGGACGGCGATTGCAGGCGATTTCTCTCCTTTGTCCACTGGGGAAACACTCTTTCAACATTTCCACTGTGAATGGGAACTGAGGATATACACTGGCTTATGTTATTAAAAACCTAAACAGAAAAAAAACCATGGCTTTTGGGAGGAAGTTTCCAGCCAGATCAAAAACTGTTCTCTGACTTCAATTACCTGGGTTACACTATCAGTATTGAGAATGTCACAGGCCGAGGTATCACTACAACAAAATATCGAGGTTTCAGATGACGTGTGGCGTCATACATAGAACTCTAAGGAAAGAGACAAGGAAAGAAATAAGGCTTAAATTCTATAAAACAATGCCAGTGCCTGTTTTACTATATGAACCTGTGAAATATGGACAAAAAAGATCAAAAACCAGATTCAAACTTCGGAAATGAAGTTTCTGAGAAGAACGAAGGGTTGCACGAGACAGGATCGTTTGCGCAATGCGGATATTAGAGAAGAGATACAGGTGTTCTACATAAATGATAAGATCCAGACACATCGCAGGGAATAGTTACAGCATCTGGACAGAATGGAAGATGGACGACTACCTAAGGTTGCGTTTCGATATAGTACAAGAGATGTAGGAAGACCGAGAGTGAGGAGAGATACCGTGTGAAGACGGAACAGGCAAAGTGCCTACTCCATGAGGTGCAGAAGAAGAAGAAGATATTTTTAAACATCTCAGAATAGCCATCCGGGTTTGAATTTCTCTTTAAAAAAATCACACCACTGTCACAGTTTTTCAAACCAAGCGCCGCGATATAATTTTTGAAATTACAAAACTGCTCAAACAGTTTAGTTTACTCTATTTATACATTTTTCATTTTCAAGTAGCCTACTCTAAGCATGTAGCGATCTTTTCGTACATTTCGTGCTGTTTAATATTGTCAAAATTCATCCGGGCGACAAAATTTCCTCTACTCACGTATTCTTTGTTTTTGCTTATAAGCCACTGTGGACTACGTTTCGTTCAACTGGTTCCTCCCTTCTTCTCCTCTCTCTTCCTCCTACTCTCCCACATCTCCTTCATTCTTGATCGATGTCTCTCATGCTTGATCGATGTCTTTGCTTCCTTTCGTCAATCCAGATGGCAGCTGTCCTCTTCTTGGGGTTTTCCTGAAAACCTTGGGCATTTTTTAATTTCTTTTTGAGTGGCAAGTATTCTTCGATGTCTTCTTGAGCAATCTGGAGTTCATCTATGTCTTTATCTGTTTCTTTAAACCACGTATTGGACATTTTGAGCTTTTTGAAATAGTTAAAAAGCTTCCCTGTTAGTCCATGATTCATTCTTTGAACATATGCGTAGAAAGTAATTCTTCTTTTTTTAATTACCACTGTGATTTTCTCAACACGTGTGTGCAGCTCATTATTGTGGCGTCTTCTGTACTGTTCTCCATTCTTTATTGATCCCAAGATTTTTCTTAATATTTTCCCTTCTGTGATTTTCAGTTCTTCCACCATCATTTTCTTGTTCAGAGTCAGACACTCACATGCACAAAGTGCTTCCGGGCGAATTGTTGTTGAATAATGCCTAAGTTTGGCATTAATGGCTATCGATTTCTTAAATGATAAGCTACTTTCATCTTATTAACTCGTAATTTAATGGTTTCTTTCTCTGAGACATTTTGTTCAATAACTTCAAGAAGATACTTGAATTTGTCAGTTCCATAAATTTGCCCGTATCGAGTTTTCATTTCACGTATTCTTTTACTATAATTTATTTATCGTAGACAGGGGCGTATTTACAGCGGGTGGGGGAATGAACGGGACCGGACCGCCCCCCCCCCAGAGGATCAAAAAAAGTTGACGAGGAATTTTGTTAATGTCTTAATTTTTATGCTGTTTTATTACTTTTTTTGAGCTGTGTACGCTAACATATTAGTAACTCTGTTTTTTTTTTTTAATATACAAACAGGTTTATTACACAGCATCTGCGTATACGTTTGAAGTATGAAATACAGGAAAATCAATTCAGTGATCCCGGAAGAAATTCATAATGAAATAGCCAAAAAATCAAGGTGAACAGAATTAAACTCTAAAACACATTCAAATAGTGAATAAAATTTTCTTAGTTTATCTTTTTTTCAATGAAACGGTATTTATTATTTTTTAATATGAAATGTCAATAATCGTAAATCTTGTAAACAATGTTTCAGTAACGTTATTATGTATGTAAACAATTTTATTACCGTTTACTTGAATAGGATTGATTTTAGGATGTTACCACACGTTTCTCAGCCAGTTTTAAGAGTTACTCATAACTCGTTTTTACTTTTGTATGAAGACGACATGATCTCAGACCCTCTCCCCAGGCGGGCAAATTCTGGATACGCCACTGATCGTAGATAGAATTTTTATTTATCTTCGAAAATACGTTTTCTTTTCGTATTTGTAGATTATTCGTCAACGTAATCGCTCACTACTGGAGTACAAAAATGCTGGGCATTTCTTATATCTTTCGAGTGGCTGTCGGACGTTGAATTTTTAAGTAAAAAGCCGAACATGTCCGGCAAAAGCCGTACGTCTGGTATCCCTAACTACAGGAAGTAGAGATTTTAATTTCATAAAAGCTGGATAAAGATTAAATTTAGTTGTTAACGAAAAGAGTACAAGCATATGGATACAAGCCGGCGTAGTGAGGTTTTTACGACCCGTTGTAAGTTGTAATCACATAGGACATCGAAAAATGAGGAAAACAGAGCTGAATTGACGATGTAGGGCTGTATAATCTCTGTGGTAAAATGAAGTAATAAAGAGAGAAATGGATAAACCAATCAGACCGACGACATCTAAATAATATAACAAGTAGGGGGGGGCAGATATTTGGAGGAAAGGGCATATAGGCCTACTTGCATACGCTGATCGTACTATGTTATGTTCGTTAAGAATGCAAGACGGAAGATGTCATTGGTCCCATGTCAACAATTCAGGTTTTCGTTATTTTCCTGCTGAGAAAGTAAAGAAATGTTTCGGTTTTTAATCTTAAAGAATTACCAAGTTAGCTTATTTTTCCCAGTTTTCAGAAGGGTGAGGGCGCCATTTTTATTCTTCAACTAGGGCTGCAAAAAAATCAAGACCCGGTTTTGGCGGTGTATCTTATCAAAGCAACCCGTCCAATGGTACATTATATCCGCATGTTTACAGTGTTTCAGTGTCGACTTAAGCATCTTACAGTGGCGTTACTCTTTTTTCTGGACCCCCGGCAGGAATCCTTTGCGGGTCCCCCTACTATACTTACTTATTTCATGTCATTGTTCTCTCTTGAATACTAGCCCCCCTTCTGTGGCAACTACTAAAATTGCATAACTTAAAGAAAATAACTTTTCATTCTTCTATGATGTGTACTCAATTAATAAAATATAGGCTAATTGTTGTTGCAATTAATAGTTTTATTTGATATTTAGTATCTTTGATCAATACGAAAAATACTGAAATCAGACCAATAATACTGTAATTAGTAACCAATTTTAATTTTGGAATTTATTGATCTTACATACATCCTGAAAAAATTACAAATTTTATTAAATTTAGCCTCAATAAGAGAGTTATTGTTTACAGTAAATTTTATATCGTACACTTGATCAACTAATCTCATATTTTTTAAACAAACAAGAACTATTTCATCTTTAAAACTTTCTGTCATCTGCTATAAAAAAATAAAACTATAAAACTATAGCAAGACTCATGGCCGGATTAAGGCTATGGGGGGACCGGGGCTATTGCCCATGTAGCAGGGGCCCAAGTATGAAATGTTTTTGTTATTTTTTCTCACATATTTTTTTTATTTTGTGCTGATTAAATAGATGCTGAAACTGTTTACTATTACTTTATTTCGCAGATCTTTTTACAATAATCAACAGTACAAATAAATTAAATAATTCAAAATGATTTAATTGAAATGGTCGGGCATGGGGCCCCCCGACAAGCGGGGACCAGGGCTTTTGGCCCCCCTAGCTCTCCCCTTTAATCCGGCACTGGTAAGACTATAAAGCTATAGAAAAATTAAAGAAAAATATTCTGATATTTTAATAATATAATAATGGCTCCCATGTATACCACCGAAGTAGCTTAGGAGTAAGGCAGGGTAGGCTGCCTTATGTGAGCCGTACGGCATACAAGGAAGGCAGTGTGGCCAGCACTACGCTTGAGCCGCCCATTATTATCCCCAGGATGTTATCCCAGGTACTCATTTTCAACAGGCTGAGTCGACCTGGGAGCTAGAAAACGCACCTTGATTTTATGGTGCGGGCCCGGGAATCGAACCCGGGACTTCTAGATTAGTAGCCAGGTGCCATACCCACTGGTCTACTGAGCCGCCATTCTGATATTTTACTTTTCAAAAATAGGATTTTTGTATTTCATAACATTACTCAGTACAGAGTAATTTATAAACCTAAGTTGAAGATTTCTAGCATTAAGGGAAATGTATGAGCAGACACTCCCCCTAGTTATACCCCCGCATTGTGGGCCCTACGCTGCTAGTATCTTACTGGATCCCTCGAAGACGCGGCTTATAACAGACGAGAGAACTGTCACCTGTTTACCTAGCGACCTTGAAGTTCACGTCGCTTTGTCGGTTGCCAGATCAAAAATCAGAAAAGCGGAATACAGCCTGTTAATTTAGCCGGACATTTTACCCGAAAAGCCGGGCGGCAGCAGTTATATACGTAAAATACGAATAACAGTTTCATATCGGACAGAATCTAAAGTTTTAAAGTGATCACAAATACAACGCTGACGTAGAGATAAATGTAGCGCAACAAGATGTTAACATTTTCTTTGAAATCGAAACAATGGCTAGTGTTGACACCGCTAGGCTCGAAGTAGTCTACGGCCATCGATGTCTACGGGTGCCTCTTTGATTTGGCGATACCAGTTCGCATAAATGAGAGCGGCGACTTTGACGATAATACAGAGAAATATCGTAAAATGCCTAAACGTACTGAAAGCAAAGGAATAACAATTTAGTAGGCCTACGTACATTTTTTCTAGTACCTTTTTCAGGCGTAAAGAAACGTGCTATACTTTTATCATAATACTACAAATTTTTGCAAATTTTTCAGACAAAAAGCCTAGAGTGAAATTTTTTTATGCCTCACGAAAGACAGCAATCTAATAAGGTTCACTGATTGGTTCACTGAATCACATGACTTTCCTCACTGCATAGCGCAGCTGAGTTCAAGTGAACGTGTTCCTATCTCGTCAGTTCATATGCGTTTTTGGTTGTGATTTCGGCTTCATAGTTAATATCTTGATTTTTAATTATAAATGAAAGACGATTTGATAGACTTAGTTTCTTTGTCTCTCATTGTAAATATCTTTAAGTATAATGGTCATGTCTTTATATCTTTAAATATAACCATCAAATCGTATCTTTAAGTTTTAGAAGTCATAAGTAAGGCAAAAGTTCGCTTGAAGTTAAAGGCGATTGCCTTTTCTGAATGCCAGGTATATCACCCTTTGAGTAGAAGAGATTAACTTGTCTTTTTTTTTATAAAAATGAAACTAGTCAAACAACGAACTATAATGAACAAAAATGTTTTACAATTTTGAACTATAATCTAATAACACCTGTGACACATATTCCACTACTAGAAAACACTTTCTTTCTGCACAATGAAGTGAACTGTTTGTCAGCTGACTTGTCGCGATGTCTCACAGTACAGTCTCACAGTAAGGATAAACTCCTCGGTATGTTTGTCAGCTGACTTGTCGCGATATCACACAGTACAGTAATGTCTCACAGTAATGCTGCTTCGGCATGTTCTTACCCTAACAAAATCCGGACAGGCCAGACATGCTGTAAAAAGTGTCTGGCAACCCTAGCCACGGGTTAAAATTAAACCCTATAGAATGGAAAAGTTTTACGTATTTCGTTACCTGTTAATGTTCGTTTTTGGATTCGGTCGATCAGAAAATCAGGGCTGAGTAAAGCAGCATACCGGGAAGGAAATATGAGTCCGTGTTATTTTGTACGAACGTCGCGCGTTCGTGAGCTTCATACAAATGTCACACACGCGTATAACTTGTAGATACTGTATTTCTTTGATTAAGCAACAAGATGATGTATACAAATTTTTTATTCAGCATTCATTGTTTACTTTTTATTTAATAATGTTGATAAACCATCGGTGATAACATTTTTTGCATCACGATAACGCCAATTCAAGTCACGCGCGTGTGTGTGTGTTCTGTGAAGTGCCTTCCTGTTATTTGGAAAACCTCTTTTACATGTGTCGATGTTTGACTTTTTTGCGTGAATCACGTCATTGTATTAAAACTGTTCTCGTTCCTTTAATATTCACTAACTGATAACACTGTTGATATGTACGGAATAACCACACACGTGTTTCCACTTCTCTTCACTTCTTCACGCTACAGCGGAAAGTTACTCATAACAAGCTAGAGTAGAGTACTGTTTGACAATTTTGTATAAATATTATTTTTTGAAAAGATGTTTTGCACGTGTGCCTGTGTTAACGGTTTCTGCAATTTTGATTTTAAAATTTTGCTTCAGTTAAATTGATGATAATTCCATCGATAGGGATCAGAAAAGAAATCACGAAGTTGTGAACGTGCTGATGTAATTGGGTTCATCACCAGCATATGGGTCTGTATCAGTCCCGTGGCGTGGTGTGAGTACATAACACCTGTTGCCGGTTGTGATAGGTCTAAAATTTAACCTAAATATTAATTCGAATTTTTTCTTGTACCACGTGTTCTTTATAGAGCATTTTCTATCATTCGCTGGGAGAAGAAGAGGGTCCCGGTTCAACGGGCTCTGGTTCTCATTATACTTACACAGAATAAATCAGAACACAAATAATCGAATTAAAAATAATAATAAAGACAAACAAACACATGACTAAACGAACAAAACACAAATAGGTAGGTAGTATCTGCTCCACGTCAGTTCCGAAAACGAACATAGTTGCTAACTGAGCGTTTTGCAGATGTCTGAGCCGGCAACACAAGACGATGCAAGTGCCCAGCAGTTCGAAAGAAAAGCTACGCTTTTCTCAAGTTTCCCTACTAATATTGTTCGGATTTCAAATTATTCAATAACTAAAGTGTTTATTCTGTGATATAATTAATAATATTTTCTCTTATGTCCAGTACTGTTGTCGCCGGCAACAGCGGTTACATGGACGCCACGCTACTGTCTGTATCCACGTAAACACCAATGAGTGGCGATCCCACTGCTGACTGGTGTGTAACGTGTCGCTGCGACCAGGCTCCTGAGTGCTGTTATTCTAGACTGTCTTTGTTTCCGCTTACTTGTGTCAATCCCTTTCGCCTGTCATATCAAGTCTCCCCTTTTTTTTCAAGCACTAACTCTA
This sequence comes from Magicicada septendecula, assembly GCA_034769895.1. Taxonomy (NCBI): domain Eukaryota; kingdom Metazoa; phylum Arthropoda; class Insecta; order Hemiptera; family Cicadidae; genus Magicicada; species Magicicada septendecula. Next base: position 103,336,563 of record CM068373.1, on the reverse strand, counting down.
GAATATTCGAGCGTCAAGCGATGAACTTTCGAGGGGACTCATTCTTTATATATTATTCTGGCTGTACAATGTTTACACATTTTCCGGAACCAAAGATTACAGAATTCATTGAATTCTCATCTTCCACTGCTGCTTGTCCATCCAAAAATCTTCAGTGTCTCGTTCCCTCAATAATGTCTTAATTTCATCTATTCAGGTGATATATGGTCTTTCTCTTTCCCTTCTTCCTGTAAGGTCCATTCCATAACCCTCCTTGGTAATCTTTCCTGTGCCATTCTTTTCGTGTGTCCATACCATTGTAAATTTCTTGTTTGGATAAAATCAGCAATTAAATTTTTCATATTCATTCTGTCCTTAATGACGTCATTTCTAATTTTCTCACGTCTGGATACTCTTGCCGAACGTCTCCAAAAGTTCGTCTCTGGTGTCATTAATTTTGTTCTTGTGTGTTTATTGGTAGTCCAAACTTCTGACCCGTAAGTCCTGATATTTCTAACAATGGTTTTAAATATTTTGGTTTTAGTTTCTGCTGTAATTAGCTTATCTCACAGGATTCTATTTAATGTAGATATATAGCCATCTTTCCCAAAATTCTGGATTGTATTTTTCCCACTGGCCGTAATTTTCACCCCTAAATACTTGTATTCCTCTGTATACGAAATCTTCCCCATGTCTTCCTACAATATCAAGTCTTGCTGAAGGTCACCTATTGCCGTGTATTTTGTTTTATTCATATTATAACACGACTCTTTGTTGCTCCCGTGTTATAATGCCACACGTTGGATGCGTCACTTTGTAATAGACCGAATGTCCGTCAATCTCTCAACAGTGTCAGAGTGTAATTGGTGTATTGTGTCTTACCAATCCGTCGTCGCTCGGTAACGTAACTTACGTTGATTGAGTCCGTTGTGAACGTACGAATAACCAGGTATCGCAGTCCTTACCTGAGGTTCACTAGGGGTGTATAAATCCCGGGTGGTGCCAAATTGTTTATTTTAAACAATTAAAATATTTAGTATTATCAGCGAGTCCGCTCAGGCGGTGGGGAGAATTCAAACTTGTTCCCGCCGCTTATCGATTTTTACAATCAAGACAGCAGTTTGCTGTGTTTACTGCTTGAGCGCTTGCCGCCAATTCATAGCTGTTCGCTACAATGTACAACATTTATAATACACTTTCCTAATGAAAATAAAACACATTGGTTACACACAGTATTGGTTTATTAGTTAATGGTTATTACTTATTCAGTGACACAGATTATATTTGGTTTTTTATATTATTTTGCACCGGCAATTAATCTAAGACAATTTTCTCTGGGTTTTGACAAATCGATTCTGAACATAACAGATACACCATAACGGCGTCTACCGAAGTAGTATACAAATATTTTCGTTCGATCGTCTTGATTCTTGAGATTACGAAAAAAGGATTAGATGCAATTACAATAATAACAATACACAACCTTACATTATTTCTACTTGAATAATATAACGTGTAGCTATAATATGTTTTTTGGAGTGTAGTAAAAGTGTTTCAAAGATTCGTAAACTCACAATAGGTTAATTTTATAAGTTGACAAATTTTCAGTGTCTTAGTTTTTTATTTAATCTTTGAAAGAGAATAAATTCAGTTTAATGATATTTCGTAGTATAGTGAGAAATTTTTAAAGTGCGTTTTTCGGAAATTTGGGTAATTTAAATGATACTTAACAACTTAGTAGACTGGGGTTAAGCAGTTGGTCTGGTAAAAAGGACTGGAGCTGCAATCGTATTCAATTTTCAATTGGTTGGGCTTCTGGCATCTTTTTCAATTTAATCGGAGTAATTTATTCACTTCTTTTTGAATTAAATGGTCTTCGACATCAGTTAATTGGTTTCAGTCATCGTCTGCTTCCTTCTCGTTCATTTGTGGTAATTTGGTTTACTTTTATAACATTTTAAATCAAATATTTAGTTGTTCAAAATTTGGCTTCTGTTTTCCAAGAGCGTCCCTTTACGAGTAACGATATTCAACGGTAAAACCGTACCTAACGGCAGTTGCTATGGCTACTAATTAAATCTGATTGGTTAATCTGGTTATAAACCCATTGTTATCAAAATCTGAATTCTTTTCAAAATCCTTGTATATCTTCTGATTGCTTTCATTCCGTTATCTTCCTTCCTAAGTATTAATTATTATCACTGTTATTTGTATTTTATTCCAAAGATTATTTTGGTATCCCACAAGATTGGGTTATTTCATGTTTTATAATTTTACAATTATTTTAATATTTTCTAATTACATTTCTCTTTTAATTTAAATCCTTATTCTAATATTTTGCTTTTAATAAGATTTACAATTTATCCTTGGTTGATTATTCACCTTGGATTTGTTAATTACTTGGTTATTTTCATACAATTTGTATTTGTTGGTGTTTGACAGTTAGGCATTTCTCAAGCCTAAGTAGCCATTACTGATTTTTACTTATTTCATATACATTACATCTCATTTTAGCCTAGAGCTTTATTTTGTTCTTATAACTGGTTTTGTTACCTAGTGATGTGTTTTGGTTCTGTTTTTGTGTTATTTGTATGTTACTACTATTTTATACATCATGTATTGCTAGTTATTTACTAACTGGTTTTCTCGTTTTCTAAGTCATACATTGCTTTCCTTTCTTTCTTATTTACTCCGCCAATGTCAACAATATGGCTATTAATTACTATTTTTTTTATCACATAAAATACAACATTTATGTCTATGGTTGGTATAATTACCCCAGCCATATCCTATTCATAAGCTTGCTTAAACAATTATTTAACACTTAATATGTAATATTGGTGTACAATTCATTACCTTATATTTTATTTTTTTGGGTGATAAACAACCTCACCTCTTTTGAACTTACTTCAATAATCATCCCTTATAACATGGGTGTTTATTGATTGTTTTAAACTTCTTATTTTATAAATACTCTTTGCCTTCACTCCATGGTAACACTATCCGATTACTCTTTCATGGGGTTCTCACCTTTAAATTCTATTATATACTTTTAAACTTTACAATAAGATTCTTTTCTAATCAATACAGTTAACATCACTCTTCAGTGTTCATTACTACTTAATTAATGGTTTATTTTAAATACTATTCTTAACACCTTTCTTAAATATTATTATTGTTCACTATTAAACCTTTAGTGTTTGTTACTTTTTTACTAAGTGTTTATCTTAGCTTTCACTATTTTTCCTATTGCTATCATTGACAATATTTCTATTTACTCATCACCTTCACTTTTAAATTATCTTGTGTTTATTATAATTTATTTAGTGTTTTTCTTTATCATTTTACTTTAGGGTTTTTTCACTTTCACTATGGGCACTTCTTAAACTTTTTATTTAAGTGTTTATTAGTGGGTCATCCCTATCATTACTTTTCTTTGTCACTTAGTTATTTTCAGTTTATTTCTCACTATCTCAATATCTCTCTCTTTCTTTACACATATTATATATACTTATTAAGTTCATGTCTTTCTCTATTTCTTACTTACATATACTTCTAATTCTTTGGCTAGTGTATTTTTATTTATCGGGTTTTATCAATGATTAATTACATTTGTCACTCATTCAATACTAACATTTATCTTTTATATTGGTTCTTTACCGGTTTCGTTTCCTTTATTATATTTGATTGTATTATTTCTCCCTTCTCTATTCTCTACTACTTGTCTGTGTTTTCTCGCCTTGTTTCATTTTATTTTCTTTTTAGTTGGTTTCCTCCCTTTTTTTCATTTTTCTTCTCCTTCACTTCTCATCTTGTTTCCTTTTATTTTGGTTCTTATCTGGCCAATCTCTGGGGTTGGGTCAAAGTCGTTTGTCCGTCAGTCTAGTCTGTGAGTTTCTTTAATAATCACTTTTAGTTTATCATTCTTCCTCCTTCTTTCTTAATTACATTTTATATTTTTATTCTCTTCATTATTTATTTATTAAAATATATTACTTTTTAGCATTTCTTACATACTTATAGTTATCAAATATGATCTGAAGTTGGCGATGTTATAATATTTATCTTTAGTCCTCATGTCTGATATTCCTGTATCAATTTTCTAGTCATGTGTCTTATGTCTTCGAAATTTTGAGCCAAATTTAATTGGTCATCAGTAAATTGTAATGAATAAACTGTATCACCATCAAGTGGAATTCCCATGTTCATGCACATCTTTTTCCAGGTCTCTGTTGCTTTCTCCGTATAAATTTTGAAAAGCGTGGGTGATAGACAACATCTCTGACGTAAACATTTGATTACTTGAAACTCTAGTGACAAATTCTTTCCTATGATTATTCTCAATATTGAATTGTTATAGAAATTTTGTATAGCTTTTATGATAATTAAAGGGCACTCATTCTTCCCTTTATTTATTTTTCTCCTGAGGATAGCGACTGAAATCCTCCAAGCAAGCCATTTTCACTAAGGGATTAGTGTCCTATACCTCTGCCACCTGCAGGTTATGTTGACCCGGTCTGTAATACCTATACATACCTACCTGGTGGAAAGACCTCTTGCATCGGATCAAGTGTAAAGCTTCAACGAGAAATGTGTGCGTTGGAAGGAGCATCAGTTCTTCACGGCACAAATATAGTGTTACGACGGTCTAACTGATCGTCGTGTGGTACAGTGGAAAACAAAATACAAGACACCAATTACGTCACTAATCGCCACCTTTAATTATCACAATTAAACAGTTTGTAAACAGTCTCTTATAACAAATCAAATAAAAATTGTTCACACCCAATAGAAAAATGTCAACTGATATAAACACAATTGTAGGCTACTACAATTGTCCCGCACAATTATAAAACACGTAATACTTCGCCAGAATACTTCAAACCGCACTGTGTATGTCGCCACTTAAACACACTGTGTAATCGTCCGACAATAACTCGAACCGCACTGAGACATATCGCAACTCAAACTGAAACTGAACGTCGCTGAGTACTTGTATTTATACCCCGCCGAAATACCAGAACATTCCACATACTACGCATTAACAATAAAGTAAAACATTAGAGCGTAATTCATTGCGGCCTTGACACAGTGCGCGCGGCTTTTGTCACAGCCTAGCTAATGCATTAAGAATAACGTACGCACACACATTACAGCCGGATTCCACTGGAACATTCGATAAACTTGTAGAACGTTCCGTATTACGTAACACTTATTCCGCATTACGTAACAATAGAGACACATCTCTTGGGTAAAATACAGGAAGTCGTCGTCATTGGTCAGTACATATGTCTGTTGTCGCATTGTGTGTCCCATCTTACATTATGACCTGCTGCTACATTATCCAGTACTCGAAGCTTCAAAGGAACAAGTCTGTTGGATAAAGTGGGTGAGGAACACTTGAACACATCAACTCTGAAACCGCAACAGGATGAAAAGAGAAATTCTTCAACTGAAGAAGAAAAAGAAGGTTTAGGTATCTAACAACGAACACAGTGAACAGATGAATTTGAAAAAAATTCACTTGCACCCAGAATAGCGGCGACAAATTTATCAGAGTAAAGGAAAGACCAAGCCACATCAAAGACAATAATGTCGTATAAAAAAATATTTCTCATAGTAATATATACGTTGTGTGTGTGTGTGTGTGTGTGTGCGTGTGTGTGTGAATCTTGTGTGTGTGAATCTTGTGTGAAAAATCATGTTATATTAATAAATAAATATATACCTGTGCATATAAGAATGTTCGTAAAAGTTTGTGGCAAACTTCAGGAAATAATTCTACTCATTACACCAATAAGCATATGCCGAAAAACGCTTCGTATGTATGTGTTTAAACAAAAATTAGTAACTTCCGAAAGAAATGAGATGTGGAGTTGACATTTGGTACACACGGTACGTTACCAGTTTCTTGTAAGTACAACGTAAACCAAATTACTGTCTTAAAAATTTCCAAATTGCTTTTTTCGGACCTTTCAACCCTAAAATAGTACTTAATTTAATTAAAAATAATTATAATATTTCATAAAGTAGAATAAACTCGTCTAATATCGCATTGTGTTACATTCGGAATTATGAAAGTTTTAAATTGCAGCCTAAATTTTATAATTATATATTTCCTGGCTTTATCTGTCGTTAATATAATGACGCCGCTATCTTTCCAATCGTAATAAAATATTCTACTGAAAGTTCCTTAGTAACTCTAAAGGTCTATTCGCACACATCCGTGACGTGGCCGTGATCCTGCCGGACGTGATCGCACAGTGATTTCTATTCGCACTCATCAGTGTTCCATCAGTGATCCGTCAGTGTATTTTTTCTTTAATCACTTTAAACTGAAAATGGCCATGTTTACGGAGGAAAATAAACTTTTAATGAATGCTCTGATTTTAGATGAAGACGAGGAAGTTAAAAAACGAAAGTGGGTGCATCCAGCATGGAGAAAGAGAGCAGCTGAAGGAGAATTCGCCACTCTGTACAAGGAGTTGCAAGACGATGGTGTAAAATTTTTTGAATATTTCAGGATGTCTGAAAATTCTTTTAACCTGTTCCTAAGTAAATTGGAAGTGCATTTGAAAAAGCAGGACACGCACTGGAGAAAGGCGATCACACCAAGAGAGCGGCTTGCTGTTTGTTTGAGGTAAGTTTGTTTGAGGTATACATTTAGATCCAAATAATAACAACTCACTTGAACTATTTATTGGTAATCTAATCAGGGTATCAACTTTTACATATGATACTCATATTAAAAAAAAAATGTTCAAGGTACGTAAGTAGAGGGAAAATGCCGGTTCTGGCTCACAAAGGAATGCCGCCTTCTTAAAAAACACTAAAAAAACACTAAAAAACATGATCTCAGAGATGACGCCGCCACCGCTGGACCCGCAGCATCCCGATGGACCACAGCATCCGCGAATAAAAAAACGTAAAACGTAAAACGTAAGACGTAAAACGTAAGACTTAAGACGTAAGACGTAAGACGTAAGATGTGAAACGTAAACGTAAAACGTAAAACGTAAGACGTAAGACGTAAAACGTAAACGTAAGACGTAAGACGTAAGACGTAAGACGTAAGACGTAAGACGTAAGACGTCAGACGTAAGATGTGAAACGTAAGACGTAAACGTAAGACGTAAGACGTAAGACGTAAGACGTAAGACGTAAGACGTAAAACGTAATACGTAAAACGTAAGACGTAAGACGTAAGACGTAAGACGTAAGACGTAAAACGTAAAACGTAAACGTAAGCCGTAAGACGTAAGACGTAAGACGTAAAACGTAAGACGTTTTTTTATTCGCGGATGCTGTGGTCCATCGGGATGCTGCGGGTCCAGCGGTGGCGGCGTCATCTCTGAGATCATGTTTTTTAGTGTTTTTTTAGTGTTTTTTAAGAAAGGCGGCATTCCTTTGTGAGTTTGAACCCCCAATTTCCCTCTACTTACTCTAATTCAGAATTGAACTAACCAGTCACACTTACATCAATAATCGACGCGTAGAACTATCGTTGTTGTAACACCGGACGGCGAAATCATAATATTATACAGTGTTGCGGTGCGATACAATATCATGTGGAACAATTACACCGCGGCATCAAAACACTAACAGTAATGAACATATCAAACGTTGAACAATAGACAGACATATATATATATACACCATAGTTAACGATGAACTTATCTTCACGACACATAATTTCATGACTCGAACAATAACAGCAGAATCAACACAATACGAACACACAGCGCGAGTGAATCTGTTTCGCGTGTGTTAAGTGTCAGTGACAGCATAGTTTCCCACACATGGTCCAGCAGAGAGGAGTTACGCCGATGGAAATATCGGATAATTCATCTAAACAAGTAATCTTTATGCTATTCTTATTATAAGGAGCTCTACTGTCCTGTCTCTTTTTCAAGAAACACCCCTTGAGCATTTAAATTAAACATGATAAACATAATTTAACGCCATCCATCTGAGGCATACGATGAACGCATTAGTATAGGATTTATTGTTTGAATATTTGTGTTTCTATATATCGATTACATTATATATGTATGTGTATGTTTTTCAGCAAACAACGTATTGGATTTACCTTGTAATTTGATGTATAAACATGTGTTCTTTTATGTTCTTTTCATGAGTTTATGAATGTATGTATTTACAGGGAATCATCCATATTTTATATATTGAATTTAATGAATGATATAATGTTAATAAATAAGTGTTTATTTTATCAATATGCGTTCATCATTGTCAAATTACCTCAGAACGAGAAAGTAATGGCATTTGAGTGATTTATGGTAGTTTATTTTATTTTTAATGCAACAACTAGAGTCTCCATGCAATAGTTATGCTAACGTAAAGTAATTAACGTGTTATTTATTGATTACACGAGCTCATTATGCAAATTAATATATTCAATAATTACTTAATCACAGATTAATTAATCCATTATTGTTAGCATAATTACTTAATGACTGCCCAACACGTGGCAAGTGTAGTATTTGGCTCTCAAAGAACGTAGGGCTCGGCAATCACAGATTAGTTAATTCAGTAGCGTAATAGCATAACACCCCACAGTGTTGTAAGTATTTATGGACCAGTGTGGGACGAAGAGATGTGGAGGATAAGAAAGAATCGTGAGCAAAGAGACCTGTAAGGAGAAGCGGACATAGTTGCGGCAGTGAAGGCGCAAAGGTTGAGATGGTTGGGGCACGTGGTGAGAATGAGAAGTGACCGAGGTCCAAAAATGGCATTAGAAAGGAAGCCGGACGAGGTAAGGAGGAGAGGACGTCAGAGTAGGAGATATATGAAGATGTGGAAGGGGATTTGAGGAGATGCCAGATTGCAGGTTGGAGGAGTAAGGGTCTGGACAGAAGAGAATGGAGGAGAATCATTGAGCAGGCCAGCGGTCTACAGGGACCGTAGTGCCAGTGGAGAGAGAGAGAGAGAGAGAGAGAGAGAGAGAGAGAGAGAGAGAGAGAGAGAGAGAGAGAGAGAGAGAGAGAGAAAGAGAGAGAGAGAAAAAGAGTAATAATCAAACGGTAACAGTAGAAGAAACGAACATTACTTTTACTTAAAAGCAAAAACGACTTGTCATCTGGACTAACTGTGTAAAATTGGTGCCTAACCGAGCTAATATATTTAGGCTACGTATATTTCCTCTAACCTCTACCCTCGTATTATCGAGCTAACTTCTAAAATCACTATAACCAACCGTTTTTAGAGGTCCTTGAACTTTAAATTTTTAGAGGACCTTAAAATCTGTAGAAATTAATAGAATCGCCTGAGATCCGTCGTGTGACTTCGTTTTTACGTTGAAATGAGACGCGTTTCGGAATATGTGTTCCATCTTCAGATGTCAATCGCTCATTCGAGGTTAAAATCATATCAGAAACATTCTACACTCACTCACGTTCTTATGGGTGTGCACTATTTGAAGGCCGATCGCATACTCAAAATGGTGCGCACCCATACGAACGTGAGTATAGAATGTTTCTGATATGATTTTAACCTCGACTGAGCGATTCTTGTCTGAAGATGGAACATATGTTAAGAAACGCTAATTATAAGTATAACACTACTCACTCGGAACACTAAGTTTTTTATAGTCTGAACCACTTTTCGCTTATTATAAGCTTCGTCAGAGACTGTCACTAGGAGTGCTGTCCGTCTTGTTCTTGGTTACGGCGCCGTCGTTTGAAAGATCGATGTTGTGGAGTGTGCCGTGTGATATGTTCGAATAATACGCGTGATTCGAATTGTCTGTTCGTTTAGGATGTCGTTTTTATGTGTTTGTATATTTCTAGTTGTTCAAGAGTATCTAGTTTTCGGCCTTCGGTGTGTACATGTAGGATTTCCATGTTGCTCTTTATGTATTTGTGTATGTGCGGTTTGCTTCAATGAGGTGGTTTGCAAAGGTGAATTCGGTGGTGGAGTGTAGTGACTTTGTATGTTCAATGTATCTCTGCTTGAAGCAACGTCCTGTCTGGGCTATGTAGAATTTGTTACAGTCTGAACAGTTTAGTTTGTAAACACCAGGTAAATCAAATTTGTTTTGTGTTTTGTGTGCGTTTTTTGATAGCGTGTGTTCTGTTTTGTTTGTAGTTTTGTATGGATTCTGTATCCTGCTCTTTTAAACATCGATCCTGCACATTCACAACATCGATCTTTGGAACGACGGCGCCGTCACGAAGAACAAAACGGACAGCGCTCTTTTGGCAGCCTCTGATGAAGTTTATAACAAGCGAAAACTGGTTCAGGTTATAAGGTAAACATTTTGCATTTTTACTAATAAAAAACTTTGAGTCAGTAATATTATACTTATAATTAATTAATCAACGGACACGTCATGGACAAAAAATCTAAGAAATTGAGAAACGCGTAAATTTAACGCAAAAACAAAGTCACATGACGGGTCTCATGCGATTCTATTAATTTATAAATAAAAAGTGACTTGGATACCAATAACAACGTGTATGTCGAATCTGTAGAAGACAGTCAGTCAGTATGTTAGAGCCTCTATAGGATGTGACAACGAGACAGAGGTGGTCTAATCCTATTCACGTTTTATTCATGTCAAGGGGTATTCCTTCCAGATATTCAGAATATATACAAGTCCGTTTTGAAATGTAAACAAACACGAATCGTCTACGTATCGCTTGGCATTTATTGTTTTATTTATATTCTCTAACAGCGATGGTGACTACATTTTTTCCTTATCGTGATGGCACCGTCTGCAGTAGCACTGTGCTTCTGCACGTGGTCGAGCGCTGTTGGTACATTTATTTACATTGAGCAGGTTTGTTGTCATTGCTGCATTCTTAGCCACGTGTCGCACTGTGCAATCTGAAATCGTTACAGTTTTATTATATTTTCGTGTGTGTTTACAACAGCTGTGTTGATTGATAAACTTTTTGTCATCACGATAATGCCACGTCAAGCACTCCAACACGTGCAGTTTTATCATTGCCAGGATATACAGTGTTCCCGAACGTTGGTGCCAAACGTCGGGAAATTACAGTATTCTACTCATTACACTGAAGGAAAATTGATTAATGAACATAAGCCTATGCCGAAATAGTATATACAGTGGACGCCCTGTTATCAGTTTGTGACCGGGGGGGGGGGGGGGGGGGGTCGGCAGGTTAAACCGAATTTTCATTCAAACTGAGTTTTAACTCTGATTAAAATGTTTTAATACTGTTCACTTATATGATAAAGAATAATATTAAATTGCAATCTATGTATTGTTCAGCAAAATACTGTAATAAGGTATGAGTAGCTCATACTTACGTGTATCGTGTTTATAAAGGTCGTTCGCGGTCATACGGTGTAAGGACAGTACTGTACAATAACAACAAAATCAAACACTAGTACAGTACTGTAGGTACGTTAAAACTTTATTTTACAAATACAACATTAATCTGATAAAACACTCGGCGAAATAAAATAATAATTTCTGCATTTATGACACAGAACAATACTGTATATTTCAGTTACACTTAAAAAATCCGTGATTGGTTTATGCTCCTTAGTTTTCGATGAATTTTTAAAAGCGTAGTCACGCCACTTTCTCATAAACATGATATCGACAGCAGACGCCTCACCTCGTTGTTCGACGTATCGCACTGCCATCTGCAATGCTTACAGTAGGATTTTTGTGACGACTTTTCTAACCGCCCGCCACTAGCGAAAAATTCGGCCTAGTATTCTGTGAAAACATGAATTTTCACAGAATATTGGCCCACTAAACGGCGTACGTTTTCGGCGTTGTCGGACAAACCATACCCAAAGGGCATCATCGACGATCTCGTTTGTTGGTTATCTAATTGTGGACGGGGACTTCAACTTTGTCTAAACGTTCTAAGGCGTCGAATTTTTGCGCGATACTGACAACTACACGTTTCCGTTTTGTGCCACTCATGTCTGTAAAACACACGAAAGAAATAGCATCAGCAAACTCACAAAGAACTTACAGCAGTACTAATCGACACACGTTTTCACTTTGATAAATCAACCACTAAACGACTAAAAAAGTAAAATAAACAAGTGCAAATCATGTTAGTTTTGACATGTCGGTGAGTCATAGTTTATCTCACAGTCAGGAGGCCGGTTAAACCGAGACCGGTTAAGACCGGTCCCACTGTATATCATTAGGAATCCAGAAAATAGGCTTTTCCCTTGCGCGCATGATAAATTCCATGCAAGCATGGAAAAACCATTTATGGACGTGCAATGAACGATATTTTTTAATTATATCTCTCTGAAAACAAGACAAAAAATCTACACATTATTAGAAATCTTTATTTCGAAACATGAACAAACAAGTAGACCTATATCTTTAATTTTTACTAAATGTAGACTTCTTAGGCAGTAATTCTGCACTTACTTTTGCTGATTAAAGTAATTTTTCTTCTTCTGGAAAAATAATTTTAAAATTATTTTAAATAAAAATTCAAAAAACAGTCACAACACACAAGCGTTGTTTAGCGTTGCTATGAAAAATAAACAAGGGTTGTTTAAGCTCTATTCGCACACATCCGTGTCGTGACCGTACCGTGTTCCGGTCGTAATACGGCCGGCGAGGTCCAAATTATTCTTCTAGGAATTTGAACGAGGGTATACGCACTGATCCGGCATGTGGCCGTCACGACGCGACAGTGCTCTCACCGACGCCATACCGTGAAGTTGAGAAAGATCTTCGCAGATATTTTTAAGATTTCACGGCCGTGAAATTCGAGTCATCAACATTATTTTTTGTTTACATCCGTTTTGTTTACAACTGGTCATCATGATTGATGAACAGTTGATTGAATTGGTTCGTGGGCATCCAGTATTGTACGATTTGTCCAACCCAAAATACTTGGACACAGCTCATAAAAATGATAGGCTATTTGGACCAAAATTGGAGCAGAAATGGAAACAGACGGTGAGGAGATTCATATTGCAAATTTCATGTAACATTGTAATATTTGTAATTGTGTACACATGTTTTTCAACACACATTAGTTTTAGTTTGATTTAACTCCATATTTTAATTTAGTTTTCTAAATGAATATCATAAACTATTTTTCCACTTAAGTAGCCTACATCTGAACAACTATGGTATAATACCACTCGCTTCCTACTCGACATTTGATATCCAAGGGAGAGAGAACCAGCTTCAGAATTAAAAAATTCCGTGAATGATTCTCTCACTCGAGAAGCATTTCTCGTAGCATTTCCACCTTGCAAATTCAGTGTTCCCAGTACTTGACCCTAATTTCTCAATTCCCCTTGCTGAGTTACATAACTATATGTGTTTCTATCGTATTGTTTTATAAAGTTATGCAACAGACAAGTTGCTAGAATGATGTAATCGACGTTTTGAGGAATGGCCTGAATTCGCCTGTTATATATTTTGAATTTTTGAGTCAAAATACCAAAAGTGTTCTCTGATGTCCTTCTGGCACGGCTTAAACGAGGATTGAAAGTACGCTTAGAATCGTCCAAATTGTCCCCAGGATAAGGTCGCATTATGTACGTTTTAAAAGGAAATGCTTCGTCAGCTACAATTACGTGTGGAACTTGAATACCAGTGTTCGGTATCGTGGAATCTGCTGGTACGTTCAGAGAGCCTTGTTGGAGAGCTTTACCTAAATTTGAATTGGCGAAGATTCCACCATCACTATTCTTGCCGTACGCCCCTACAACAATAGCTACAAAATTACAATGAGCGTCGACGAGGGCCAACAAAACTACAGAGAACGTCTTTTTATAATTAAAGAACATTGACCCGGAGTTACCAGGGGCCTGGATGGTCGCATGCTTCCCATCCAAAGCTCCAATGCAATTGGGAAAATTCCACATTTCATGAAAATCTTTAGCGATGGTTTTCCACATTTCTTGTGTCGGAGTAGGCATCAATTCATTCATCAGATGTTCAGTTATGATTTTGCAGGTGTCTCTCACGATTTCGTAAACTGTGGTATGCCCTAAGCGGTAGCTAAATGATATCGTGTTAAGCGAATCTCCAGTAGCCAAAAATCTGAAACAAAACAATAGAGATGTATATTTCTCGTCAATCGGAAAAAATAATTTTGATTCACATTAGAACCCTGCTAATCCGAACACACTCTTCCTGTTAACACTTCAGAGAATAGCCTGGCTCAATAACGAGAATTTGTATTTGCAAGACAGCCTGTTTTTTTGTTTCCGAAAAAATCTTTTGTTTCAAATTCCTGGAAAACGTCGCAGGTGTTAGAGCGTGTAGAGCAGTTCATGGAATTTTCTCAGGACTATCTCCACCAAGCTTTCCTCAAACCCGCTACCCCCCTCTTTCTCTCTCTTTTTCCTCCATTCCCCCGTCCCCCACACAACCAAGCTTTCCCTCTTGATAGTTTTGGTTTATTATTTCAATATTTAACTTGACTGTTACTAACTTTGACGATTGGCATTTAAAAATAAAATTTTGATTTCTGTATATTTCAGGGTTGTCATGTAAAACTTGGTGGGGCAACTTACGAGATAACTACAGGAAGTCATTAAAGAAAACTGTGCCTAAGAGTGAACAAAAGGCGAAATATTCGGAACAGTTGAGCTTTCTAAAGAAATACTTAGAGGAGAGGGAAACCAGGACTAACATCGAAGGCAAAGTAACTGGACAGAACGTCACAGATGAAGAGGGCACCTCATTATTATCGCATGAAGATGTAGAAAACACGCAAATGGACACATCACAACTCAACAATGCTGTAACTGAAGAGTCGCAAAGTCACCGATCGTCTTCTTCCAAAGAAATCCAATGTCCAATACAACGTAAAAAACCAAAACTACCAACTCCCCCACCAACTGCTGCATCTACTCTCATGCAATATCTCCTACAGAAAAAACGAAAAGGATGCCTCTCCAACGCCCCCACAAGACCCCGTTGACGCTTTCTTAGCAGGGATAGCTCCGGCTTTGAAAAAATTACCTCCACGGCTTTGACATTATGCCAAAGCAGATATATTTGCTACAGTTCAAAAATATGAACTGCAAATGATTGACAACACATTTGACTTCTCACGTTCTTCAACCCCGTGTACTCCGATCGACCCTACTCTACAGGAAGCTACAATCAAAATAGGGGTGAGAACGTTGATTTGTCATCTTGTACTTCAACCGGCACAGCCAAACTATTCGTTACAACAATTTTTTCATGAATATCAAACTGAAAACAATGAATAACAATATTTTATTGTTAATGATTTTGTAACTGTGAACTTCTTGCTTTGTAATCTTTTGGTTTTGTTAACTTTTAGATTTTTTAAGAGTTTCGATTTTGTAAGTTTTTGTACTTAGTTTGAATTTTTATTTTGTAACAAAAAGAATGACGACGAACAATGATGACGAAAAGAGTGTGCCTTGCTACACTTTTTATTTAGTACACTGCCAATGATTTGTATTTGCCAACTTTTTTTGTAAACTTTTGGTTTCTTAACTGTTTGATTTTGTAACAGTTTTGATTTTGTTTTATTTTTGTCATTTATAAACTTTGTGTAGCTTGATAATTTTGTACGTAAGTAGAGGGAAATTGGGGGTTCAAACTCACAAAGGAATGCCGCCTTTCTTAAAAAACACTAAAAAAACACTAAAAAACATGATCTCAGAGATGACGCCGCCACCGCTGGACCCGCAGCATCCCGATGGACCACAGCATCCGCGAATAAAAAAACGTCTTACGTTTTACGTCTTACGTCTTACGTCTTACGGCTTACGTTTACGTTTTACGTTTTACGTCTTACGTCTTACGTCTTACGTCTTACGTCTTACGTTTTACGTATTACGTTTTACGTCTTACGTCTTACGTCTTACGTCTTACGTCTTACGTCTTACGTTTACGTCTTACGTTTCACATCTTACGTCTGACGTCTTACGTCTTACGTCTTACGTCTTACGTCTTACGTCTTACGTCTTACGTCTTACGTCTTACGTCTTACGTTTACGTTTTACGTCTTACGTCTTACGTTTTACGTTTACGTTTCACATCTTACGTCTTACGTCTTACGTCTTAAGTCTTACGTTTTACGTCTTACGTTTTACGTTTTACGTTTTTTTATTCGCGGATGCTGTGGTCCATCGGGATGCTGCGGGTCCAGCGGTGGCGGCGTCATCTCTGAGATCATGTTTTTTAGTGTTTTTTTAGTGTTTTTTAAGAAAGGCGGCATTCCTTTGTGAGTTTGAACCCCCAATTTCCCTCTACTGGAACTGTTTATTCCATCATTCATAGTCTTGGCTATCACAGAGTTGCTGCTCAGTGGATTTCACGACTGCTTACTGATGAGCAGAAAAAAATTTGCGTTCGGCCTTATCATTACAGCATTTGATGCGCTATCAACAACAAGGTAATGCCTTTCTACACCAAATTGTTGCCGGTGATGAGTCTTGGTGTTATCACTACGAACCAGAATCCAAACGTCAGAGTATGCGGTGGAAACATGCACAATCTCCGAAGGCGAAAAAATGTCGGTCCCAACCTTCGGCAGGAAAAGTAATGGTGATCGTATTTTTTATCAGTGTGTACTGCTCTTAGATTTTAAAGAACCTGGTGTCAACATGAACAATGGGCGGTATGGAGACAGCTTAAAACGCTTACGGGTCAGCATCAAGAATAAACGTCCCGGGAAGCTCACAAATGGTGTAATTCTTCTGCATGATAAAGTTCTTCTGATGATGGGTTCTTCTGCTCGACCCCATGTAACCCAGACGATTCAAGATCTGCTTGGTCGTATGAAGTGGGAAGTGTTACAACATCCACCTTACAGTCCCGACTTGTCCTCGTGTTATTATCAGGTTTTTGATCCATTAAAGAAATCACTAAATGGACGGCGGTTTAAATCAGACGCTGAGGTAGAGATTGCTGTTAGCGCAAACAGCCGCAAGAATTTTCCCAGCAGGGAATCTACAGATTAGTGCAACAGTGGGACTCACGCCTTAGTGTTAATGGAGAGTTCTTTTAAAATCGTTGAATAAAAAATGCTTTACAGACTCTAAACGTGTTTCTACTGAAGAATCCTCGTCGTAATACTCATCGAGATATCGTCATTGAACTAAAAGTTGCTTAAAACATGCTTGGGAACATGTCCTTAAATTGAAGTTGGAAGGGGTAATGAAACAGGTTTCTCAAAAATATCTTCAGAAACGCTTATTTTTGCAAGACTAATTATGAATAGAAATTTAGAATGTAAGTGATTCCTAATGACATGAGATTTGTTACGTTTAATCTGACTAACAGCTAATCAAGATGGAATCTTTTGAAATCAGCGCTTTTCCACATTCTTTTTCAGCCCTTATACTTCGCGTTAGTTTATTCAAAAACGGTTCAGTTTACAGTTTCTCAATCAAGTTTTCCGTTTTTGATCGAGATATACACTTTTCTGTAATGTATAAATAAACAACATTTCCGCTTTGGAATTTTGTAACAATTAAAGTAAATAATCGACATCGGTGCTGAAGTTGGAAGATATGAAAAACGTTGGTGTTTTCGAGAGGAAAATTCTGACAAGTATGTAACAACCAAAAATTTAAAAATTTTAGTATGACTGAAAGGACGTTACATTCAGCATGACACACCTACTCAGCCCACGAGCAATAAATAAAGAAATGTGTGTAGAAGTGTCAAGTGAACGTTTACTTCAGACAATGCAAGTACGTTTCACATAGTCGTACAATAGGAACAGGGTTGGCCGTGACAGACTCAACTAAAACACGAGATTTACAGCCTGCAAATGTAAGATAATGGAAACTGTGTCAAGTACCAATTTAGAGGAGAAACCGTGGCGGACACACTGCCGGGTTAATTTGTAGAGTACCAGTAAAGAATAAAAGAGTGTAAGTCACACAATAGTATATACCCTATACGAGGACGGACATCGATACCTAAAATAATAGAATCGAACTTGTAAACAGCAGGGGAACGACTTACTGGCGAGAACGGATATTTACGACAGGCGGTAGGTGTGCCGTTTTGGAAACGACGTCACGCTGCGCCAGGATAGCGTTCAGGAAAAAAGGGCCAAACACAGCGAACAATAACAAGAGACGACACATTGTTTTCGTGAGAACTGCAGCGAGACCCGGAGTACGCTTAGACAATAGCATGATAGACGAGCATGAAATCGCTCCTGTTCTAGGAAAAGTGTACGGAGGCTTTCGACGCGAACCCGTGGGGAGACAGGATATCCAATCACAACCCAGCATCTACCCAGAGAACTGGTGGAGAGGACCGTCGCCAGCATAGCAACGGGAACGTCGAATGAGAAGTGAAGAACGACACTCTGGCTTAAGGGT
Organism: Magicicada septendecula; assembly: GCA_034769895.1. Classification (NCBI taxonomy): domain Eukaryota; kingdom Metazoa; phylum Arthropoda; class Insecta; order Hemiptera; family Cicadidae; genus Magicicada; species Magicicada septendecula. The sequence goes on along the minus strand of CM068373.1, from coordinate 103,318,275 downwards.
AGGAGATCTTCCGTCCTATCATGTTCAACTTGAGGCGTGTTTTCCAGAAGGGTGCATCGTGGTACACGATGTTTGATAAAAACTGCTTGCAGAGCACGCGGGAGGACAGTCTCTCATAATTTTTCAACCAGATACTTTAAACAGTCTCTCATAATTTTTCAACCATATACTTTGAGCAGTTAGTCGGTCAGTAGAACAGTCTTTATAATTTTCAACAGTCGGTCGTCAAAGTTCGATTAACATACGGACGGCAGTGGGACTTTGAAATTTTGCCACGCGTCATATAACTAAGAGACTTAGACATTTCGATATTGGCGCGTATCCGGTAATAGTGTACTTTCAGTGTCTAAAAACATGCGACTTACGCCAGTGCTTAACAATTATAGAATTCTTTATTATACTCTAGTAGAGGGAAAATGACAGTTCAAAGCCACAAAGGAATGCCGCCTTCTTAAAAAACACTAAAAAAACACTAAAAAACATGATCTCAGAGATGACGCCGCCACCGCTGGACCCGCAGCATCCCGATGGACCACAGCACCGCGAATTTCCGCGAATAAATTTTTTTATTTTTTTAATTTTATTTTTTTTATTTTTTTTATTAAATTGATTTGGTGGGATGATGTTCAATGGACCACCAGCATCCGTGAATATAATTTTTTATTTTTTTAAGAAAGCTGATTTGCATATCAGTGGGTGGTGTTGGGTGGGAGGTTGTTTTTTTTTTTTTCATATCAGTGGGTGGGGGGTGGTTCCAACTCGAAGCATTATAGTGTATACTAAAATATATGATCAGGTGTACCAACCTTTGCATGAGTTCAAATTTGTTGTGTGTTATAATGTATATTAAATCTATATGATCAGGTGTACCAACCTCTGTAGTATTATTATAGTGTATAGATATTTTATATGAGCAGGTTTGTCAACATTTTCTGTGGCGGGGGGAGGGAAATTCAAATATGTGTTATATTGTGTATGTATAGAGCAGATCTGTCAACATTTTTTTCTCTTCTGTGGTGGGAAATTCAAACTATATATGATCATAATTGGTACTCTCTCTCTCGCTCTCTCACACGTTGTGTATGTCTCTCTCTCTCTCTCTCTCTCTCTCTCTCTCTCTCTCTCGTTGTCAAACGTTATGCTCACCGGCATTATAGTGTATATTAAAATATATGATTAGGTGTACCAACCTTTACATGAGTTCAAATTTGTCGCGTGTTATAATGTATATTAAATCTATATGATCAGATGTACCAACCTCTGTATTATTCGTCCTCTCACTCCCTCTCTCTCACTCTCTCTCTCTCTCTCTCTCTCTCTCTCTCTCTCTCTTGTTGTCAAACGTTATGCTCAAACTGTGGTCAGTACCGAGCGCATGTATATGAAATTAGAAAGTTTATTCGACAAATATTAACGTCTCTCTCTCTCTCTCTCTCTCTCTCTCTCTCTCTCTCTCTCTCTCTCTCACACTCTCACTTGTTTCAACTGTGTCAACAAATAGTAACGTCCTCTCTCTCTCTCTCTCTCTCTCTCTCTCTCTCTCTCTCTCTCTCTCTCTCTCTCTCTCTCTCTCTCTCTCTCTCTCTCTCTCTCTCTCTCTCTCTCTCACTTTCACACGTTTCAACTATGCAAGGTTCCATACCCTTTCTCCTGTCTCCCTCTCGTACATTGAGTAGTCGGTGTGATGAATAAATAATTTTAGCACTATCTCTCTTTCGTTGTCAAAACGTCGTCTTCATTTTCAATGTATTAAATAATTAATTAATGCAGTCAGTGTGATTGATCCTTGTTAGAAATATGAATAATTTTAGCTCTCTCTCTCTAGGTTCAGTGGTGTATAGTGAAATAAATTAAAATTATACACACACATGAAAACGGTGGTTGAAATTCATAAATAATTTTAGCTCTCTCTCTCTTGTTGTCAAACGACGTCTTCATTTTTCATGTATCAAATAATTAATTAATCGTTTATAATGCAGTCAGTGTGGCTGAATTGTAAGCGTGCGAGCCTTCAGTGTGCATACAACGTCTAGCATTTAAGGGTACGTGTGTGGACAACGCTCACTAGTATGTTTGTTGCAAGTAAGTATACATTATGGCGGGTGGGTTATACAAATAATAATAATAATAAAGTGTGTACTATATACATTTATTAACATACATACACAGCTCCAAGATTATATTAAACTAGTTTTACAATTAAAAATACATACACAACTCAATATTATATTGTTACACGTATTAAAATATATCTAAACTAGTTTTACAATTAAAAATACATACACACACAGCTCCAATATTATAATGTTACAAATATGAAAAATATATATATATTTAAAACTAGTATTTACAAAATGTGTATAAAATAAGACTTAAACACGTCTATGTACTGCGTTGGACAATGGTGTATATTCTACAAGCGTATCATGTAATATCATACAGTAGGCAGTCGTCTGTGCAGGAAAATTCATTGACGATTCAAATTCTAAACGTACATCTACTGCTGAAGACTTAAGCGCATCGTCCTGTTTGCTACAATCGAATACAAGCAGCGGGGCTTTTGATTTGAATAATTCTGGTGTCAGTACTGGGCTGACGTCTAAACGGTGGTAATACGAACTTTGAAAACTGACGTACATATTGTACAATAATGCAAAACGGTCTTTCCCAATATCCAAGTTTAAATTATCGTAAGGATAATACTTGTCGTTTAGAAACAGTCTCGCATTGATTACATTACAATGATCAAATTCATCAGCGTGTGCCGTCAGTACATTCTTTCTTGCTGTCTGAAACGCTAACACAACAAAGCGTGGTTTTTCTAGCTGACTCGAGGTCTTGACAATCCAATTCTGCCTTTTAGTCTGTGGTAAGGCAGGATACTCATGCAACTCCCAGGTCCTAAAAGGCATAGTTATCGGGTGGTCATTCTCTATGAGTCGTAACAGTGGTAATCTGTACGCATTAGCTACATGTACATAAGGCATTTTCCAGTAAACTTTATCTAGTTCAAGAACACAATTAGCAGTCGTTTGTCCACTTGTTAAAACCATAGCGTTTATGTCGGTAGATGTGCGTAGGAGTATAAGTTCTTGTTTCACGTTCAGCACGATGCGTGTATAGTCTTCTGCGAATCCCATTAGCATTTTCAGTGGAATACAAAAGTTGAATTCCCCGTCATCATTCACTTTTAATACGTTTGTGGTCGGCGCCACCCAACCTGCGTTTTTCATTGCGTCACGTGTGTTGTTGTTGAGTGATAGAAAAGTTTTAATAGTTGACGTAACACCGACGTTTCGAGTATGGTCCACTACCACACCGGCCAACTCGTAACGAATCTCTTCAAAGAGAAATGCTATAGCATTGTTCACCAGTTCTACATTCAACGCAGTATCTGCAGCCACACTAGGGTTTTTAACCAACTTGCCTTCGATGTAGAGGAAACTTTCCGACGGTAGTGTAAAGACGTCCTGTTGTTGTATCGGCACACGTATTTCATCATTGTTTCCATATCTTGTTGTTGCGTACGGTGCGTGTGAATGAAATGAAAAGTGTGTGATACTGTCTTCAAAGAACGGTTGCTGCTCCACAGATAATATTCCACTCGCCATGTTACTTGTTTACAACAAAACCCAATGAAATCAGAAAACGACGGTTAACTGATGTTAATCGTTTCAGTTTCGAACGAGTACTGATGCGTTTCCTAGCCGATCTTTCTTCTTCTTCTTCTTTTATTGTCGACGACTGTGGTAGCAGCGGTGGCGAAGAAACAAAGTATAAGCCCATGTCTATAGTCGTTTTAGATGTAAACGCACAGTGATGACTTCGCTGCGAAAATCTATTACGTCACCGTCCTGGTCGTGTAAAGATAATGTTATGTTGTCCAAACGACTCACATTCACAGGTAGGTATATGACGTTTGTAGGTGATTCAATTATTTTGAATCCTGGTTCGACTGACGGATAGAACGAGTGCAGTGTGTGCTCGGTTTTACCGTTCTTGTATGATCCTTGCGCTATATTACACCTTATCAGTATACTGTTCACTTTTATAATGTTAACTGTGGCGTCAGACGTGTGAGTTTTATTCGCTTCAAGCAGACGCTTTCCCTTGAAACCCAACATATCACCGATACCGTACACTGTTTGTTGAAAGTCAATATCCAGTGCACAAGTCAGCTCACATTTCAGTGTATTGTTGTTAGGACGTAGACTAATCTTTGAGTCTCCTAACTGCTTTTTGAGGAAGGCTTCTATGTCACCGATTTCATAAGCACCTGTAGGTAAAGTTATCAAGTCCCACGTTGTTCCGTCTCGTAGTACTGGAAACACGTTGTTTTTTCCTTCAATCACGTTCGGTATACTGTTGTATGTAGTAAAGTCCAATAGACCTACATACCATTCGCCGTTTGTTAGTTCGAGAGGCGGGAAAAAGTCACATACAAGAGCAGCAGCATTCGTACCTGTTAAGGTGACCGACAGCGAAGACATCTTGTCGCTTACTGATCACTCGCGCGTTAAGAAGTCCAAACATAAATGCCCGCAGATGACTGTGTGTGGTGGCTGTTCACGTTCGTAATTGTAGTAAATGTCAGTGTCGGTTCCAAAATACTGTGTCAGCTCAAGAGGTGGCTGCATATTACCATACGCATCATAGTAGTAAACTTGTTTGTTTCGCTTCTTGTAGCAAACCCAGTGCGTACCAGGTCCTTCTGCACTGTCTAGATTAACAACTGCACTCTCATTCTTCCATGGTCGTGTGTGTGGTAAAGTGTTACGCATAAAAACTCCTCTGAAATAAGGTATTTTCAAAAGTTTTGCGTACACATACAAATCACTATCGGACAATGCACGCACTGGTATGCAAATTAGTTTTTTTGTCTGTAAGGACGTAGGTATAGACCTGACGCTATTTTTGTATTGTTACGTTTATGTCTTGGGACTGTTTTGCGTTTGCAGGTCGTTTTGCGTTTGTTCACGGATTGACGTTTAATTCCTGAACCCTTCTTCTTCTTGTTTTTTCTGCAACCACTACGCGAGCTCCCTCCACCCACTGCCGATTTCGCCTTCATCGCTGCCGCTACGGCCGCCGCGTACGCTCTTTCGCTGATGCCTGAATTCAAAGCTTTCACTCGATCCCACGCCTTGCCGGCTAGCACATGATCCGCTACGCGTCTTCGTTCGTTGTCCTTGTACTTAGCGTAAGCGATATCGTGTTCGCGACAGGCTTCGTCCAACTCGTTGATTCCGCGCTCGCCACGCGCCAATCTCTCTTTGAGTTTTGTTCCAGGTCCACAGAATCGGTAGCCCGGTAAGTGTAATTCTACTGGTAATGCGTCCACCGCTCGATTAATCAAAGTAGGTACTGACGAAACGATAGCGGGCACAGTGTTTTTAAGTATTTTTCCAATTACACCACGCCCCATTCTTCTTTTCTTACGAAGTACGTGCATTCTTGTAAACAGATCTCCAATCCTTGATTTCCGTTTCTGTATCGAGAACGTCTATTAAACGCCCCACCTCTTCAATATATTCAGACAGGACTGAACGCTGTGTCGTGCTGTCTTGATATTTATAGACAAACTTTATTAGATTGATTATATGAGCGTGAAATACCTGAGTGACCTTGTACAATTCGGTCTTTATATGTAATTTTAATTCGTGCATTTGTCGTACAGTGACTGCGTCTTTGTCATTGACACCGTTCGCTATATTCGTAATTTTTCTTCCGGCAGCGTAGAAAGTATCGTTTTGCAAACTGATTGTGTGTGCATGTAAAAATTCCAAATTCACTGCGTCTTTGAAGTCAACAGGCGCTTGCACACGCGTTAGTCGACAGTCATTAACGATTACGTTACCTGCACGATCTTTTTTCAAACTCTTCTCGTCTACGTATCGTTTTGTGGCTGCATCTCTTGATTTAAGCGGATCGTTTAGCCTTATTATTCGATGATCTTTTGCGTCTACGGTAGCGTTGTCGTCGTTCTTGTACTGTAAGCATGTGTCCTTTACGTACTGTAAAGAAACAACATCGTGCAACTCTTCAGGATCACCCAAGTTGCATATCTTTTTGTTTTTCACATCAAAGTGACCGTCGTTAGTCACTCCTAAACCGATATCCTCACGCAGACTTCGATGAGTTTCTTTTCGCACTCTTACAGCGCTGTCGTGTCTACCGAACTTGTCTACACTCATATTTATGAACAAGAACTGATGGTTATAGAACGGTGCGTCTGCTTTTATATGATAATGCCAGTTTCACGTAATTCTTCCAATATCGAAACGATTTCATTCCTATGACCAGTATGGCCGCTATTTTGAGACGCCATTAACAGTCTCAATCTATTAACCAACTCGTTAGGATCATCCCAATGCACGTAATCGATTGCAGTGTTCGGTTTCATCTCCATATAGCCACTCCCTGTACGTTTTCGTGCAAACAATTTAGATATTACTAGTCGGTACTTGACGCCACTGTTACTGTTTATTCGCGTATTGTGTTTATATTTTTGTTTGTGTCCGTTGGTTGCTAGTAGTATAGACTTATATTTCCGCATATCATCCTTGTTGTATTTTTTCGGTAGTTTCATAAACAAAAGTTCATACAGACCAGGTGTACCCTCGTAAATTTTTCCTTTGACATGAAAGTTGTTGTTTTCATCGATTTTTACATTTGAATCACCTATCATAAATTTACCACCTTCGTATCGAACACCATACATGCGATCTATAATCCGTTTACAGTCCGCCGATTCACACAAACGCATATATTTGTTTGCTAATGAATCCTCGCTGAAATGTGAAGCGTTAGGGTTCCAGGCGTCCTCTTCACCGAAATGAGAAGCGTTATGACTCTGCATACCACTTTCGTTTTCTGTTATTACGTGTTGTGTAGGCTCTTCTTGTTTTATCTGCTCCTCCTCCTCCTCCTCCTCCTCCTCCATCATGTCACCACTTAACTTTCGTGAAATAGCTTCTAACGGTTCCAGAATCGGTCTGTAATTTTTTCTAAACGCCTCGTCGCTTTCTCTGATACCGTGTTGTAATGCATGATATTTTTTCCTTATGTTGTCGCTTATCGTGTCTATATCATACGCGAGTCGTTCCTCCTTATTCATTGCCATCGTGTGTTAGCAAGAGGACTGATTACATTACTACAGTGCAACCACTTTTATACTTCGTCGGAAACAATTATGAATCGATCAAAGCCGATTCTATATCTACCTTCATTTATTGACGAGTCTTTGTCTATGACTAGAAATCCATAACGATCCTTCCACGCTTCCATGCAGACGTCTTTGAAAGCATCATATTTCATATCTATGTTAACGTGATCATTGTATGCATGTCGTAAATTTAGATCGTCTTGTTTGAACAATATCAACAAGTTAGCGTTGTCACGTACCAATTGTTTCGGTATCTGGCTATATGTCTGGCATAGATAGAATGTGTCCACACCGCTATGTCTCCCCATAGCAAAATACTTTCGAATATTGTTTTGTCTTTCACACGATACGTCATCGAATACGATAACAGAGTCGAGACCAGTGATTTCACTCGGTAGCGGGACTTCTTCGTTCTCGCTGTATGCATGATAACCTAAACCTTCATCAGCGAGTGATTTCATCACTGTTTCTAGCATTCTGTATTTTGGTTGAAATAATGATTTTGAAAACACGTATACGTTGCGGAAACGTAGTCCGTTGGCATCAAACAGTAGGTTGAATAGCACATTTGATTTCCCACAGGAACTTGGGCCTGTAACGATACAGCGAATACTGTTCGGTAATAGCGGGCCATGTTTACGTTTAGCACTGTCTTCGTCACCAGCCAAAAAGTCCATATCCTTTATTGGTAATTTGTTTGCTTGCTGTACAATCTTCATCTTTGTGAATACCGAAAGCATACTGTTTTCATTACGTGCTGTCACCTTTTTTATATTAGATCTTTCTTATGTATCCATGCATCGTGTTTACCATCGAAACCAAGCCAACGAACACGCACTCTGTCACCTTTGCGTTGTAACACCTTTTCCACTAGGTATACGTCGCCGACTTTGGACTTACTAATCTCGTGCTCGTAAAAACCACCTTTCAACACTTTGTTTAGATGGTCTTTTAGCAGATAAGTGACTGGGATGGTCGTGGATTGTACTTGATCCACAGTGAATATTTCGTTAGTCCAATTCGGCGTATAACCTTTGGTGAACGTCATTTTGTGCTTACTTATACGAACACGGTCACCGACTTTAAATTTGGGTGGTTTCGTTGGACTGATTTTAGGCGCTGTGTTCTTCCTTATTCGTTCCAACACTATATGTTCGTTGGCGTCATTCACTTCACTAGGTTTCATACCAATGGTTCTGTGTGTTGTATTGTTGTACGATTTCAGTAATGTAGGTAGTAGATCCAACCAGCGGTAGTGTCCTTGTTCGCTGAAAGCTCGATACATGTGGGTCTTCAGTGTACGATTAAAACGTTCCACTATGGAAGCTTTTTTCTCACTATAGGTTGAGTAATGTTTCACATTATACTTTTTTAGCAACGCTTGTACTGTGCTGTTGTAATACTCCTTCCCGTTGTCTGTCTGTAAATACTTCATTCGGTTAGCGGCTAGTATAGGCTTCAACGCGTTCGTCACTTCTTTCCCGGTCTTCGTTTTCAATGGTACAGCGTACGCGTACTTGGTAAACGCATTGATTACAGTCATCATATACTTGTACCCTTTGTTCACTCGAGCGTATGGTATCATTTCCACAAGATCCGCTTGGTACAAATCGTGCATACCCTTCAGTTCAACTGCGCGTCTAACGAAATTCCTTCTCGCCGCTCTGTGTAGCTCTTGCGCAATATTCTTGCGTGTGTTGTTCATGGTTTAAGATACACTAACATAATACATGCGGTTAAATAAAAACTATGTATATATATATGTATAACAGTTCCTTTGTTTTCAGTATTTGTTAATTTCGTTAGTAAACTTGTATATGCCTGCAGGCGATAACTATTTCTGACGACTTTCCTAATATATATTATGTAACAGTCATAATTCTGCATGTATGTACATGCAAAAACACCACCTGTTAAAAACAACAACAAAAATTCTTACTGTGATATCTATAGTTATTGCCTCTCCATACTTCAGTTCGGACGATAGTAAACGTAAGTTTATGTACTATTATTATTGTAACGATATTAGTTCGTAATTTGTTTAAACGTTGATCTATGTACGTGACCATACGTACTTGTTTTCGTAATATTTGTTATAATACCTTTCCTGTTCCGGATTTATGATGTGTGTGTTGAAAGCCTTATGTATATATTTATATACAGCACATAATGTATATGATAATGAAGCAGGTACTGTTATTATTATAGGAACAAGAAGGATGGATCATAGAATAAATACCATATCAAAACAAGAGGAGGAGGATCTTCTCCATAAATGGTTTTTTTCTCCGAAACGGTTAACACCTGTAGAAATTACAAAATTAAAAGCAATAGTCAACAGGCCAAGCTCAAGTATAAGACCATTTCTAAAAGACTTAATAAACAATTTATAAAACCCCAGCGATCTACATCTCGTGTTTCGCGGCATGAGGAAAAACGGCGTAGGATAACAGTACTTGTTAAGGTAACAAACTACTTTTAATACACAATTTTTTTATCACTGTGTGTGCGTATGTTTGACTGTAGTGCAGAGAATACTATTTGAAAAGACATTAACTTATTTAGAACGGATCTGGCGATAACTATTTCTGTGGACTTTCCTAATATATATATTTTGTAACAGCGCTAATTCTGCCTGTGTGTATGTACATGCAAAGCTTCGGGCGATGAACGTGAACTTTCCTGATGACCACATCACCATCATTACTTTCACTAGTCTTCTTTGTAGCGAATATTCTGACATTGTATGGTTCCACCTTGCTTGATACAGACGTCTTCACTTCTCATAAATAATGTCGTTTATCACAAAATTCAACGCAGTTTCTGCTATTGAGTACAAACGTTGTGCAGAATTAACAGTGGACAAACAGTATCCGATCGTTAACATGTTGCATGTGGACACGCGATATGGGAAGTCTGTGCTTGTAACGTTGGAAGATTGTGAGCGCCGCTATCGTGTATATCTACCTAAGAGGTATGCTGACGTCTTTACAGATGAAGAACTCCGTCATATAAATCCCAGCGACCTACATCTTGTGTTTCGAGGGATGAAGAACCAGACAGCGCATGTGGAAATTGTATCTCGTTAAGGTAACAAACTACTTTTAATAAACAATTTTTTTATCATTGTGTGTGTGCGTATGTTTGAATGTAGTGCAGATTCTAATTTACAAAGTTTTGATGAATGGATTTTTAATTTATTTCACTATACGCCTCTGAACCTATATGTAATTATTTGTAACTGCTTTACCTGTTGCAGCAAACGATTATATTATTATTATTCAGTGATATATACATACATACAATTTACTTATTAAACACTTCAATGATTGTAACGTCTTACAATGACTATAGCATATTTAAATCTGTTATCTGTTTATTGGTCCTACATGATTCAAACCAAACGTGTATGTATGTATATGATTACGTTGTGTTTGCGTCTGTGTGTGGGCGCGTTGCGTATGTGTGCGTGTACGTCTGTGTGTGTGTGTGCGTACACGTGTGGTGTAACCCAAACGTGTGTACGTTGCGTTTGCGTCTGTGTGTGGGCGCGTTGCGTGTTTGGTTACGTTGCGTGTGTGTGTGTGTGTGTGTGTGTGTGTGTGTGTGTGTGTGTGTGTGTGTGTGTGTGTGTGTGTGTGTGTGTGTGTGTGTGTGTGTGTGTGTGTGTGTGTGTGTGTGTGTGTGTGTGTGTGTGTGTGTGTGTGTGTGTGTGTGATTACGTTGCGTATGCGTCTGTATGTGCGCGCGTTGCGTGTGCATCTGTGTGTGTGTGTGATATTTAACATGATTTTAATGTTGTTGTTGTATTGTTATGTTGCAGGTTGCTTCTTCTACAAGTACGACACACAATTATATATAAACTTTCGAAAAATATCAATTTCTAATGTATTTATTTTATTTCACTCTACACCTCTGAACATGTGTACAATTAATTTATTTTTTGTGAACTGTTACATCAGAAGATTTGTATGAATTTCAGCCGCCGTTTTCATGTGTGTGTATAATTTTAATTTATTTCGCTATACACTACTGAACCCTATGTGTGTGTAAACTGCAACCTTAAAACAGAAGTATTGTCTGTAACAACATAACAGGTAAGTAGTTCATTGACGCCAAATATATATATATTTCTAACAAGGATCAATCACACTGACTGCATTATAAAACTATTAATTATTTAATACATTGAAAATGAAGACGACGTTTTGACAACGAAAGAGAGATAGTGCTAAAATTATTTATTCATCACACCGACTACTCATATGATTACGATGTGTTTGCGTCTGTGTGTGGGCGCGTTGCGTATGTGTGCGTGTACGTCTGTGTGTGTGTGCGTACACGTGTGGTGTAACCCAAACGTGTGTACGTTGCGTTTGCGTCTGTGTGTGGGCGCGTTGCGTGTTTGGTTACGTTGCGTATGCGTGTGTGTGTGTGTGTGTGTGTGTGTGTGTGTGTGTGTGATTACGTTGCGTATGCGTCTGTATGTGCGCGCGTTGCGTGTGCATCTGTGTGTGTGTGTGATATTTAACATGATTTTAATGTTGTTGTTGTATTGTTATGTTGCAGGTTGCTTCTTCTACAAGTACGACACACAATTATATATAAACTTTCGAAAAATATCAATTTCTAATGTATTTATTTTATTTCACTCTACACCTCTGAACATGTGTACAATTAATTTATTTTTTGTGAACTGTTACATCAGAAGATTTGTATGAATTTCAGCCGCCGTTTTCATGTGTGTGTATAATTTTAATTTATTTCGCTATACACTACTGAACCTATGTGTGTGTAAACTGCAACCTTAAAACAGAAGTATTGTCTGTAACAACATAACAGGTAAGTAGTTCATTGACGCCAAATATATATATATTTCTAACAAGGATCAATCACACTGACTGCATTATAAAACTATTAATTATTTAATACATTGAAAATGAAGACGACGTTTTGACAACGAAAGAGAGATAGTGCTAAAATTATTTATTCATCACACCGACTACTCAATGTACGAGAGGGAGACAGGAGAAAGGGTATGGAACCTTGCATAGTTGAAACGTGTGAGAGTGAGAGAGAGAGAGAGAGAGAGAGAGAGAGAGAGAGAGAGAGAGAGAGAGAGAGAGAGAGAGAGAGAGAGAGAGAGAGAGAGAGAGAGAGAGAGAGGACGTTACTATTTGTTGACACAGTTGAAACAAGTGAGAGTGTGAGAGAGAGAGAGAGAGAGAGAGAGAGAGAGAGAGAGGACGTTAATATTTGTCGAATAAACTTTCTAATTTCATATACATGCGCTCGGTACTGACCACAGTTTGAGCATAACGTTTGACAACAAGAGAGAGAGAGAGAGAGAGAGAGAGAGAGAGAGAGAGAGAGTGAGAGAGAGGGAGTGAGAGGACGAATAATACAGAGGTTGGTACATCTGATCATATAGATTTAATATACATTATAACACGCGACAAATTTGAACTCATGTAAAGGTTGGTACACCTAATCATATATTTTAATATACACTATAATGCCGGTGAGCATAACGTTTGACAACGAGAGAGAGAGAGAGAGAGAGAGAGAGAGAGAGAGAGAGAGAGAGACATACACAACGTGTGAGAGAGCGAGAGAGAGAGTACCAATTATGATCATATATAGTTTGAATTTCCCACCACAGAAGAGAAAAAAATGTTGACAGATCTGCTCTATACATACACAATATAACACATATTTGAATTTCCCTCCCCCCGCCACAGAAAATGTTGACAAACCTGCTCATATAAAATATCTATACACTATAATAATACTACAGAGGTTGGTACACCTGATCATATAGATTTAATATACATTATAACACACAACAAATTTGAACTCATGCAAAGGTTGGTACACCTGATCATATATTTTAGTATACACTATAATGCTTCGAGTTGGAACCACCCCCCACCCACTGATATGAAAAAAAAAAAAAAACAACCTCCCACCCAACACCACCCACTGATATGCAAATCAGCTTTCTTAAAAAAATAAAAAATTATATTCACGGATGCTGGTGGTCCATTGAACATCATCCCACCAAATCAATTTAATAAAAAAAATAAAAAAAATAAAATAAAAAAAATAAAAAAATTTATTCGCGGAAATTCGCGGTGCTGTGGTCCATCGGGATGCTGCGGGTCCAGCGGTGGCGGCGTCATCTCTGAGATCATGTTTTTTAGTGTTTTTTTAGTGTTTTTTAAGAAGGCGGCATTCCTTTGTGGCTTTGAACTGTCATTTTCCCTCTACTAGTTCCCACGCTGATGCTCAACATTTGAGAAATTTCTCTAACTCTGATGGGTCTATTTGCGCGTAAAGCAGTTTCCAGCTGTCTCACATTTTCATCTGATGCTGCAACACGTGCAGGTCCGGGACGGGTCAAATCTTTAGTGGATTCTCTTCCTTGTCGAAAATGATTACACCATTCAACCACTGCCGTATGAGAATAACTATAGTCACCATATACAGCTTTCATTCTCGTAAAATTTCCATCGGCTGACGTCCCTCAGCAGCCAAAAACTGAATAACGGCACGCAGATTATCTTTGGACGGATTTTCTATCATAGATGCAATTTTTCAACCCAATCACAACGCTTAGAAAAGAACAAACTGCAAATATTTTTGACAGACGCGTCACTATTACTTAAATAGACAATATTTAATGGCGACGAAGTCATGGGTGCGCAGATCAAACGTGTTTCTATTGAACAATCCTCGTATTTCCGAAGTTACAAAGCGTTTCCGTGCTAGCGAGTCGATTGTGTTTTTCGGTTTAGCACGCGACGTTTTATTTTCTGTAAAACCAAAGTTTCCCCCAATCTTAGACGAGGCATCTTCAGTGGCTCGAGAACGCCTAACTCGAGTCACATGAGGATGCCGTATTGTAGTATCGGCGAAATTTTCAATTTACAGAAAAATGAAACAACGTGTGTTAAACCCAAAAAGTGTTGTTAACTGTGAGAACGACGAAACCTTAGGAACGAGGTGTCGATAATTTAGTTATCCCAGCCAGTTGCATTCGTTGTACATACAGCTACAACCAGTCCATCTTCTGGATATTCCTGCTCCTCATATCCACCCTCCACGTCGTGTCTCCAAGTTCTTAGAGGTACAACGTTAATTACCGCTCTTTTTAATTATCACTATACTAATACAACATTATCTTTACTGGGTGTTAATTAGTCACTTGTTTGTGTGTAAAATATGATGTAAAGACAATGTTAGTTAATAAATTATAGGATTTATATCCAGGAACGGTAATTAATGTTAACATGAATTCTACTGAAGCTCCAAATAATTTTATTTGTTTACATATGTATGACGATTATGCATACTATGTCATTCTGTCGAATATTCCGTATTCCGTATTCTGTATGATATTTGTTCCCTATCTCAGGTACGTATTAAATAAATAAACGCATACACCAATTTCAGTATACTTGAGGCATTTATTATTTTCATACTAGTTCTTATTTAACATATTATGCTCATTTGAAATATTAAATATCCTCTACTTCAATAGCAATTCATCTTACGAGCTCTATCTCAAGGTTTTAATTTGAGTTTCAACGTTAATAGTCATTAACTTTACTAATTACACAAAATTTATTTAAAATTGGATTCATGTTTTTTATGGTATAAGAATTATCTTTACTAAGACACACATGAGTGTTTTAGTATGCCAAAGCTTTTACTTGAGTTCTTTTAATAGGACAGACAGGTGTTTGTTAAGTATTAATTAATACATAAAATTTTACTTTTGGTAAGTTATTCCTTTCTACGGCGTCTGATCTGCGTAGAGTTCATCGCTCACTCCTTCGATTGATGATGTCATTGAAGGTACGTATCTCATCTCGTGATTTATCCTTGTACACCGACTTCACTTATAATATCACACCCCGGCATCTTCCGATATTGCAATAGAATACTGACAGGTAAACAGTTTTAGTGTTAGATTTTTTGAAATTCAATTTACGGTTTTCACAAGACTGTTATAGACACATATTGCGATCTTATTCATTTTATAAGTTATGTACTACTATATTCTTAGTTCGCACTTGTTAATCTCGATCGTATTGCATACGTTGTTATCAGCTTGGTTCTATGAAATAACGTATAAGTGACACTCCTTCACAATCATTTATACATATTGGATCTTAGTACTTTTTCAGTTAATTCGCGGACTTTCACTATCAACGAATTATGTACTTCCGTCACGACTCCTAACTGTTAATTTACGTTTTTAAGAAAATTATATCATACTTCCTCAACACTTCTGATCGTCACTCCGAAAATTTACTATTAGACTTCTGACTCTCTCACTCTCTCAAAAATTTATCTTAGACTCCTCTGTTTTTGTTCTCGGCTTATTTTATATACTCAATCCACCGAATTCCCACTCTAGATTCTCTTCGCCCATCAGTTCCTTCCCATTGGTTATCGTTTATCTCTTCCACGGGAATACCCTCCTATTTTCCCTCACTTGATAATCTGCCAAATTCCCATTCGTTTTCGTTCTAGCTTTCTTAGAAACTTGCTATTAGAAACCCGCCTCCGTTGAGCTCTGGCTTCTGATAGGATATTTTGTTTCCTACCACCATCGGCTTCCTTTTTGGATACACCCTTCGTCCATGGCGGTAGTCAGATTTCACGCATGTCAATCATCCTGACCTTTATTCTTCTGTTCCTTTCAGACAAATTTCTCTAATTGCCACAGCTGCATCTGCTTAACAAGTACACTTAACGTCGCTATAAATTTCCCAGTCTTCCCTTGTCATACCCCTGCTGTGACTTCTGCTACACACAAGCGTGACCAATTTCTGCGATGTCTTATTCTGTCCATCTGCGTCCTTGTTAGTTCACACGCACTTGGTGTGGTCGTTTCTAAGTAACGTCACCTCTGCTACTGTTTCTCTGTGTCTTAGCTAGAAACCTCTCACTTTACTTCGATCCCCGCCGTCTTTGTTAATTGGTTTACCCATTGTACCCGTATCTCACCGGATATATCCTTTGTTCGTAGTATAATACATCTGGTCGATCTCTTCCTTTCATTGAGAACAGTGTCTCGTTGCGTCGTTGATGGGTTCAGACATGTGGTGTGGCCTGTTCTTCGTTATTCTGTATCTGCTTCCCGCGACGATAGCTTTCTCAGTAATACTCCCGTGACTCTGATGTCTTTGTTTTCTTAGTTTACAGCTCGACACCCCTTAATTTCTGTAGGTGACCATCTGCTATCTCGGATTTATGGCCTGTCCAGAACCATGCTCGGCCGTAGCTGAAGGATTTTACGCTCCTTTTGTCCTAACTGCATCTGGTAATGTCCGTTCATTCGTCATTGTCAAATCAACAGCTGCCTCTTGTGTCATCTTTCTTTTATACAAAAACAATTTTTCAGTTTTGGCGTTACAGAGGCCTACATTTTTTTCCTGCGGTTGAGCGGACAATATTCTAGTATCCTGCTAGCCTATCTGTCGTTGCTCATTCGCCGTATAGTACAGTCACTGAAGCCAAAAAAAAGTAGAAATTGCAAATTAAGTGGCTTCTACGAGATTTTTTGCATATGGCTAGATAAAAAAGTAAGAAAGAATTTAAAAAAAGTTTACAAAAATTCAGTTGCGGGTTTTCGAAAGAAGGGAGGGGGAAGGTACACAAAATTCATTTTTCGTGATTATCTTAAAAAATATTAAATTTATGAGAAAAATACGAAATACCAAAAAGAAAGAGCATAAACTTCTGCATAAAAAAGGTTATTAACATTGTTTTTGTCAGGGCGATACTTTTAGTAGAAAAATTAATTCAAATTTGGCCAAATTTTCACAAGGTGGACTTTCACATAAAATGCATGTTTATACTCGTATAATAGACATGCAATTTTTTCAGGAATATAAGTTAAAAACTCATTATTATTCATTTATGTATATATTATTATGTATAATTTTTACTTATTTATTACGCATTATAATAAAAATGTTATTAAAAATGCACTTTATAAATATAATCAAAAATAGTTTTTCTTCCAATCATTGAAGATTTTGACAATAAAATAACTTTTAAAACACAGATAAAACAGAAGAATTTATATTTAATACTAATTGCATAGCATTAAATAAAGATCCCACAAACAAATATCAAACACAAATAACAAATATACTAAAAAATAGTACCCAAATCATAAATCCTAAAGACTCCTTTAAATATAAAATGGATAATACTTGTGCACCAAAATTAAATTCTTTAATAAAATTACAACACAAAATCAATAAACCTATCAGACCTTTAATAAACGCTAGAACCGCACCAAAATATCAAATATAAATAAAATATAAAATATAAATAAAATATCAAATATCAATTATAAAATATCAAAATTACTAACACAAATCTTAAAACATAAAATTGAACTTCCAGCAAAATACAATATAAAAAATAGTGTCGAACTCACGGAACATTCAATATCGAACTGCGTTAATTCAATAACTGTACGGCGCATATACCAGCTGTCCTCGCTCTCCCTAAAATTCTTCAACTTTCAGGGTCTGTTCTTTTTATGCCCATGCACGGATATAAATTCTCACTACGTAGAAGAGAAACCTCAAATATTGTAGTTTTACGTACAATAGTTACATATTAATATTTTTTTTAGTTTTTAACTATCAATATTAATACGCGCAATGGACATATTTTTGCATTCGTTAATAAAAGTTACATTTATTTAAATTTAACTAAATGTTAACAATGCTTTACACCGCAGTCTTATAGAAGACACTTTGACCAATACGTGTTCATAATTTTGTTAAAAAATATTTATTTCGAAAATTTCTGTAGAAATTTTAAGTTAAGAAAATGATGTATACTTGCGAACTCAAAATAATTATAAATTTTAAAACTCGCTCATTTTATGCCAATAAATAAATACTAATTTTTATTATTTTTTCAAAAACCTATATTTGTAAAGTTCATATTGTAAAGTTTTTTTTTTAATGTAAATACATTTGTAATAAATTGTTAATATGTTTATGCATTAGTTGAAAAAACTAAAAAACAAAAACGTTATTACTTTATTTTAAGTATTTATTAATAATTTAATTATTTTCTTTTCATTCTATGTAAAACTGCAAACATTTAGTTTTAAAATGCTTTTTGATTTTTGTCTCTACGACTATTATAACGGATTTTATTAAAATTTGTATGTTCCAATGTTGGAAAAAATTAGCCTTCCCGCTCATCGGGGCGGACTCCGACAATCAATTTTTTTCTAATATTTCAATTCCATTTTTCTCACAAAGTATTGGCCTGACAAAAACTTGATAAATATTTTTTTTATAGAGAATTTAATGCTCTTTAATTTTTGTAATTTATCTTTTTCTCGTAAATTTGTTATTTTTCAAGATAATTGAAAAAACTAATTTCTTGTACCCCCTCCTCTTTTTCGAAAAACCGCGACGGAATTTATGTAAACTTTTTTTAAAATTGTTTCTCACCCTTTTATCTAGCCTTATGCAAAAATCTCGTAGAAGTCACTTAATTTGAATTTTTTTCCTTCAGTGACTGTACTAGTATGTTTCCGTACCGTATCAATCTACGTTACTCAGCTGTCACATTTGTACTTTCTTTGAAATTTCTTCGCTCCCTTATTATTTCATTTCTTAGATGATGCAGCCGGCATATCCGACAATAAGATCTTTTCAAACAATCCATTTCAACCATTGCCAATTTTGCTTTATTCCTTTTTGTCATCTGCCAACATTGTCTTGCAAATTCTTGGAGTTTGTTGTCCATGACGTATCCGTTGATTAACTAAATATAAGAATATCACTACCGACTCAGAACACAAAGTTTTTTGTCGTTAAAAACGTAAAAGTTTGACCTCATACCCTGAACCAGTTTTCGCTCATTACAAGTTTCGTCAGAGGCTTCCACTGGTAGCGCTGTCCACCAGCGACGGCGCCGACTTTTGAAGGATCGATGTTGTGTGTGTGGGGTGTGATATATTCAAATAAAATGTGTGATTTGAATTGTGTCTGCTCGTTTAGGATGTCGTTTTTATGTGTTTTCGTGTGTTTGTATATTTCCAATTGTTCAAGAGTGTCTAGTTTTCGGTCTTTTGTGTGTACGTGTAGACTATCCACGTTGTTGTCGATGTTTGTGTATGTGGGGTTTGCTTCAATGAGGTGGTTTGCAAAGGTGGATTCGGTAGTGGAGTGTAGTGCCTTTGTGTGTTCAATGCATCTTTGTTTGAAGCAACGTCCTGTCCGGCCTGTGTAGAATTTGTTGCAATCTGAGCAGTTTAGTTTGTAAACACTAAGTAGATCAAATTTGTTTTGTTCTTTGTGTGTGTGTTTTGATACTGTGTGTTCTGTTTCGTTTGTAGTTTTGTATGCGATTCTGTATCCTGCTTCTTAAATTTGTGGGCTATTTTTTCAGCGTGGTTATTGATGTATGTTAGTGTTATGAATTTGTTATTTTCTGTCTTTGTCTATTGTTTGTTTTGTGTTTTCTGTAGGAGTTTTTTGACTATTGTTCTGTTGTATCCATTGGATTCTGCTAGATACTTTATCTTGTTTAGTTCGTCTTTGTAGTCTTTTTGCATATACTTTAATTAGCTGCACAATTGTTCTACATAAATTAATTTTAACATTTATCGTTATTCCAGAGTAGAGACGAGAGCAAAGAGTTTGATTTTTGGATATCCATTCGTCCGTGGTGAGTAAGCCTATAGTTAATAGCTTTATCCCAATATCCTTATCTTCAAACTGATACGGCTTAAGCCCAAGTATATTTATTAATTTTCTACTTTAAGAGGTTTTACTTTATGAAGAGGAAGGGAACTTAAAAATAGAATAATCAATGCTACCAGTTAACGAGGTTTGACTTATCACGGGTAGATTGTATTTATTTACATTTAAGAATAGTCAAGCGTTTTAATATAATCTAAACCAATTTGAGTATTTCAGTTTTTAATTTATTACCTGTAGTCTTCCCATGTTTGTGTTGTAATTACATTAGACCGTTATCAAAAGACGACACTTGATTCACGACGCCAGTTGAAGAGGCAAACCGTATTATCGTAGACTGTAAGAGTGTGTCAGGACTCTACAATTCACACGCGGTACTCAGTTGATCATCACTTAACAAATCAAGTCCGTTTCAACCTACCCAACGTGTTGTGTTGTCAACGGGAACTCGCGAAAAATGCAGTCGATTTGATAGTTCTAATTTTGTAGTCCGTAGGGTAGATAGTTCTAATAATGTGTATCTATGGGTTTCAAAACACTGGGCTTTCTACAAGGAAGGGTTGTTAACACGTCACTTAACCCCGTACCAGGAGGACCGGGAACCTTGATTTTGGGGTTTGCTACCCCTAGAAGAGTTGTCTACACCATGACTTAGGAGCCACGTCTACCCCCGCAGTAGTCCTGCTAACTTGGACTTTGGACATCACCGTTCGCTGCCAGGCAGCTCACTCGCTGCTGCCCTTGATATGAGACCTCCTGCCGCTCCATACCATCCTGCTAGACCTATACTCTAGTTACCCCAGAGCAGCTCTATCTGAAAAAATATTGAAAGAAAATTAGAAGGTCTTTGGACCAGTATGTTGTAATGGAGAATAGAGGATCAGATCTAATCAAGAAATAGACTCCATTCTTAGACAGGGAGATACCGTCCGATTTATAAAGTCCACAAGAATCAGCTGGATAGGACGTGTAGAAAGAATGGACAACCAAAGACTCCCCAAAAGGATAATCAATGGGACACATAGATGGGCGGAGAAGATGGGGCAGGCCAAGAAAACGATGACAAGACGACGTGAAAGAATACCTGTCTAGGATGGGTGTCGGCGCGTGGTTGACCAAGGCGGACTCCATGATCGGACTATCTGGAGGCGGATAATTAGGGATGCCAAGGTCCATCCTGGACTGTAGTGCCGGATATGATGATGGTGATGTAGATAATGTGTATAGTTCTTTAAATAGGAAAAATATTTCTTCAACAATATTCCTTACGCGTGAAATAGTGTCTTTGTTAGAGTTCATAACGAGTACTTAATTATAATAATAATTGACCGAGCGAAGCGAGTTCTCAGTTTCAACTCGACCGTTTGCCATTTGCCTGTCTGTCTACGGGTTTATTTGTCTGTTTGGAGTATAACTCACACATCGACCAACTTTCGTAAAACCTAGAAAACATGACGATAATTTTACCCTGCAGAGTTATTTTGTGTTTGGGATTGATCCCTTCCAAAACTAGAGGGGCAGGAGGCAAAACTGTGAACGGTAAAAAATCTCAAAAGCCCACGTGGCTAAATATTCCAAACAATTGCATTAAAATTCCCTTTCGTCTGACACTCGGCTGGATTTTTAAACTTTTCCCAATTTGTATCCTCATTTTTGGGTACCTGGGGCCAAACATTTTGAAATTTCTAAAACTGTACAGTATATTCGGATTCTGGTTAAAATTCTCTTCAATTTGATATTACACATTAAATTTGAAATCTTAACAAACTTTTTCCCCACTTCGAAAAACCAGACGTCCCAAAATTTTGTAAGTTTCAAAAACAAACTTGAAACCCTTGAAAATTAACTTAAATTCATTTGAAACCCTTGAATGACGATTGCGATTTTTTCATTATTTTTACCCCCACATTATTTTCTCTCGCTCCCCTATTTTTGCAGGGATCAATCTCAAAAACAGTAGGGTTCTGTAGGGTAACCGTGTGGATATGCATCCCATGTTTTACGAAAATCGGTTGATGCGTTCAATTGATATCATGAGACATATCCCAAACAAAGTGATAGATAGATAGGCAAATAGACGTCCAGAGCCGCGATACGAACGTAGTATCACCAAATAATAAAACTTGTAGTAAAGTCCAGTTGGTTGAAACAAAGTTTCCATGGTCAGTTTCTGGGAGTAACAAGAAGCGATAGACTTGAAAACGTACCAGTCACGGAAAGAGTTGGAATTTATAACACAAATAAAAGATTAAATAATGTCTAGAAGGGTGTAGGGCCGTTAACACGATGGAGTACGAACGCCTGATAAAGCAAATCCTATTGTTTAGACTCAAGAGGAACATAAAATGTTGACTGGGCGAAAAGAAGATGGGTCGATTAATGAGTCACAACGGACCCAACTGCTTGTGGGAGAAGAAGAAGAAGATGAAGAGAAACTCTCAGTAGTTCGAATTCGTTGAATAGTAAAATGACTAGCCTTCAATTACGTAAAGTGCTGATTGAGTGATTAAAAAAAAAGTTTTAATATAAAAAAAACATTCAAGTGCTTTCCAAGATATCTACCAAAAAAACTAGAAACATACTGGTTTGATACTTTTTTCACATAATCAGTGATACCGTACTCGATATGTTTCCACTTGTCGATTGTTCAGAAGTTCATTCGTCACGTAAAATTATTCATCAACATCATCGTCTTAACCAAGGATTAAAGCAAAAATGATTTACTCCAGTCGAAAGCAGATAAACTAGAGCTGGTTTCATGCCCCACAACTCTCTGTCCTTTCGGCTTGTTTGGCGATGCGGCAGTCATCCACTGGGTTAAGTTGTTCCAATCATTTTAGTCGATAGATATTGGGCAATTATATCAAGTATACTCATAATATTCAGCTCCTCCAGTATATCGATACTTCTTTTGCGATCTTGAAGAATATATCCTGGCACGTCCCAGAGAAATCTCATTTCGGCCGCTTGAACACAACTGGACTGGGACTTCGTCGAAGTCCAATTTTCAGACACATAAAGACGTGTGGGAAGGGCCATCACCCTGTAGAACTTCAGGGGTGTTTCTTCACTCGTTGATTTTAGAATTCTTCTAATGGTCCCACGCATATGGTTGGTTTGCGCAGCCTATTCACCGTATCTTTTTTTGTAATAGAAGACACATTGAGGCAGCAAATCAAAAACCCTCCTACCCGTCTGTATTTGTCATCCTTAGTACTAAAGAAAAAGAAAAACTTAAGTACTACTAAGAAAAAGAAAAAGAAGGAGGAGGAGGAGGAGGAGGAGGAGGAGGAGGAGGAGGAGGAGGAGGAGGAGGAGGAGGAGGAGGAGGAGGAGGAGGAGGAGGAGGAGGAGGAGGAGGAGGAGGAGCAGAAGAAGAAGAAGAAGAAGAAGAAGAAGAAGAAGAAGAAGAAGAAGAAGAAGAAGAAGAAGAAGAAGAAGAAGAAGAAGAAGAAGAAGAAGAAGAAGAAGAAGAAGAAGATTAGAGCAGACCAACAATTTTAAATATTTAAGCAGACTAATCAGGATAGAACTTAATCTTGAATTAAACGGAATAAATCCTATTGTAGTCCCAAGCCACGTGTTTGTTAACCAAATACACTGTACTCACCGTCTATGGCTTTTTTCCGTGATGTTTTTTCCAGTTTACATGTTTCAAGGCACTTGCCTCATCATCAGAACTTATAAAATCAATCTATGTCATAAAAAATGACATTTGTCAAAATATTAAAAACACAATACGGCAATTAAACTATGTACATAAATTCGTTTTAAAAATGTTCGGTGTGCCTTGAGTACGGCGCGTGTTGTCTTGCAAGGCACACCGAACATTTTTAAAACGAATTTATGTACATAGTTTAATTGCCGTATTGTGTTTTTAATATTTTGACAAATGTCATTTTTTATGACATAGATTGATTTTATAAGTTCTGATGATGAGGCAAGTGCCTTGAAACATGTAAACTGGAAAAAACATCACGGAAAAAAGCCATAGACGGTGAGTACAGTGTATTTGGTTAGAACTTAATCACTAGTTTGTCTAACATTATCAGTATTATTCACAAGCGGCGAAGGTCGTGGTAATGGAATATGTTGTTTACCTGTACTACTCAACTGTCAAACTGTGTTACTGTCCTTGTTACTGTCATAGCTTATCAACTTCAAGTGAAGTAAAGGTTCGACAAGGAAATGTGTAAGAGTGGTCTCTCGCTCTCTCTCTCTCTCTCTCTCTCTCTCTCTCTCTACTTGTATTTCCACACTCCACTGATTAAAGACTTCCACTTTTAAACCCAATGACATATAACTTTTCAACTTGAATGACAGGTTTTAAGATTATAAACAACGGTGGAAAGGACACTTAGAAAGAATGTCAGATTCAAGACTGATCAAACAAGTCTGGACATAGCCCTATAAATCTATAGGACACAGGTACGTGGGTAGACCCAGGAAGAGATGGCTGGAGAATCTTTTTTTTCAGGCGGAACAGGTAGCACTTTGCCTATGCCGTAATGTGAAGATGATGATGAAGATAATGTACAGCTACCGGCGCATAGCTGAGCGCTTTGGTCCGGGAGCGGGAAGGGTGAAGCGCGCAGGGTAAATCATTAACCTTCCTGTAAACATTGACTCACGATATTGTGAATAGCCTTTTGTTCTGTAATGCCTCAGTGTGTTTCGCTCGTCGTCCTGATTGGTTGACTTCTGTGAATTATCTGTTTTGTAATAGTCTTGAGTCAGTAGTCGGTGTTGTCTTGCGAATCTCAATTACGTTTGTGTTAGTGCTCCGTGTGTCTGTTAGTGTAACTCATAAAATGAAACCATTAAAATTGTTCATAACGACTGGCATGAACAGTAGCCTAGCGGGAAATTTCTAAACGGTCAAAGCAGGGAAATAATTAACGATGTGTTTAAATTCATGAAGAAAGAGTCTGATAACAAAGAGGTGACGATTCCAGTTGATAGAGCTAGGGAGCGAACTGCTGCTGCTACCGGAGTTTCTGAACGTGTGGTGACCAAAATAAACAAAGAACTACGACAACTTGAAAATTCCAATGAGGAATTTCCAATGAAGTATGCCTACTTCATTTGTTACTCTGAACATGAAGCTAACAAAAGCGAAACCAGTAACTGGACTAGATAAGTTTGATCAGGGTGTTGTGGGCGGTTAGTGCATATATTTTGTACAATAAAAAAACAGTTGCCAACAGCAGAACTTTTGAGAGAAGACCTCTTCATGAAAAGAGTTTACCGAAAGTGAAAAAAGTGTGCGTGAAATCCTGAAAGAGCTGGGGTATCGTTGGAAAAAATTAGGGATAATAGAAAATTATTTATGGAACAATCTGATATCAAAGAAAAGAGAATAATTTATCTTCAAGCTGTCAAGAAATGTAGAGATGAAGGCCGTCCTATCATTTATATGGATGAAACATACATTCATTCTTCTCAAGAAAGTGAAAAAGTATGGTCAGACGACTCCACCCAAGGCATTCATTCTCCGATTTCTAAAGGAGATCGTATGATTATTATACATGCGGGAGGGGACACATTGCATTCCTGGCGCACTAACTGTGTGGAAAGCGTCGCCTTCTTCAGGAGACTATCATAAAAATATGAATAAGGAAAACTACATGAAGTGGATACGTGAAAAGCTGCTTCCAAAACTAGAACCTCAATCAGGGCGTGTGATTGATAACGCCATTATCATAACATTGAAGTAGAGAAAGCGCCCACATCAAATAGCAAGAAAGATGAGATGAAGCAATGGATGATTAGAAAGGGGATTCCTTGTTCAGAAACCACGCTGAAACCCCAGCTTTACAAACTCATTAAATTGTATAAGGGACAATTCAAAATAATGTTTTGAATGATATATTTTGGAAAATGAAGAGCATGAAGTGTTACGCCTCCTGCCCTATCATCCTGATCTCAACCCTATCGAACTAATTTGGTCTGAGGTAAACGGTTTTGTCGCAAGACAGACAATTTCGTTCAGTCTAAACGAAGTGAGACGATTGTGTGAGGAAAAGTTTACTGTAATGGCACCTGAAGAGTGGAAACCTAAAATAAAACATGGTCAAGAAGTGGAAGAGTATTACGCATCACTGGGACCAAACATAGGCAATTTTGTGGAGTCCTTCATCACCAACCTTGATAACAACCGCTCTTCAGACAGCAGACAGCTTGGACACGGACAGCACCAGCTCTGATAGTAACTGTGATACGGGAGGAATTGCTATAATAGTGTAATCTCATACAATGGGCACAAGTAAGATTTTTAAATTTCGCAAGATATCTTTTTGCTTACTCATACTTACCTTTGTGTATTTTTTTCTTGTTAGCTTGACAAAAAGTCATAAAAATCCGTTTATGGTTGTTTTAAAAATGTGTTTAAAAGTGTTAGTGTTCATTATTGTTATTTTATTATTACTATCATAATTAATTGATTAGTTATTACTAGTTTTAAAATTGAGAAAACTTAGTCAAAACAAAGATTTTCATAAATCTAACATAACAAAGAATTGCGTGAAGCGTTCACAGATGGGGAATGTTCCATTGTCTTTCCTGCGAAAATAAAAAAAAAATTTAAGATAAATATATTTTGAGTAATCGTTCAAGTTTAAGCTAGTTTATTTAATTTGATAACACTACAAAAGTAGCCTATCTGTCAAAAAAACCCACATTTAAAATGTTTAAAAAAGGGAATAAAAATGTGTAATGAACGCACTTGGGAAGCCAAATTTATTGTGAACATAAACAAAATTACATAAAACCAATTCAATTTGTATAGGCACCAGGAAAACAAATGTAATTCAGGTGAGATGAGACATCGCGCCGAGGGGCTGGTTATCGATTGGCAAATCGATGTTTTTGAGCTGACTAGTACAGTGAACTCAGGCGCACAGCTAAGCGCCGGTAGCCGTATTTATCTAATGACAAAATAGAAGCTGCGACAGACATGGAAGTTTGTGCTTTCCCTCATTTGTCTTGACTGTCCACCTGGTTGCTGTCAGCAGTATCGAAGGTGTTTCCGCCTCGCACCATATGTGCCGAATGTGCTACTGGCGGCCGTAGACTGCCAAATTCATCAGCAGATATTGCAAAATAAATTAAAACAATTAATACCGACTAGTTCTAGGTATATCACATTAACGTTATTGAGGTCTTCTTGATATTTGTTTTGTTAGTATTGCCGCAGTGTACTGGCATCAGCCTTTGTTTTGACTGCCAAGAAAGCGTATAGGTATTGTTGCGCGACATTTATATCTGAGTTATAGCTGCGGTCTCTTTGTGGTTTTGTAGACGAGCGCGTGAATGTCGACGGTGGCAAACTGTAAAGTACCTACCCGATAAGATAAGAAATGATTTATGATTTGTATTGACGAACGGCTGCCTTTAGGACTGTTAACTTGTATTCAAAACAACAGCAGTTTGTATACAAGCCGGTGCCAATTTTAAAGCTTGACCTTGAAACAGTTCCGACAGGCGGGGTAAGGAAGGACGGGTTATATGCAGTTGGAATTGAAAACATCCGCTGTCAACGGTTTGCATTGCTCCGCTACGCTCTGCTTACATCCTTGATATCTCGAAACTTTTCCTCAACACTTTCTCGGGTTGTGATCTTAAAATTTTACTTGGACTTTCAGAAAACGGTTAAGCAAAAAAAAAGTATAGGTCATCGCTTTGGAAAAAAGTTCCCCGTTGGATGAAAAAGTGCTTACGATCGCATACTTATTCGATGCCTGTTTGAAGAAATTTACAATTACATTAATAATTTACAGCTTTAGTATTTAACTACTTCTCCGAAAATGTATAAATTTAAGTATACCAAAGATTTGTAATAAATGACCGCAAACTATTAAAATATGATCCGGTATAAAGTAATGCAAATAGTCACCTATAGAGTAACTGCACGATATTTTTAAATAGACTATTAGCTTTGTCCTTGCCAGCTGTCGTCAAACTTTCAGATTGCTACCAGCGTGTATAAGCAGTAACAGAAATTTGTTAGTTATGCTTAAGACATTTCCAAGTACAGTCTTGTTTTGGTCACGGTCTGGCGGTGTAATTCTGAGACGTGCGTATTTGTATATGGTTTATATTAGTAATATCATCAAAATATCTGACAGTAAAACGAAACGATTGTCGGGCTTTCGATATAAACAAAAAGGAAGCAAAGTTAAGTGTTGTTAATAAAGTAATAAGTGTTGTTCTTTTATTAAGCTATAGTGTTATGAAAACTCTGAATTCGGCTCAAGAAAAACGGGAAACTCAGAATTCTTCTCGTGGAGTCCTCGCATGGATATTTGCGATTTTTTCAAAATTTTGACACTACAGTATATTATAATATTTTTCCTCCCGCTGTCTTGTTTTTGAAACGATCAGTTTAAAAAACAACATGTTTATATGACATTTTAGAGATAAAAATAGGGACACAAGGGCCATGTTTTACAAATTTCTGTTGATGCATTCACAAGAAAGTTATCGTAAGAATTGTCGTAACTAGGAGCTGCTTCTTTGGTTGGGGGGGAGGGGAGTTGAGACTAGCTTCCTACATTTTATAAATTCTCAAAGTGTCTGAGTAAACCCACGTGACGTATAATGCAATACGTATTCGTTATTTACCAAATGTTTAGTGATTGTCGTTATTAAGAAGACTTTATTTTATTAATTTACAAACATTGTCGTTTCTTTTATTTCTATGATTATTTATGAGGCTCATTTTAACAGAGTTACTGGCTTAGAAATAGGCCTACGTTGAGTGATTATGGAATTTCGATGAAAGTTTTAATAGCTCTGGAGGGAGGGATTGTTCCTTCCCCCCCACCACCGCAACAACACCCGTAGATATGCCACTACTAGAGGAAACCCGAAATCAACCCCGTTCCTGATCGTCCAAAATAGTTGCAGTTAATAATATTATTCAAAAACTTTAAAAATTCAAACATTTTGTAATAAGTATTAATAGATGTGGTTTGTTGAAGGACAGGAGTTTTGACGAAATAAATAAAGTCATCAGAATTTAGAGGGTAACTAATTGTAAAAATAAACATTTAGAATGGATACAAACGTAACAATACAGGTAGGAGTGTATTATCACGCCAGTCAACTCTACGCAACAGAAAGTACGCATCCTTTCGAGACATGTGAAATGTGTTGGTCGAGTTTTAGGTATCCTGAAAGAATATCAGGTTAATAACTATCCGGTCGAGCGACAAAATACGGAGTTACATAAGCACCTGAATTATAGGGTGTTCCAATCCGGATGGCAGCTAAGGGATTAAAAGACCCTTACTCTCGCCCTCACAACCGGCCCGGCCCGGTCAGGCAAGACCCGGGCGGTTCAGGCATAAGTATACGGTTCAATTCAAAACTATAAAATTTTTAACTTAGCTTATGTTCCAAAGTAAACTACGTTTTTTGTAATCTCCGTGAGATTCTGAGAAAAATGAGTCCAAACAACACATAATTGCGATAAACATGAGTATTTTACGGATTTCTAAAGCAAACACAGAATTGACGTACTTAATAAAGATTTTATAATAAAGAAATAAGTATGTTGGTGATAGCTTGATGATTATAAACAAAAATGTATTTACAATTTACAGTCATGGTGCAAAATTACGTCGGTAATATAAAAATTTGTACTTTTTCTACACTAACAAATGCTGTCTTGTATGTAATATTCACAAAAAAATTATTTTATTTAAAAATGTATCCCAATGAAAAAGAAAAAAGTACAGTTATTTGATATATGGAATACACACACATTGCATCCGTGATTATCGATGAAAATTAAATAACATTTGCAAAATACTAATTTCTAAAGCCAAAATGAATATTAAATTAGTTGACTTAGTTGTACATCTAAAACATATCACAACCACATCGTGTTTGGAGTCATTTTCTTTAAAATTTTATGGATATTACAAATATGCTAAACTCGTCTGTTAAAAAATTCATATCATAAAAGTTGCAGTTACGTAGTGGACGCCCCAGTAGATGTCATACCCCAGGCGTGCTGACCAGCTGCGCGCGCGCGCTTGTGTGTGTGTTAGTAAGGGTCTCCTAATCCCTCAGGACCTATGCGACTTGGAACGCCGTATTAGACTTGAAATGCAAAGTTACCAAGCAAGCGATGTTTTTAACAATAAGAAATCTGTTTCTTTCACATCTTTAGTATAACTCTAAATGATCAAGTTGTTTTTTTGGATTTTCTAACAGACAATTGAATTTATTGAAGGCTTATTACTTACTTTGTTTCATATCTACGTTACATTACTCAAGCAGTTATAATTACTTGTACAATAGTTACCAATCTCTAGATCTAGATCTGAGTCTCTCGTCTGACTACTATTGTGTGCTACGCACTGCCATCCTCTGGATTGGGCACCTCTCTCTCTCTCTCTGAACTCTCTATCTCGTATTTATATGTGCAAGTTGTTTATGAAGGTGTCTAAAACGGAGCTTCAGGTGTTGACAGAAAAGTCACCCCTAGGTATCGTTACATAACCGTTACAGGTGAAATTCGTATACAAATGTTTGCTCTAAATATCAGATGAACATACAAAGGTTACTTGTTGACCAGAATGACGTCTCGACGTAACTATGAGACAAAATAATATAAAAGATTATTACTACTATATACTACGTAATAATTATTATACAACAAATGACAGTTTTGAGAGCAATAGGAAATAAAACATTAAGGGATTAAAATTGGAATTAAATAAGAAAGGAGGAATTGAAAATAGACTACACAACACTTTGGGTTCAAAATGGGAAAAATTGGATGATCACCTAAGCCGTATGAAAATTAGGAGAATTATCAAAGTAGCAAAAAATACGTTTCCACTTGTCATCCAAGCAGTATTTTCCTTCTCATGCTTATTTCCATCAATATTTTCATATTTCCATACTTATTTCTATTGCCAATATTCAGGGTCGTCCAATCCGTTCCGCGATATTCCCTTCTATAATGGGCGAGACATTTGACTTCTAACGCGGACTCCCCTCGTCTATTACCCAAATCCTCAACACAGCCAACACACTCCATTCTTGATCTTCCACTTGCTCTCCTTGGACCCGCTTCCATGACCATCTCTGTCTTTCTTCCATTTTCATTACGTGATCAAACCGCTGCAGTACTGGGTAAAAGACGTATAAATCGTTGAAATAAAAGTATGGAAGCATGGTAGCAGGCCCGAATTTCCCATTAGGCACACTAGGCACGTGCCTAGGGGTGGCAGGCTCAGGGGGGAGCGGAACGAGGTGAAAAATTGTTTGTTAAAATTTCATGTTTTCGGTTTTTTAATTACAGTATTTGCATTGGGCACTTGCATTATGGCCAAATTTAATAAAATAATTTTGAAATAACCTTTAATTATATCATTAAATAACACAGTATTGACACTGGGCCTATCAATAGCGGTGGTCGGAGCGGAGCACGGTAAAACACTCAAGAGTTTGTCTGATACCCGTTGGAGCGCTAGAGAAGAGGCCTGTAAGAGCCTGTGCGGGAATTTATAAAGTGATACTGGCTCTGGAGCATTATTATATATGTTATTCATGCGACAAGAACAACTTCAATCAACATTTCCAAATACTGCAATAGCTCTTCGTATGTATTTGTGCACAGCTGTCTCTAACTGTTCGGCAGAACCTACGTTTTCTGTTTTAAAAAGAATTAAATCATGTGTTAGATCCACAATGAATGAGGAAATACTCAACTCACTCTCAATCCTGCACGTTGAGGCAGAACTTTTAAACAGTGAACAAATAAACTTTGAAGGCCTTATTGAAGAATTTTCACTGATCAAAGCAAGACGAAAGCCAATGTAAAATTAAGCCATTTGTGTAATTTGGGATCTTATTCAATCACTCTTAAATTATTTGTTCTATTTATCCAATTTACATTACTTTCATTGATTTTACTATGTTTGATGATAAAACCAAACCATGTAAATCAATAAATAAACCTATAAGAAGAAAGTAGGTCTGCGTATATTACTTGTTATAAAACTAATCTATGTGTTACTAAAGTGTACACGTAAATAAATATTAATAAAAGTTAAAAAAATGTAGTCTTTTTCACAATTCCATCACATTTCCCTTTTAGATTTAAGATCAAATGAGATATTTGCAATAGAGATAGTTGAAATGACTATTTTCAGCAACTTTTTTTCATTCAGCAGTCAAGGAGAATTGAATATATAGAAGTTACTTGTTGGGGGAGGGGGGCGCTAACAATAGTGCCTAGGGGCGGCAGGACACCTAATTCCAGGCCCGCATGGTACACTCCTGAAGAAAAACAGGCACCATGCCTGCTTTGGAACATAGAAGAAGTAACTATAACCGCAGATTATTTAGTGTGTACATTTTCTGGTTGATATCATCAATCTTGTTGACATCACCCGCGAATCCGATTACGACACTAGAAGTATAGTTACCACAACACTCAAGTGGAGTTTCGACACCTTGAAAATTAATCAGTTTCAAGTAGTTTACATAATTACACAGTCTGTACTATTGATAGGCATTTCGTCACTTCCATATTCACATTAACTGTGATATACGATATTTCTATTTTTGTCACAAGTCGCACAGTCCCCGCGATCATAAAACTCATGTACGGTACATCGCACAACATCCTTATCGAATTCGTCTACATCTGTGATTCACTTTTTGCGAGACTTATTCTGTGGGGACAGAAACTTGCTGTCTACAGCAGAGGTCTCCAAACCTTTTCACTTGAGGGCCGAATTGAAAAATCTTGGAAGTCAGGCGGGCCACCAACACACACACACACACACACACACACATATATGTATGTATGTATAGTAAACTTATTTTTTTAAGTTTACGAAATAATCAATTCAAAAAATAGGTATTTAAATAAAAGTTAAGCAGACTTATCCGAAGAAAACAAATTCATTTATTCAAAATAATGTAAATACAAGTAAGGAAAAAATAACATTCAAAGATATTTCTTATGTATTATTTTTGGCTCCCTTATGTACATATGGGATGTGTGGAATTCCTTCTGACATATAATGTCTGTCCATTTTGGGTCAAATTTTGATGCTCCTATCACTAGAATGGATTTCAAGTGTTCGTCTGATAAGTTAGTACTGTACTTTCATTTTACAGGGGGAGCTAGATCCGAGCGCAAGGGGGAATAGGAATCTTCGCTTTAGGTCGATGCGAGGGAAATGCGTGATTCGTTCAACGCAGTCAGACGAACAAGCACATTAACCACGTAAATGTTTTAAACTTGTACAAAATATTATAACATTTTACTGAACTTATTTCTTGTTTAGTTATTTAGTAAAATGGTATAATATTTGAAGTATTTTGACGATCTATTTAAAAGCTGCACGCAGAATCGGTCGGGTTGTAGCGGGCCGGACAGTAACCCTTCGCGGGCCGGATCCGACCCGCGGGCCGTAGTTTGAAGACCCCTGGTTACAGAATATAAGCGTTAATTGTTAAATCGAAAATTTTCATGTTTATTCCTTCTTACGTTATTCGCTGAACACTGAAAGGAACGAAGAACGCACCGCTTCTGTTTCTTTTTGGGTGTCGATGGGCACTACTCACTTATAGTTACGTTTTGTCGTTGGTTACAACGCCATTACGGTAACTGTATACACTGAAAACTGTTTTTTCCTTTGACTTATTTCTAATATCCTGGTTAACAGTTGTCGTTTTAAACGATTCACAGTTAAAAATATTTGGAGTTCGTTGTCCATGACGTGTCCGTTACTTAACTAAATATAATTAATTCACTACCGACTCAGAACAGAAAGTTTTTTATGGGTAAAAACGTAAAAGTTTTATCTTATAGCTTAAACCAGTTTTCGCTTTTAAAAAGCTTCTTCAGAGGCTGCCGTTGGAAGCACTGTCCGTCTTGTTCTTGGCGACGGTATCCACTTTCGAAGGATCGATGTTGTGTGTGTGGGGTGTGATATGTTCGAATAATGCGTGTGATTTGAATTTAGCATAGACTTAACAACATCCCACTTGATGAAAAAGACTACAAAGACGAACTAAACACGATAAAATATCTAGGAGAATCCAGCGGATACAACAGAACAATAGTCAATTAACTCCTACACAAAACAAACAACAGACAAAAACAGAAAACAACAAATTCATAACACTAACATACATTAATAACCAAACTGAAAAAACAGGCCACAAATTCAAAATAGCAGGATACAGAATCGCACACAAAACTACAAACAAAACAGAACACGCACTATCAAAACACACACACAAAGCACAAAACAAATTCAATCTACCTGGTGTTTACAGACTAAACTGCTCAGATTGCAACAAATTCTACATAGGCCGGACAGGACGTAGTTTCAAACAAAGATACATTGAACACACAAAGGTACTACACTCCACTACAGAATCCACCTTTGCAAACCACCTCATTGAAGCAAACCACACATACAAAAACATCGACAATAATATGGACATTCTACACGTACACACACAATGCCGAAAACTAGACAGTCTTGAACAATTGAAAATATACAAACACACGAAAACACATAAAAACGACATCCTAAACGAACAGACACGATTCAAATCACACGCATTATTCGAACATATCACACCCCACACACACAACATCGATCCTTCGAAAGTCGATACCGTCGCCAAGAACAAGACGGACAGTGCTCCCAGCGGCAGCCTCTGAAGAAGCTTTTTAAAAGCGAAAACTGGTTCAGGCTATAAGGTAAATCTTTACGTTTTTACCCATAAAAAACTTTGTGTTCCGAGTCGGTAGTGAATTAATTATATTTAGTTAAAAATCATTAAAACCAAAACATATAGGCTATACTACAACATTCAAACACATTTTCCGAAGATGATAATGATGATGATGATCCTCGTTGCTCTTTACGTCTTCTTCCACATTTTCCACCCATCTTTTCTAAGGTCTCCCTCTTCTTCTCCCACCTGGATCCCCATTTAATACTTTCTTCACAGATCTGTTGTCCATCATGATCTGCCCAACTAATACTACTGCTTTATATCTCAGTAACAATATCTGGCTCCCCAAAAATCCTCTCCAGCTCTTCGTTTGTACGTATTTTCATTTGTTTCCAATATGAATATAGCGTAAAGTCTTGACAAAATTTCAAAATTTCATGACCTCAGGGCCCACAAACGAGATCAAAAATTTAAAAAGTTGTAAAACTCCCAGGCATGAGTAAGACTAAAGGGAATTTTAAGACAAATCCGTTTGATTGGAATTGCAGCGTTTATTGTATGCACAATAATTGTAACTTTACTGTACAAAACGTAGGATAACCGGGATTATCGTCATTTTGATAATTAAAAAATTATCTAATATCGAAATATACGTAATAACAAATGTATTTCGTTGAAAATAGGTGCGAGTTCTGCAGCTGAGGGAGATTACTAGTTAAATATTTATTTTAGGAAGCATTTCTTGGAGTTACAGCTTCGGAGCATCGTGCCGTGTGGTTGCGAAACATGAACAACCGCGAGTAACGACAGACGAAAAAAGGAAGCACATGAAATCCGGAGCTAAAGTCGAATACAAAAATTAGAATGTGTGAATATAGTAACAAATGATTGTCTTCTGGAATTAATGGTAGAAAGGAGAAGTTTGTGGAGAGCCATAACGAAAAGGTGAAACACGTTGACAGGGATCTAGTTTAGACACGCAGGATGGAACTTTGGTGATGGAAGGTGTGCAGCGAATGGGAAGAACTGAAGGAAAATGCTTACACTGGAGTACGTGAAGCAGATTGTTGGGGATGTTGTAGATATTTGGAGATGAAGAGACCGATTCAGGTTCTGAGAAGCTGGAATACGCATCAAACTTATCAGGTGACAGATGACAGAGACAGAGGGGGGAGGGAAACTAGAGAGATAAATACGCATTGAGCAGGGCGTCTTAGCGCCACTACTGTACCTCGACATTGGTGACGTCATACTAACTGACGACACTACTAACTAACCGAAGATTCTTACGACATACAAAAACATACACTGTTGATACAAGACATAACGTTGCCTA
Organism: Magicicada septendecula; assembly: GCA_034769895.1. Taxonomy (NCBI): domain Eukaryota; kingdom Metazoa; phylum Arthropoda; class Insecta; order Hemiptera; family Cicadidae; genus Magicicada; species Magicicada septendecula. The sequence continues at coordinate 103,282,295 of CM068373.1, read as the reverse complement.
GCTGGGGGCCTCGTGGAGGCGGAGACAAGTAGACGTGGGAGGCCGAGTCAGGTACAAGCTCCTGTAGCACCGGTTACACAGACTCAAAATTCCAGTCGCGCTACCGAACGCTGAACCGCACGCTTTGTTCCTATTTTCAGCCCTGATACCGCCGAAAATCGATTAACCCCGAGGCCTGGAAGGCAGTGTGTGCCAGGATGGGTGTTTTGGAAGGAGAAGGAGCCACCGGTAATCAGCCGTATAGCTCCATCCCACCCGCAACATCCCAGAGCCGTAGCCCCAGGCCCACCTGGTGGGGTTCAACCCCAACTACACTACGACTTGCACTGAGCGACCATCCTCTACCAGAACAGGAGATGCTGTGTGGAGGCTTCGCTGTGGTACTAAGGTTCACTGCATTTGATGTTGGCTAGGACCAGTGAGACGGAGGTGGTTCTGCCCCGTTTATAACTGAACCTTATAAAACCTTTTCTCGTTTATAAATTCGTAGTAGCCCCTAAAGAAGAACATATCTCGCAAATAAAACATATTATGGATTAAAAACACTTGGCATCTAGCTTCATCTCAAGAAGTGCGAAACGCAAAATGTGTAAAACACTTATCAGGCCAGTGCTGTTATACGCTTCAGAAACCTGTACAATGACAAAAAATAGCGAGAGACTTCTAGGTTGCTGTGAAAGACGGATTCTAAGAACAATATTTAGACGAGTACAAGAACATGGAATGTGGCGCAGGCGCTATAATTATGAACTATACCATCTTTACAAAGAGCCGGACATTGTCAGGGTAATCAAATTATACAGGCTAAGGTGGGTTGGACACATAGAGAGAAAGGAGGAAGGACAGCCTAAGAAACATATTTTGTAACAGAAACCAATGGGTAGTAGAGCAAGGGGAAGACCACGAAGTCGATTTAAAGATCAGATAGAGGAGGACCTCAGAAGGCTGAACATAAGAAACTGGGAAGCCAGGACACCCAGTAGGGAAGAATGGAGTCGACTCTTGGGGCAGTCCAAGACCCACCACGGGTTGTAGAGCTACGGCTGATGATGATGATGGTGATGATGATGATGATGATGTGAGAAGTGACCCACTAAACTAACATAGAGTGAGAAGTGACCTCTGTATTATGACGCCTGATATACAGAAGTAATCAGCCGTTTACTTCTGGCTTACAGACGTAAACGAGATCATAAATTTCAAGACTCGATTTTCAGACATAAATCGTCGTCATCATGATCATAATAATATGGTGCACTATCAATTGGTAAGTCCCGTATATCGCTGTTATCTCCAACTTGTCCTGCCCCACCCATAGACCTTAGGTTTCTTTTTAAGCAACCAAAGAGACTTCTCAGTTTTACCTCAAGCATTTAGCATTTGCCTGAGTGTCTGTTTGGGATTTGTCTCACGATAATGTTTAAATGAAGTAACCGATTTTCGTGAGATTGGTCACTGCCCGCAAATAGAGGGGCGGGAGACAAAAATGTCAGTGGTTTAAAATTGTGAAAAAATCGCGTGAGGTACCAAATTAAGTGCAACTGTAACCAAAGTCTAAATATAATGTTCAGTTAAAACAATTTTTTATAGTGGATGAAAAATTTTTTTAATCTCAAAAATTCATGTGGAGTACCGAATTAAAGACAATTTAACTAACGTCTGAATGTAATGTTAGGTTTTTAGAATTTAAATTTTTGGGGAACCCATGGCCAAAAAAAAAAGATTAGACATTGGAAAAAATTGTGAAAGTGCAGCAGAGAATCACACTAAAAGAAATTGTAACCCAAATGCGAATGTTTCTAAGTTTTAGTGTTTATTGCTTATGATTGTGTGCTCTGAAGACTTCTCATTGTGTCCTCTCAGTACACGGTCTTCTCCATCTTCTTATTCCTATATTCCTCACATCCTCCTCAACATTCTGGATTCACCTCTTCCTTGGCCTTCCTCTTGATTTCCTACCTACTGGTCCCCATTCTAGATTTTTTTCTGGGAATTCTGTGTGTCCCAGCCAGGCTAATCCCAAAACAACTTACTGGGGAGCCAACTCTTAGTTGGAGCTAAGATAAAGCAAAAAGTAGCTGTTGTCAAAAATACAATAAATACTCCTCTACGTAAAAGATGGGACATAGAAAAACTAAAAGATGTATATGTAAAGAATGACTATCAGCAGGAATCAGAATGATCACAGTTGCACACCACTATGTAAAAATTATCCCAATTAGCGCTTTCAAGCTTCACAGCCCATCGTCAGATTGGAATAGACACAAAATAAGTGGAAACAACCCCTTCACCCCTCTCCCCCACCATGCTCACACACAACAAGCTATAATATGAATGACCCTTCCAAATAAGGGGTTGTTTCCACTTATTTTGTGTCTATTCCAATCTGACGATGGGCTGTGAAGCTTGAAAGCGCTAATTGGGATAATTTTTACATAGTGGTGTGCAACTGTGATCATTCTGATTGTGATTTCAACCACTAACACAAATTTCTTCATTAAATATCAGCAGGACGTTAAAATGAAGTTAGAGATTAAACGTACCTCTAGCAACGTAGAAGAAGAAACACATAAAGGAAACTATACTTAAAACTGATGAAAATATAGTAGGAGAAAAGAAGAATAAAAGAAATAAGGAGTGGTACGACAAAGAATGCCAAGATGCAATAGAAGCAAAAAGAAAAACCAGGCTCAAATACATAAAAAGAAATACAACAGCCAATAATGAAGAATGTAATAGAGGCTGCAAGAGTGTGCCTCAGGAAGGAAAGAGAGGTGCTAAAAAGAGAGACAAAAAAAATAGTAGAAGACTCAACAAAAATATTGAAATTGTTTAATAATAAATGTAGGCCTACTTCTTTCAAAACAATGAGCGAGTTCGTCAGTTCCGGGAGCTTACTAGTTTCCTCTACGCTTACCATCAATTTCTTGCTTCCTCTTCTCCTCCCCCTTCCGCTGTGCCCAGCCCTCAAGACACAGTCGTTAACATTCCTTCCCCTCTTACAAAATGTCGTGTCCAGATTCGTCCCTCCTCTTCAGGCTTGTGTTCTAAAAGTGTTCTGTTTTCCTTTATTCCGTTCAAGGACCTTCTCGCGACTCGCTCTGTCAGCTCATTATTCTCCACATCCACATCTGAGGAGCCTCGATCCTGTCCCTCGCTCTCATTCCCCGTAGCACAAGTTCAATAACGTTATAACAGAATGCTCCACAACAACCTCTTCACCAGCCTCTTTTACATTTGTAGATCCATACTCATTGGCGTGCGCAGGGCGATTACAATGGGGGGGGGGTCCCATTATACCGGGGGATATGGAATACCCTCAGTAAAACTGTCTATAAAATTAACATTGAAAAAAAGAAACTGGTTTAATTAAAAACATATCATTATTTTATTTTGTATCTAAACAACGACAATAAGAAGAAGGAATGGAATAAACAAAAGCCTTAAATAATATTGTTACGACAGTCTTACTGATCGTCGTTAGGTACAATGGAAAACAAATTACAAGACACCAATGAAAACACTAATAACCAACTTTAATTATCACAACTAATAATTTGTAATCAACAAGATAGGCTCTTACAACAATTCAAGTAAAAATTGTCCACAGCAATAATAATGTCAACTATAAAGAATTCCGCACTAATTATAACACAACAACACTTCCCTGCAAACACTCGATTCGCGCTACAGAAATCGCTCAACACCACTGAACTGAGCAAGCCGGCTGCTATGGCTTTTTATAGGCTACTAGAAATTTTCCATCCCCAATGTGCATGGCACAATTCTGACGCTTATGCGTATTTCAAGTGGCCTCTTGAAGAATCCAGAACAAACTTGTACGCGGCCTTGACTGAGGCAACACCTGGCTACTATTGGTGGGGGGGACGAGTGGAGGAAGCTCTCGGCTGTTCTACGCGGTTCCATACGATTCTCGTTACAATATTTATTGACTAAATTTATTGAAAAATATGTACATAGTTTGATGATTTCAATAAACATTTATATCAAAGTTTGTAGGCATTACAAAATTAAAATCAAAGTAAAACCAAATCATGATACAAAGCTTACAGTGACATCCTTCTCTTCAAAGAGATCATATTTTTGAATTCGTCAATAGTTTCTTCTGAACTAACATCTAATGTAAGTTTTTGTTCTATATATGGTAATAATAAGTTTTCCAATCGTTCTCGATTCATAGTCGATCTTAGTTTTGTTTTAATGCGTTTAACTTGGAGAAGCCTCGCTCACAAGAGCAAGTGGTAACTGGAACTGTAGCAGATTTCCTTAGAGCCATTCTTAAATTGTTGTAAGTTGCTCCCATTTGGAAATCTGAGAGCCAGAAAATCAATTCCTGAACATTCTTTGGAGGGAAATGCTCTCCTTTTCTTGTTGTCAAAATTTTCAGCTCTGCGCTGAGCTCTTCTGCATTTAAATGCCTGCTGAGAGTATCTAAATCTTGATTTGTCCGCTTGTTTGGGTCAAGATTCAAACCTATAATTTTTTCACCCGCACAGATCAAAATTTTTGTTTCTTGGTTGAATCGATCGTTTAGACCCTCAACTAAGACAGCTAGAACACGATAGTAAGTAAAAAAAATGCGAAGTTCTTTTTCGGTCTCTACATGAAAAGCATTATCAAGGTGGTTTTTATAAACAATCAGCCTAGACGGCACACAGCAACTTCCCTTTTTTACGTTACGTTTGCAAGTGTCCCATTGTCGTAAAAGAAAGAAAGTGAGTGAAAAGGGGGCAGCAGAGGTTATCACTACACCCCTGTCTAGACTGAAATCACTCTTACATGTACTTTTATATTAGTGTATTTTTTTAGAACATCATTTTTCACTGTCTTTTCTTATCTTTTAATTTTTCCAAACTAATTTTTCCGAACTAATGGGAAGACCAACGTCCCCCTGGTCTCTCCCGTGCGCACGCCTGTGTCTACAGATACTTTTTATTTTCCTGACAATTGTTCCACCAGTTGCGGCAGCTTCAGAGGTTAGATTTGAACTAAGCGATTCAATGTGTATGAGCGGCAGGGGAGGAATGGAGGTAGAGTATGACAAAGTGGGCAGTTGGAAAGACCTGGTCAGTGAACAAAGGTGCGTGTTCTACTGTTTGGAATTACCGTTACTGTATAATTATAAATCATATACAGTAGGCCTAAGCTTTTGTGTGAAGTCAAACTACGTGTCAATTAAACTAATATAAACATGTATAAAATACGTGTAGTACAATTATTCGGTGATTATAAAGCTTCGGTAACATACAGTAAGCGTTTGTGTCCAATTTACACTAAACAATTTACAAGTAAAACAATAGAATATGTAATTCCCAGTATAATGCAAAATATTTAAAAAGTATATATGTTACAGGGAAAGTTGATTGTTAGGGAGAGTTGACTCTGCCTAGGAAGAGTCAACTCTTACTAAAAGTATCAGTAAAAGTTGATTGAAAATCCTAGGAAGAGTTAACTATGCCTGCTGTGGTTTAGTAAAAGTTGATTCAGAGATGTTGCTCTCCACATGTAACTGCGCGCGCATATCTTTGTTTTGATTATTCCGGCCAGGCAGTCGCCATTACTCGTCTATTTGTTGTAGTGCAATAGTGACCAAGGATTCAGTGTTTTTTTACATTTCAATAATTAGTTTCAGTGTGCAATAATTATGTCAGACTCCAAGGCAGAACTGTTTCGTGAAAAAGTAAAGCTAGAACGCTCGACTTCCAAGGTAAATTCACTGACATTGACCAAATTGAAATATGATAGCTACATTCAAAAAGTCAAAAATCTAAAAACTGCGAATAAAAAAGAAAGTAATGATCTCAGGTTTTTAAGACGGTATGACATTATTGAAGTAAATGGTATTACAAAACTAGTAACATATTTACTAGAGGTATTGGCAAATTTAGAAACAGAAGAGGATCTTCAATGCGCCATTGATCACATTCAGGAACAACAACAACAACAACAAGAAAACGAAATTGAAAGTAACGGGAATGGAAATCCTGATGAAAATGAAACAAACCAAAATTTATCAAGTGGTGAAAAGCTCGTAGATGATGGTGATTATCTCCTCACTGACCTGGACAAGTCTACTGAGGCCATCAAGAAGCAGAGAAATGAAGCTTTCCACTGTCTAGAAGAGCAAGCTAAACGCATGAAAAAAACCTCAGATCAGATTCATCCACCAGTAGAAAAAGGAACATCAGTTCGAATTCCTGTCCCAGATGTTGACCGCGGAAGAGGAGATGCCCGATCTATCCTTGGCGTGGTACTGGAGGTTGTCGATGATGGATTCTATCGAATTGGAACAAGAAATGGAATTCTGAAGCAGCTTTTCTCAAGGTAATTTTTCCAAGCTAAAATAAAAGATCTCTCTCTCTCTCTCTCTCTCTCTCCCCTCCCCCTCTCTCTTTCTCTCCTCTCTCTCCCTGCCTCTAGTATTAAATTGTTCAGAGTTCAATGATAATATTTTTTCAGGTCTCAATTCAGTAAATGTCCCACGAACATTATCCAAGAAAATGAAGTCCCTATGGATAAAACAATAGCTGTGAGGACTGTTGCAACTTCACAATCACTTGGAAGTGGACAAGGATTTTTCAAATGCTCTTGTAACACTAAATGCAAATCCAAGAAGTGCATGTGTAAGAAGAAAGATGTTCTCTGCAACTCAAAGTGTCACAAATCTTTACCTTGCTGTAATAAATGATAAACATTTCTATCTCTCTATGTATTATAAAGGTTTTGCTTTTTTATTTGATTTTTATTAGGTAGTAGACCGTTTCCTTGCAAAAAGTCAACTTTTACTAACTGAAGGCAGTAAGAGTATACTTTCCCTAGGTATAGTCAACTCTGACTAGTAAATGTTGATAAAAATTCATCACTTTTCGCTTTTAATCAACTTTACTGAAAAGACCAGTAAGAGTCGACTTTGCCTATACAGAGTCAACTCTTACTGGAGAATCTACTTTTCCTGTAACATATACAATATTGAACTCGTAAAAAAAACACATTGAATGAATTAATGTTGAGACCGCCCTGTGTCTATAGAAAACAATTTATAAATAAAATAAAACAAATTTCAATCATTATTTGCATTAAGAGGGGTATTGTATAGTCTATTTGTTCATCGGCGATGTGAACACATTGACCTTTGTTGAACCTGGGTTTATCCAATTGTTCCCTTTGTAATATACTGGGTCCATCCCTCCACTCATGTAAATCATTCCCTGACTTCAAATCCAACATCTGGTGCTGCCATAACTGGTGAAACAATTGTCAGGAAAATATAGGTATGGAGAACCATACATGACTTCCATATTCTAAGCTGTATATTTAAAATCATTTACTTGAATTCGGTTCGATAATTTCTAAAAAATAAAAATAAAAAAATCCCCTACCCTCAAACTATTTTCACTATTTAGGCCTACAGATATTTTTGTTATTACGTGGTAGTCGTTTAATGTACTGGTATTTTAGAGTCACTTTATCTATAAAATTTAGGTACTTTATTCTCATAAAGAGACTGGTCTACGCAGATAATCATCCCTCCTCCTCAACCGATCCCCACCATTAACGATATTTACACTTTCATATGTTTTATCATATGTAATTGCTAAGGTATCTTATACTTCAAAATTAAATACTCGTACTTTACTTAACATCAGCAAAGTAATTTTCAAAAAATCACCCCTCCCACTTCTACTACCCTTCCCATTTATAGATATCTCATTTACCATTTTATAATGGATTAATATGATTTGGGGCACTTATTTATGAAAATTAAGTACTGTAATGTACTCTTGTTAAAACACAATACAATGCAGGTAACAACCCCTCCCCCCGTTAATCGAACAACCCAATTTTTGATATTTACACTTTTTTGAGTAATAGTTTCATTATATAAAATTACTAAGGTAATCCTTCAAAATGAAGTAGTTTATTCAACATCAGAAAGGTAATTTTCAAACTACTTCTTTGTTGCCGATAACGTAGTAGACATATAAAAAATTACCCGCTCCCCTTCAACTACCCTTTTCATTTATGGATATTTTATCTACCTTTCTACAGTGGAGTATTATGGTCTTTTTTTCGGAATACTTTATTTATCAAAATTAAGTACTTTACCCTTGTTAAAACGTAAAACGTTGCAGGTAAACTACCCCTTCCCCTTAACTGATCTCCACTAAAATTAATAGGCCTTGAGTCCTCTACAACTCGGGTGTGTGTGCAAAAAATTATTTGATTCTGTTTGAATTTGCGACAGTTATCGTTCGCCACAGGAAACGTTCTACACACAGACATATACACACGCTTTTCGGAAAATGACTTTTCTTCATGTTTTGAGGGTAGTACAATCAGAATCAGCCCTTATCCCGAACACAATTTTTTTGCGATCACCATACTGCCATTTCCTTACGTAACATGGAAGTAAACAAGTATCTGTAGATGTAGGCCTATACGAAGGGTACATTTATTAAATTCAAATATTGTAATTGCAAATAGAGGGAGGGGAAGTTAGACAAGACATAAGAAGAGGTAGGCGGTGTTGGTTAAAACGCTAATGAGTGATAAGGGTGTTTAGCCACAGTTCAGTGATAACGTTATCAGTATAATGAGTAATATAATATACTGGTCTGTCGGAGGTAATTCCCGTGCGGTTTAGTTGTGGCACGTGTACAGAACACGGCCGGGAATTCTACCTTCTATATATAGTATAAGTTTATGACATAACCGTATTAAATGATAACGATGTCACTGGATCCGGTCTGCGGTCGCGCTTCCGGTGTGACTGAAACTGAAAACAAAAACCCAGACTACGAGAATTACGGGTATTATTTGTAAACGGAAGCTCGTGTATTCCTTCGACAGTCATCAAGAACAACTGTTTCACATTGTAGTCTAGAATAACTATTTTTAGACATTACTCAACTGAAAAAATCGGTAGGCCTATGGAGAACCATACCTGACTTCCTTGTTCTAAGATTTATATTTAAAATCATTTTCGAAATGAAATATTTCCATAAAAACTACTTCTTTCTACTTATTGCTTCAGCCTTAACTACAGTACTGTGGTCACTAACGTATACCACCTCACGTTATTTCACTCGATTTTCACTGATGATGGCACTGGCGAAACGTCTGGTTTTGCAGAAAACATTGGACTGCGGCCAAACGTCCCGGGAAGGAATTTTAACAACAAACTACTTCTTTGTTGCCGATAACGTAGTACACATATAAAAAATTATCCCCTCCCTCTTCAACTATAATTTTCATTTATAGAAAATTACCCCTACCCCGTTCAACTAGCCTCTTCATTTATAGATATTTCATCTACGTTTGTACAGTGGATTATTATGATCTTCTTATCAGGATACTTTATTTATCAAAATTAAGTACTTTACTCTTGTTAAAACATAAAACGTTGTAGGTAAACTACCCCTTCCCCTTAATCGATCTTTACAAAAATCAAGAGGCCTTGAATCCTCTACAACTCGGGCACATATGCAAATAATTATTTGATTCTGTTTGAATTTCCGGCAGCTATCGTTCGCCATACAAAAAAGTTCTACACATACACTCAGAGACACTTTTCGGAAAATGACATTTCTACAGGTTTTGAGGGTATACAATCAGAATCAATTCTTATCTCGAACACGTTTTTTCCGCCGTCACTATACTTCCATTTCATTACAGAACAAGCAAGTAAAAACTTTGAAATAACGTTAAGCAGTAATTTGTATTTCAAATTGTAACGTTACTGCGTTACAAAACTCTGAGACTACAACAGACTGATAGCGGCTTAGATGGCAGGTCTATAACTGTAAATTATAAGACATCTATATCTTATAATCTGAGACGTGTTCTACATGTGCAGCTCTGATGTTGTGTCAAATATAATACTAAAGTACTACGCCTTCTTACATGCAGTAATAATATATTTTCGCACTCTTTCTCCCAACAGGCTTATTATTTCATTTTGAATAGTTGGCAAAAGATACGATTTACACCCAGCTTTACGAGAGACTGAATCCAAATGAGATCTTATGACAAGGTCAAATTTAGCCAAGTATTTTAACAAAGCCAGAAAGTTTCCAGGATTTGGATCGTTAGGAATTGACTCTCGATGTCCTCCTAGTGCCAGATTTTGTTGTCCAAGAGCTTGTACCGTGGGAATGACCCGTTCGAGGATTTCTTTCCATGTCTTAGCTGCTTTATTCATTTGTTCCTGAAATAGATCATCAATAAGTCCCCCTCTGTTTAAAGAACGTTCCAATTCCTTCCATTCCAAAAACGCAGAGCGATGAGGAGGACTATGTTCATGATCCTGAAAACGGGTATTTAACTTTCGCCGCGACGAAAACCCATTTTCACTATTAAAATGGCTTCTTTGATAGTTTTTTTGTGGAAATAAAGTGCAACAAAAGCAAAACAGAGACTTTTTAGATGGAGAAAAACACATCCAATTGCTATTTACCTTTTCGCCGTTTTGCAAGGTTTTATAAAACCAATACTTGTTTAAGGATCTCCAGTTTCATCTTCAGGAAAATGGCTGTCCTTGTTATGCAACTGACATGTTCCTCTATTCACCATTATATCTCGGAAGGATTAAGATATCTCGCTTGGCCAAACTCCCATATCTTGTAGAACAGCCCCGGGAATGTTCTGTCCTTCATCGCCTGTCATTTTAAGACTGCAGGAGGCATGGTACTAGAACCAACTGAATCTTGTAACTGTACTTTCACTCTTTCACAGTTTTAAGTATTCACGTCATTAACATTACTGTATTTATCAACAGCCTCGTCGCTAACAACATCGATTTTATGATCCAAGTTAATTCCTTGTTAATTGTAATATTTTGACACTCATGGTTCGTTTTTCCTTGAATAAAAGACTTCATAAACTTTTGGAACTTGTTTAATCTTAATCAAGATTTGGATCTCTTAATCTTTCTTCCCCCCTCTTCCGAAACTGGGCGCCACTGAGTTTACTTCGTTTCATATCAAAACGATCCTGCTCGTTCAGCTCTCCCCACCACCTGGCTGTCGTCGCTCGCTGCTGGAACGTGAGCAGCGCATCACAACACTGAATTGTTTTATCATTGCGCTTTCCCTACTAAAGGAAAAGTACTAAAAGAATACATTTCTTAACGAATAAGGATAAGAAATTTTACCAACGGGATGATGAAAAGTACAACAGAAACAATTCCTAATTATTAATTTAAATGTGTTTTTAATTTTTATTATGTACATGTTATTGACCATATAATGTTTGCATTTCGATATTGCATTATAATTACATTACTACAGTAGGGTTCTACATACTTTTTGTATATTACATTCTTAACAACTTACAATTAATTATTTACAACTTACAATTAACTCAAATAAACTTAAAACTAAATGGGCTTATGCTAGATTATCTACAAAATTATTTGCACAAATTAATATTTATAAACTGAATTCTCAAATTGTGCGCCGCGTATGTAATCTGTCTGATCTTTTTAACAATACAATAGGCATTCTAATTACGCTTTTGTGATACATATGATTGGCCTACATTTGCCGGTTTGCCGGTAACTGGTAATTACGTTACTACAGTACATAATTTTTGTATATTATATTCTTAACAACTTACAATTAATTATTTACAACTTACAAATAAATAAACTTACAACTAAATGCGCTGATGCAGGATTATCTACAAAATTATTTGCACAAACTAATATTTATAATATGAATTCTCAAATTGTGCGCCACGTATGTAAACTATCTGATCTTTTTAACAGTGCAATAGGGATTCTAATTTCGCTTTTGTGATACATATGATAGACCTACATATGCCGGTAACTGTCATATTCATATCTTCTATTTTGAGCATTTATTATAAAGAATTCTTAAATTATCGGAAAATTCCATTTATAAAAAAAACGCGCGCTTAACATGTTTCTTTCTCAGTTACATATTGCAAAAAAGAACGAGTTTATTATACTTTTGACGAACACACCTAATTTAGAAATATTTGCTATCAAAGTTTTTTTCTTTGGCAGAAGCATGACATATAACTTTAAAAGACATTTGACCTATAAGTTTAATGAGTTTAATTTCATGACTGTCTGCAAAGTCACTACAAAATTTATGATTTTTAAACACAGAACCTGTGAACTGGCGACAAGTTTGTGCTAATAAATTATAAGTATTTACTTCTTTGTTGTTATTAAACAAATATAAATTATACATGTACTTAATCAGTTTTAGAACATCATGAGATACCCTCACCAGTTTGCCCTTTGAAATAAAATCTGTAAAGTGAGTGTGCGGACTAAGATCTGAAACGTCGGCCAACAGTACGTTACTGCATTCCAAACACTTGATTTTGCTGTCAATTTTTCTTACAATAAATCCACTTATATAAAATAAAATATTATCTTTGTAATATGTAGAACTCTGATTCCCTATCAAGTCACAAAACACCTTTTCAAAGTCAGAAGTCTCTGAAATATCTTCCTCTTCTAAAGTTAAAACAGCCACAGAGAAGCTCATTATGGTGGCCTGATGATGGGCATCAAACTGTAAACAATTAGTGTTTTTTTATGGTTGAACACTATTTCTGAACATTAGTTTTCTTAACGCGTACTGAAACTGCTTTACATTGGGGTTGTTGTTACGTCCGCCTCTTGCTCGAATACATGAGAACAGTAATTCTAAATTATCCTGAGAAAATTTATACGTTAGAATGTAACTAAAACTGAGTTCATTTAATAATTTATTACTTAATTACTTAATATTTTTATAGAATTTATGTTGGTTATAGAATTTATAGAATATTTTCTTCGCTGTTTTTCTGATGTCTCTTCGTACAATTGTAGGCTGCACAATGGACGGGGATGTTGGTTAAATATTTTAACAGTCTACTGAAAATATACTTTTAGTTAAATCACTTAACAAGAAGTAGTATGTCGAAGCAAAACACACGTAATTGCATCGATGCGTAATTGTGACACTATGGTATGCGGTATGTAGAGTATGCACACTTGTTGCAGTGGACAGCCAGATTGTGGGGGTAGCAGGTAGACCGTTTGCTCCGTACCTCCACTCCACACAAGCGCGATCCAGTAGTTTAGATCGATGGTTACAACCTATTGCTTTCATTTGAAACGAGGACGTTTCTACAATATTTATTTATTTCGTGATTCTCTGGTGGGGCACGTGATCATGTGCCCTTATGAGTTAGCCGCCTCTGGTCCAGACATGCAACAACGTATCGCTACGCAACACCGACGCGCAACTCAACATCGCAACAGGACATGGTCGTGACACATACTTCGTACGCATAACAGGACATGGTCGCGTAACAGATGTTCGCAACACTACGCCGTTCCATCTGTCAGTTCTTGTTGAAAACGTGTACAGGTGTAGTGTAGTGTACGTGTAGTGTGCAGGACAAAAATATGGACATTGCTGCGGCAGCCTGTATAGTCATTGACTATTTAGTAAAAAAGAAGAAACGTCGGGAAAGACGATGGTGGCATACGCAGTTGTATAATAGAAGAATGTACAGTGGTAATCAGTTACTTTTAGATTTGAAATTTCAAGCAGTTAGTGGCCTCAAGCAGAATGTCACCGAGTTTTGTATCCCACAACATTACTTTACTCCGACTGTTCTATATTTACCGTGCCTTACACTATATCCATCCGCCACATAAAAAGTTGCCTTCTTTACCGCCAGGCTGCAGAGTTTGACAGACCGTTGTGAGCACAGTTTCATTTAAAACCAAATAATATTGTCATCGGAGACATAAACATTATCGTATTATATATCTTTCTAAAGGCAATGAAATTATGAAGCGAGTCTGCTACTTCAGAATCACATATATAGCTTATTACTTTCACTAATCGAGGTCAAATATTGTAAAATATAATTTTTTTTTTTTTAACACTAATCACAATTTTAGAACTTGTTACAGCGGATTCAGTCCAGATTTTTTAGATCTTTAAAATTACACCTCGTTTGTAATTTTCCGTTTACGAATAAGGGAGAAATGTTGTTGTGAATAAAGCATTGTTCTTATGGACTTTGAAATTCAATATGGCGGTGCGCATGCAGACCCTTAAGTCGTAAATTCACAACCGAGTCTAATACGACGTTTTATAGCTACGGTTCGGAATACCGACCGATTCGTTCTGACTCTGGGTTGTGTGGTTTTGCATCAGAAACGACAACTCTGGAAACCGAAGTCCGAGCTACCTTCTGGAACTCCTACGTCGTGGCCCTACCTATGCGGTCCATGAGTGAGTCGAGCTGATTCTATACGTATTCATAGGACGGCCTGATCTGCGTGGAGATCGGCGGTGATTACAGCCGTGTCATCAGCAAATAAGGCTATCTGGACTCCAGGCTGTCTTGGTACGTCTTTTATGTAGACGGAGAACACTTTCTTGGGGGACGCCAGGAGTTATTCGACTTTCGAAAATCCTGCTCATGCTGATGTAGAATCGCTCGCTCAGCGATTTTTGTTTTACGTCTTCAACAATCACGAAACGTTATCCTTCCGTGGTATTTTCATTATTGCGAAGAGGAAAGGTCGCGCTGTAACACATCCTATAGGCTACTCTCACTCTCATTCGTTCTGCGAAGTGTTGCCATATGTATAGTCAATTGCGCAGATTGTCGAGAAACGTCCATTATTTTGTAGCATAATCGTGAGAAGTGAAGGTGCGCCACAGCTCTCGGCCGTTTGCACACAATATACAATACTACTTCTCCAACAATTGCCAACCTCATCGTTGAATGTGTCCATGAATGTGCAGCATCCATGTAGGTTATTCACGCCAGAAATGGATTGTTGGAGAAGAGCGGTGAAACGTCGAGGACGGAAATAATAAGGAATGCCATAATTAGTAATATTGTAGAAGTAGCTGGGACGAAGACGAGAAGATTTCTGGTTTGAGGGTGGAGAGGTCAAAACAGCTTTCCTTGGCAATTGAGAGAATTTATTACTATTAAATTGGTCTAAATTTAATTATAAATTGTAATAAACCTTTTTTACTTATGATGAAGATAGATATAGAAAATAAAGTGACGAATTCTACAAGAATGGGTGGAACGATTTGAAGAACATCGGGAAATTAATGTAGAAAAGAAACCCAAATAAACTTTTATAAGAAAATGGTAATACCTATGGTTCTGAAACTTGGGTCATTCAGAAAAAAGATGAACAGAAGATACAAACAGCAGAAATGAAATTTCTGAGATCAGTTAAAAGGTGTAATAGATGAGATCATATAAGACATGAAGAGGAAGGAAGTGATTTAGATATTTTTGCAGTTAATGAAAGGATTAAAGAATACAGAAGAAAATGGATTCAACACATTGATAGAATGGTAGAAAGTAGAATACCGAAGATAGCGAGAGATTACAACTCTAGAAGCAGAAGAAAAGTTGGTAGACCTAAGAAAAGGTGGACTGTGGAATAAGAACAGGCCGCTAAAGCCTAAAACCATTATGAAGGTGATGATGATGAATAAACCTTTTTCTTTTAAACGAGATTCCATCAAAAAGTTATTAAAATAGTCGTTAATTTTAAAAATTAAGACTTAATAACGTCTACTTATATACTGCCGCATTCAAAATAGTTTCAGTCGCAGATAGGCCTAACACGTTTATGTAAATGTTTTTTTCTTCAGTCTTCAAAACATTTCTTGAATGCATTTTTTGGTATAGGCTTGAGCTCGCTCAGAGATTTTTCGTTTAAGTTTCCAACAGTCGTGAAAGCGTTAACCTTTCGTGGTATTTTCATTAGTGGTAAGGAAAGGCCGCGCTGGAACACGCCAGTTACAGTACCACCGTTACGACTTGCCTAAAATTCTTGGAGAAGCAATGACGTGCGTCCTCATTTATAATCGGCGTGCAATTTCCATAAATTATTCTTCCGCACATCAGGCCGTTTTCCACGAATTAATTCACACAAGTGACGTACAATTTTCGGATAATAATCTTTACTTACGCGTCGGTGTACCTGCTATCGAAACTTTATGGAACACAAGATCACAATTTTCATGTGTCTTGCCAAGATCTTCAACTCATTCAGTCAAGTCTTTGAAGCTTTTGCACCATTTCGAAACAGCTACTTCATGCACGGCAGACACGCCAGAAGCCTTCTGCAATACTTTCATCTTTATAGAGCAGTTTATTTTATTCTTTACACACAGTTTAATCCATTTTCTTCAATCTTGCACTGTACGTAGAATGACAAAATTATCGCCTAATAAAAAAAAAACACACAGAACTAGCTGCTACATCTAAACTATGCAACCATCGTCATCATCTTCACATCACGAAATAGGCAAGGTGCTGCCTGTTCCGCCTTCAAAGATCCACCAGTCATCTCTTTCTGGGTCTACACACACCTGTGCCCTGTATGTTTATATTTCCAGACTTGTTTAGCCAGTCTTAAATCGACATTCTTTCCAAGTGTTCTTTCCACCGTTGTTTATAATCTTTTAAGCTTTCATTCAAGTTGAAAACTTTAAAATCGTCTCTTATGACCTTATTCTTTATACGATCAAGTTTAGAACACCTTTTAACTCCTCTTAAGAACGCTATTTCCGAGGCCTGTATTTTCGGTCTTGTTTCTTGGTTGTCGTCCATAATTCACACCCATAGGACAGTACAGGGACCGCCATAACTTTGTAAAAGGTTTGTATCTCGACATGGCTTGTTTCTAAAAATACGGTTGATTGTCCTACAGATCGTCTGGAATTTACCTAACGTAACACCAATATCATAATTTCTATCATAGCTAATATCGTTTCTCAAATAGTGTAACGTAATTAAATAATTCGAGTTTCTGGGTTACAAAAAATGTATGATATAACTTAAAAAAAATTTTGTTTGAGACAAAAATTTTTTTAGTTAGTTCTTTAATTAATTCTATCTCTTCTTGGCTCTGACGTACTTGACCGGTTATATTTGTCATGGCGACTTCAATACCGTCACACCTTTCCGTGACTTGGTTCCGTACCTTCCCTAATTCTTCCTGTGTTTCTCTTCGGTTTTCTTCCAATTTGTTTCGATTGTGTTCTTCGATATTAGTTATTTTGGTGTTTACTTCTTCCTTAAAATTTTGTACTTCCCGCTCAGTCTGACTACATCTTTCGTCGACTTCCGTAATTTTTTGTTCTATCACGGTTATTGCCTCTCCTACCTTCTTGCTGGTTGCTTCATTATTCTCTAACATCTTCTGGCTCAACTCTTCCTTTAACAACTCTATCCTTTCGTCTAACTTGTCCATATTTTCCTGGTTAACCTCCCTTAATTCTTCTCTTAATAGTTGGTTATTCTCTTTCAATTCTTCCAACTTCTTCCCCATCTTTTCTTCCATCTTCTTATTATTTTCCTCCATCTTCTTACTATTCTCCCTTAACTCTTCCTTCAACTGTTGGTTGTCACTTTCCATCTTCTTACTATTCTCGCTTAACTCTTCCTTCAACTGTTGGTTGTCACTTTCCATCTTCTTACTATTCTCCCTTAACTCTTCCCTTAACTGTTGGTTGTCACCTTCCATTTTCTTACTAGTTTCATCCATTTTCTTACTTATTTCCTTACTCAATTCTTCTTTTGTGGATTTGTTGTTCTCTTTCATTTCCTTACTCATTTGTAGGAACATTTCCATCATCTTATCTAGAATTGGACCTTCTGTTGTTTTGGATTTTTCTAACTCTTTTTCCTGGAAATTGACATCCCCTGTTTGTGTGGGTATCTCGGGTTGTTACTTTTGTTGTGCGGGTTGATTCGGTTCCACAGGAGGTAACCTTCCTTCTATATCTTCAACCGGAGTTGCCTCTTTGTCGTCCATATCGATCTCTTTCTCAGCTTCTGCCGCCCTTTTCTTGCATGTTGCTCTTTTTGGCATTTTTATTACTCTTCTGACTTTATAACAGCTGCCAGTTAAAATTAGGAATTGGGCAGATTATTCTTATCTCTTATGGCCTGTCAATTACTAATTTCAGCCCCTTACGTTGGACGCCAATTTTGTAACGCAATTAAATAATTCGAGTTTCTGGGTTACAAAAAATTTATGATATAACTTTTAAAAAAATTTTGTTTGAGAAAAAAAATTTTAGTTATTTCTTTAATTATTTATTTATTTATTTTTTATGGTTTATTAATTTATCAATTATTAATTATTTAATTATTAATTTAATTAACTTATTATTTTATAATAACAAGAATTGTTTTTCCGCGTCAACTAGATTATAAAATGTAATAATCGATTAGTGGTCTTCCATTATTTAATGAGTGTACTCCTTCAATGATGTTATTCTCTTCTTTTCTTGGAGTCCAGGTGTCAAATATTATCTGAAATTCTTCTATCTATATGTTTACTAATAAATCAAACGCAAAATTATAATATTAAACGAATTTATTAATGTTATCGAGACTAATCGATTTTGAATCGATCGGCTAATCGACAGGTCGCAAACTCATATCTCAGGGCGATTGCTTTCGTTATATAAATTATTAATGTTAAGTTACAGGTTCTTTTAGCTGTTATTTTAAATAGTCAGAGAAAGGGCAAAGCTGAAAAGTACAACACTTACAGAAGAAACTTCTTAATTATAAAAAATAGAAATATTATTTAAGATATAAATGTTAACAAATTAAATTTCTCGAACCAAACTCAGGATGATGTTCTGACGTCACCGCAGAGGATGCTGGGAGTATTCCAAAATGGCTGCCCTCGTGCTGAATATGTAAGAGGCGTCTTCACTGCAGACTTCCTTCAAATAAATGTCAATTTTTTGTGTGTTCCTCTTCCAAGCAGTAGTGCTTAGTTCCTCTTCATCACAGTGTAATTATTCGGGATTAGTGGTCAGTTGTTCGGCACGGCAATCAGTGTTCAACTGTGTTTTTGTTCCAATAGTTGTAAGGTTTTACAATGTCCAATTTCGTATCGATAAAATTTTAGAATTCACGTTTATATTGTTCTATTATCTGGGTTACGACTTCAATCTTCATAAATAGATTAATTTGGTTTATTCCAGTTTCTCTCAGTGTTTATTAATCATATTTTTACACTTCTCTGTTTTATTTTTTATACGTTTAGTTATATTCAGAAATTATCTTCTCTCTTTTTTAATGAATTAATCGGCGTGAGCTCGTTCCGAAGTGTACGTCTCAACGTGTAATAATCAACTAACTCTCTTTCCTCTTCATATATAAGGTTCTGGCTGATTTAGTATTAAAATGACATTGTTTTACTCAGCTGGCATTTCCGTCTCAATTATATGTTGAACTAAATAATTGACTTTTACATTATATGATTAATTACATTTTGCTTATTACTTATTTTTATTAAATACTAATTACACAATCAATTTCCTTATTTAATTCTGCGTTATTTAATACCAAACATGAAATACTTTATAGTATTTTCTAACTCAACAAATCATATTTACAGTATATTTGGATGTAGGCTTTAACGATTGTACTTCCTGTCATTATATGGTTTACAATTTCTGTCATGTTCTAATTATCATTGAACAAGACCATTGATTGAATTAAAATGGTTATTTTTCTTTAATTCTTTGTAATTTTATTATTTGGTTGACTAATTTAAATATTATCCTTAATTTAGGCTTTTTCTTTAGATTCCAATGTTATTACACTTGCATTTTTTTCTAATAATATTTTATACATTCCTTCAATACCTTCACAAATTGTTGTTACAGTTATTATACACAGTGATTGATTTACATTATATAATTTTCATCAATTTAATTAATTTCCTTTACTTATTTACTAATTACAAGGTTGGTGAGATTTACCATTTGGCCTAGATTTTATGTTAGTTCATTTACAATGTTTATTATTATTCCAGCTTGCTAATACCCTCTCTGACCTACAATTCTTATAACATCTTAACTAAATTACCCTTATTTAATTACAGTAAAGTTTATTATTAATTGATACCATTAAAACATAATAAATATTCTATAACAAAAAAATTATACTCAATCTCAAACATTTAAGCCTTGAGTTCAATGAACTGTTAATATAAACAAAACACATCTGTTCTTTCTTCATTTAAATTATTCAATAAAATTAATTTTTAAGCAGTCTTTTGCTGTTTTTGGTTTTAGTTTAGGGATTTCCCCTTGTTCACTTCACTATTTATTGCATACTCTTATATTATTTTTTGTCATTTTGTCTGGTATTGTATGATAAAGAATATCACTTATATGAGATCATCAGGATTTGCTTTTCATTATAAAAATAAATTGCACTGGTACATTTTTAATTTTATATCTAGAACCTTTACTTACACATACTTTACATTTACTCTTATGTTATTGCATTGTACTTTTCTTATTTATTTTCATCTTTCTTGGGGGTTTCTAATTTTATTATATGTGGTTGTTTTTCTAATAGTTGTTCTTTTATTATGGATGTTTGTCTATCCGGGGTATTTCCTTACATGCTCCTATACTACCTGGGTATAATTACTTTATACATTGGCCTATCATTATTTACCTATAATTTATTATATATTGCATGGTTGGTTTTAATTTATTTTATCTCTTCGAACTATGATTTCACTTCACTGTGGTCCTTGATTAATTTTTGTAGTAGTTTCCTTGATGTCATTTTATTTTTATTTTATACATGATTATTTTTTAAATTAGAACAATGTGGATAATCTGTTATGCTACAATAGTAAAATTTCTCGCCTGTTCTACAATTTGATCATCAATCAAAATACACCTAATTTTGTAGGTATTTAACATAATTTTAAACGCTCTTTGTATAATGTACATTTTGTTATTTATTTGCATTCACTGCATTATAATATAATGTTTATTATAATTGCATTATAATTAAATGCATTATAATCACACATTATGTTCTACTTATAGAGAGTGATACCTTTCAGAAACTTTTAGATAGTTAAAATAGCGTTTCTTAAACTTTGTCGTGGCTCCCACACTCACCTTGTTTTTCCTTTATCCTTGAACTGCCTTCAGAAACTCGCTTCAGTCTCTTTTCATTCTTGTGTAACTTATATTTATTGACTTCACGATATTAATTGATGACTCGTTGGGCACTTGGTGAAACATATTAATACAAAGGTTTTTAAAAATATATAAACACTTGGTACGTTTCACAGTTTTTATTTAACTCTGACAGCTGTTTCAGCTTCTCAAGCTATTGTCAAAGAGATCACTGAACAACTAAAACGGAGGATGTTAGGGTGGTGAACATCTGTTAGGGGTATGAAGATGGAGGGGGGTTTTAGGAGCTAAGGGAAGGTCAAGTATCTGTAAAAACTAAATACACAATATAAAAATTAACTAAACTAAATAACAGCTTTTAGAAAGGGGGTACACAGAATTCGGTTTGTTCATTTGTTAAATTTTTGTTACTTTTTATTGCTTTTCTAATTTCTAGAATTTCTAACAAATCCGTTTGTTTCTTTACCTTTTTGTATGCAGCGCAGTAGTGTTATGTTTATCATTTAGTTTTTACAGACACTTGACCTTGACAGACAAAAGATCAACCGAGCACCAGTCATAACAGTTGATAACATTTCCAGTCTATCAATGTAGGCTACTGTTTTTATGTTATGTCTGACCGTATTGGAAAACCTTATTCGTGTCTACACACATTTCATTAGTATCGTTCCACTGACTAACACTGCAACATTTTATAAATTTTTAGTAGTTTGCTAAGATCATTCATCAACAGATCCAATACATGTTTAGCAGCAGTGGAGCGGGTCCGCCCCCGGTCCCTTCAACGTTTGGTCGTATAAGTTCCAACAAAGTATATCTGAATAAGATATTTTTGAACGATGTACATTTATTATTATAACAATTTCGACACTAGATAATTATTCGGTTATCAGAAGAATACAAAAATCCCGATATCTCTACTGTTTCTTTAGTAATGTAACAACTGTAGAACGCACAATCATATAGTAAACAATAAAAATTCGAAACATTCGGGTTTAGGTTACAATTACTTTTAATCTGACACCATGCTCGATTTTCACACTATTTGCATATTCTT
Source organism: Magicicada septendecula (assembly GCA_034769895.1). Classification (NCBI taxonomy): domain Eukaryota; kingdom Metazoa; phylum Arthropoda; class Insecta; order Hemiptera; family Cicadidae; genus Magicicada; species Magicicada septendecula. The sequence continues at coordinate 103,260,224 of CM068373.1, read as the reverse complement.
CACCTCTCTTTTTTTTTAGCCCTGGAGTCCCAAAATTTTGAAATTTCCAAAAATTAACACTACATTCAGACGTTAGTTAAAATTATCTTTAATTTGATACCCATATGCATTTTTGCGATTTTATCAAAATTTTCACCTACTTATTGTGCCCTAACAAAATTCGTGCAAAAAAATACACCTTTTATATGTTACGATATGGTTGGTGGTTCTGCAGCTCTGCAGCTCTGCAGTCCTTACTGTAAAGCCGCCACTGGTATTTGCGGTAATCAGAATCTTTCTAATGGGAAAAACTGTTGGCTGTTGTGCAACCATCGGTACAGGGCTGCGTGGGCTGATCGGTAAATATAACATTCCTTCGGTGGAATGAAGGAAATTGTGAATGACAGCGCGACGGCTCGCTAGAACCGGCAATGACGTAGACAGTGAAGAGTCGTGATCAGGAAGAATGACCGGCGTGAACGAGGAAAAGCAGACCCAATGAGTCAACGGCAATAGTGACCGATAGGTTATTGTCACAGTGTATGGCTTCATTTTTTTACAACCAGCGTTTGTGTAACCCCCCCCCCCCATTCGGGCTACTTCACCTTTGCTGCTCTGCTTAGTATCCGCTACTTAGCCAAACTACTGAATCTTGTTATTTGAATTAGCAATCTCTGTAATTCCAACTATGTCGTGTTTACTTGCTGAACTGCTACTTGTCACGTTCCGGACGAGGCCTTTCAGCGTCTCTACCATTTTGAAGTCCTAAACCATGACCAACAGTGAGTCGTGGTTTAGGACTTGAAAATAGTAGAAACACTGAAAGGCCTCGTCCGGAACATGACAAGTAGCAGTTCAGCAAGTAAACACGACATAGTTCAAACTACTTAATATTATTTTAAATTTTAGTCAAAAAATAAGTGAGCGATTTTTGTTCCGCGGGAAGCTAAAATAACAATTCAGAATTATGCGACTTTCAAAATTAAGTTTCTTCACGTAGTCTGGTCCTTACTCATTTTGTTTCAGCCCATTGTGTTCCAGAATATTCTTTATACTATACAGTTTTCGATATGAATTGAACACTTGTTGGGTACTTGGTGAAGCATATTACTTAAAATGGTTTTACAAATATGACTTAAAAAGTTTACAAATGAAAAGACAGAATTCTTTTTACCTCCTCTGGTAAAAGCTGTTATTTAGTTTAGTTAATTTTAGAATTTGCGTTCCTACTGTACTCAGTTTTTACAGTCACATGACCTTGCCTATACTAGCTCCTCCACCGCATAAACCCCACACACATGTCCATATACACACCCTTAACATTCATCAGGTATCGCACTTTCTACCTCTAAATTAATATCCGACCACCAAATCCGACCTCTACTGAGTTGTCGCAGACAGCTTTGTATTTTAAGGTTTTCCTCGTTCAAAACGAGGCGTTACGCTAACGTTTTACAGTCCATTATCAATCAGTAGAACGTGAAACGTCCTTGAGCATGGATTTAAACCAGCGCTTCGCTCAGTACTAATTACATCACAGCGGCAAGAACCCGGTAAAAATACTAGCAATTAGGAAGAACACAAACAACAATGAATACAACAAAACACTGCATTACTGACTGGACGATAACAAACGCCAACAATGAATGGCCGCACCAAATGGAGTTTGATAATCGCAGCTAATTGCAACCGAAGGTTATTCTGCGCGCAGTAAAGCATCGGTCACCATTAACTCTCTCGGACTAAACGTTCACTCCATTATCTGAGTGCTGAACATTTTAAATTAACATCTCGATGTGGTGTTTGTTACGTTTTTGAAACTGCACAATGTTCGGAACACCAGCGCCCAAAGAGAGATCAAAAATCTGACTAAAGCAGATAGTCTGAGCAGGGTGTCAGACTAAAAGTAATTGTAATCCAAATCCGAATCTTTCGATTTTATTTTGAATGATCATCACTTCTTTCACAGCACTTTAACAATTAATAATTAAATACACTTTCACTTGTGAAAAAACTTACTTTTTGTTATATCCTCATACGTACGTTTCGGAGTAGTTTGCTCCTTCATCAGTGAGGTAAAATGCAGAAAGCGTCAAGGCGTTGGTAATCTGTAACGGTTTTTTGGGGATTGGATGTGTGTGGGAGTGTGTGTAGATGGAAGGGGGTTGGCGCGAGATTCTGAATGGTGTCCGTGTCCGTTGTGTCGAATAGTGTGTTGGATTTAAATTGTAATTGTTCATTGAGTATGTTGTTTGGTTGTGTTTTGTTGTGTTTGTATATTCCGTATTGTTCTGCGGTGTTGAGTTTGCGACTTTTGGGCATGTAGTGTAAAATTTCAAGATTGTTTTTTATGTTGGTGTAACTGTGGTTTTCTGTTTGGATGTGTGTGGCAAATGTGGATTGTAAGTTGTTATTGGATAGAGCTTTTGTGTGTTCAGAAAATCTGGAGTAAAAAGATCTTCCTGTCTGGCCTATATAGAATTTATTACAATCGTTGCAGTTTAATTTATATACACCTGTTTTGTTGTATATGTCTGTGTCTTTGTTTGTGCCGTTAATGTGTCTCTTGATGGTATTGTTACTTCTGTATGCTATTTTGTAATTGTGTTTTCTGAATGTGTTGGCAATTTTGTGTGTGTTAGAGTTGTAGTATGTGAGTGTGATGTATTTGTTTTGTTGTGTGTTATTTGTATTTTGTGTTGTTTTGTATAGGATTTTTCTATGTAATTTGTTTATTAATTCAGGATTGTATCCGTTTTTTATTGCTATGTATTTTATTGTGTTAAGTTCTTCATTGTATTCTTGTTTATTTAGTGGTATTTTTGTGAGTCTATGTAGCATATGGTTGAAGGCTACATGTTTATGTTGTGTTGGATGATTTGATGTGTTGTGTATAACCATGTCAGTTGTGGTTGGTTTTATGTAGATTTTGTATGTGTGCGTATTGTTTGTTTTGTTGATTGTTAAGTCTAGAAAGTTTATACTGTTGTTTATACATAACAACAAATACACTAACAAAATCATATATTGGCACAGATACGTAGACGACATATTATTATTATACAATGGCAATACAAGACAAGTAGAAAATTTCCATAAATACATAAACAAGATACACCCAAAATTAAAATTCACAATAGAAATAGAAAACAACAACAGTTATGTTACTAAAGAAGTAATATCTTCAAAGAAATACAACTGCAAGTAGGTTTATTTTCATTTGACGCACGTTTCACAGAAATTATTCTGTATCTTCAGAAATTTTTGAATTGTAATTGAATGTTTCGCTTACAATATTATTAACGGATAATAGATTTTACTTCGATTCTATTTTCGATAGTTTATGTAGTCAGCTATTTATTATATAGGCCTACATATTTAATGTTTTATTATTCTACATTTTTATATTCATGAAAGGATTTCTCAATTTGCACTTTGTAATACAGTAAGACAGTTCAGAACAAAGAAATTGTCACGTATCTGAAATTCAATACCATGCACATGCGTATAAGTACTTGGTCGGATATACTTTGGGAAAAAAAATAATAACTGGAATCTTTTATCAGGGAGAATATTCAAAGAAGTTTTTTTGGGATTTTACTTCGATTAGAATTTTCGACTGTTTAAAGTTTACGTAGTCAGCTATTTGTTATATGTTAAGGTTTTATTTTTATTATTCCAATAAATCTATGATTTTAAATAAATCGTCTTGTTTTGTTTTTATTTGAATTCGTTCTTTAATTAGTAGATTAGTATTGTGTTTGGAATATTAAGACTTTCCCAGATATTCATTTTACCTTTTTGTACGTTTTTTTTTAATGTCCGAAACCTCTGAAGATACAGAATAATTTCTGTGAAACGTGCGTCAGGTGGAAATAAACCTACTTGCAGTTGTATTTATTTGAAGATATTACATGGGAGACCTGCAGAAAACTCAGCGAGTTACTTACAAAGGAATAATGTACTAAAGAAGTAGTAGAGTGATCTGTATATTTGTAATTTTCCCATAACTGAAAAATTATCTAATATCGAAATTTATGTAATAATAAATGTACTGTATTTCGTTCAAAAAAGTGAGCGAGTTCTGCAGCTCGGGGAGCACACTAGGTAATTAAAGTCGATAAATTTATTAATGTACAAATTAAACACATAATAATTGGTGGACACATTTGCAAAGCGAGAAAATAGCAACGTCATTCATACAAAATTTGTTATCACCCGTAGGGAACCAACAAATCTGTCAGAACAGGTCTTGACATGAAGCTGTAACTGGTTTTGCTGTTAGACTCTGCGTGTGTGGTAGTGTGTCGAATGGGCCGGCGGTTCTGAATGTTAATGACAGTTCCAGGAATGTCTCAATAGCCAGCGCGACCTCGAACAGAATATTTTTTGAAAGCGTTTTCCTTGTTGGCCGGCGATGACTCATTATCAACGCCGCGGCCGTCCCTACCTACCTTGCAGTGTACGCATACGGTTGCTTGTTCCTCTATACAACTGCTGACTGAATTGCTTCGCCGGCTATCGCTTTCTTTTTTTCGGGGTAATGGCTTCGATGCTGTCGGTTACTTCCACCTCTCCTTCCTGAACACGCCGACCAATCAGAACGACTTCCACGTCGTTTCGAATTTCTACTCCGTGTTTTCCTTATGTGCCAGGAACGCTCCGTGAATTCCGCGAATTCTTTTTTAAAATTCTCGTTAACCATGTCTTAATCGTCTGGGTGCGTTTTCCTCATTCCGTTTCTCGCGGTATAATATTGTGGAGCGCCCACTTGTACTCCACTTTCATTCACGTCCGTGATGCTGTCTGCTGACAATACGGACACGCTGGGAAATTTATGGCAAAATGTTTTTTGTTCGCACGTTTGGCTACGTCCCAGCTACAACACGTTTTCCTGGATAGTATCACAGCTGCAGGCGACACACTAATGTAAACAGAATCTGTCCCATTCATAAACAGAAATCTGCGTTTCCAAATTACAGTCGTATTGGGAATAGGCCTACATTTCAACAGATATATGAGGGTAGTCCCAAAAGTAAGGCACACTTGAAACAAACAAATAGAAATGTAATTAAAGCTAATTTAAATTACGTATAAAAACGAATGCTATTTTATTTTTATTGTTCAATATAATTCCGGGGGGTAAAAGTGACACACGTGTGGGGCTCTTATTAGGGTGCAATAAAATAAACCCAAGAAGGGTATTTTACAACATCCTCTATACCTGACACATCTGCCCACAGTCATTGTTGTAAGAAGCAGTTCTAGTATTGAGCCGTTCACAATTCACGCTCAATTAGCAAGTGCGAGGTTCACACACGCACAACACACAACATCTAACAAACGAATAAACGATAGCAGTATGATTCGCAAACAAGTAAATGGGCCACAAGTGAAATAAATGTTTTTCTTTACATGTATATAATATAACGAGCAAAAAATTTAAAAATTTCAAATTTTCTCCTCGACGGATTTTGTTCACACGAAGTTGTGTCAACGACTTCTAGTCGATGCAATAAATAAAACTTAATGTGAAGACGTCAGAACAGCGTCGCTAACAAGACAATAGGAAGACGTTAAGTTCTACTCAACTATAGAAATTGGATGTACGAGATGACAGGGGAAGTTTAGCTAAAAATTATTACCCACAACAGTCGAGACAAAGCAGGCGAGGACACTCACACGTGTACTGAGAATTAAGGCATACGTTCAGTCAGGTTACGTCAGAATACGAGGTACTGCAAAAAAGGGGACAAGATGTTTACAAAGGAATGTACGTACAGCACTTTAAGAGACAATGTATGAAGAGGATAATTAACAGGACTCTAGCCAAGCTACACAGCTGGAGGTAACGTCTAAGTGTCAGACGCAATTTACGATTAGAAAGTCAGGGTGACTTCACCAGCCAACATATGTCAAGAATTATTAATAGTTACAAAAAAGGGGTGTAAGAGAGAACAATACTTCGGAAGGACCCAAGAACAGATGAAGGCAACTTAGAAAAACACAGCGTATATCCACACAACAGAGTGATCGACAGGCGTTTAATAGCTAGAAATTCTGCGAAATAGGTCAACGTTCGAACAGGACAAATCTGGGGATGTCTGACAACCTATCAGAGTACAACTCTTGCGAAGAACACCGGTGGAGAGGACAGTTTCTATAGCAGCCAAAAGCAAAAGCGTATCAGGAGATAGAAACCAAAAAACCCTGGTGTAGTGGGACGAAGTATTCCGAGAAAACTATGAGCTGACCTATCACAAGTAAGAAAAGTCGTGGACAGTCCAGAAGACAAAATTTGAGTAGGGACAAGCTGATAAAACTATGTGTCTAACACAGGGACGCGGCTAGTATATCTTAACTTGTGGAAGCCAGTATGTCTAAATTTTCAAGCTAGTATATCTTAATTTGTGGAAGATAGTATATTTTAAACTTTCAAGCCAGTATATCTCAGTAAATTTCAGTTTCATATAAATTAACAGACTCAGTGACATCGTCATGTCATAATATTCGGACTTAGTGATTTTCTAATAGTGGAATTCAAAGTGCGATTTAACGGACTCATGTATTAATCAATCAAAATGAACAATACAATCTCGACACGTACAAATATCATTACTAGTGTATTGTACAAAATAGACGAACTTAGAATTAGTCAGTGCTACTAAATCACATTAAACATAATAGAACATGAAATATTTGAACGAACTATTCTAATCATATATACATTGATAGAAAGTGAAATAAGAGACGAACGGACATAAACATTAATGTTGCAAAATGAACATACAACACTTACTTTAGAATGAATTATTCAAACTAACACAAGATCCATTACTTATTTACACAACTTTATTTCGACGCGCGTTATCGTGGGTGTATACAAGTGTTTGTGCTATCGACGGCAGTCAACAAGATGTGTCATTCTGTCTTCATCACCACAAGGACTGGACATCGCTGGACACTAAATGGATATTCTATAATCTCAAGAAACCATTATTAATTTATTACTTTAAATAACTGCTACTGACCTGATTCTTTCAAAGAATTCGTACCCTGGGAAGTTATAAATAAATGTAATGAATACAATTAGAGTTAAAAGTTGTAAATAACGAATGTGTTAACAAAGACTATCTGGGATTAATGAACGCATCAATAATTAGTATTTGAATTGTTGTATTCTATGATTTATGTATGTATGTCTTTTTCAGCGAATATATAAACTAGAACTTATTTTTTTGAAATATGTATGTATTTACAGGTGCAACGACGTTTCTTATATGTATGATTATAAATTTATGAATGAATAATAAATTAGTTATTTAAGTTGATTTTACACATGCGTTCATTATTACAGATAACCCACATGTTAAATTAATCTTTGAAAACATAAATTAATTTTCTAAGAGTCTTTTTGCTAAGTGATTTAATTGAATCCACAATACTAATTGTTAACTGATATCAATATAAATGGCGATACCAATCGCGAGGCTTATGAAGGATATCATTTGTTAATCTATAAATAATTAAAGTAATTATTCAATTAATTCACAATTTAATTAATTGCACACTGTAATAACATGATGTTGGTGGGAGGGTAGCTTGAGGGTAGACGTGAGAGAAGTAGTGGCAATATTAGAGAAAGAGAGAGAGAGAGAGATGTATATACGTAATTGTGTGCATTTGTATACACGCCGGTACCAATCTGAGAGCTTGACCTTGACGACAGCTGGCAAGGACAATAGCTAATTGTCAACCTAAAAATATCGTGCCGTTACTCTATAGGTGACTATTTGCATTACTTTATACCCGACCATATTTTAATAGTTTGCGCTCATTTATAACAAATCTTTGGTATACTTAAATTTATACATTTTCTGAGTAATTGTTGAATACTAAAGCTGTAAATTATTAATGTAATTGTAAATTTCTTCAAAGAGGCATCGAATAAGTACGCGAGCGTAAGCATTTTTTCATCCAGCGGGGAACTTGTTTTCCAAAGCGATGACCTATACTTTTTTTTGCTTAACCGTTTTTTGAAAGTCCAAATAAAATTTTAAGATCACAATCCGAGAAAGTGTTGAGGAAAAGTTTCGAGATATCAAGGATGTAAGCAGTGCGAGCGGAGCATAACAGAAAAGACGGGAGCTGTGTTGTGCTTATGTATACATGGTGAGGTGGGGTGTGTAAGCTTGTATGTTATAATATTAAACACACACACACACACACACACACACACGTTGTTTTCTTATACGCCTATTTCGTTGAATCAGTATTGTTTAAAATCGTAAAACAAAATTTATAGTTTATAAACAACGTTGACTATACTGAACAATTATGAGTCAACGAAATATGCGCTGAAATAAGAAAATAAAATAAATACGAAAAAATTCGTATACTTTTTTCGTTGTTTAATATTTCAAATATGCAAATATTCCGATATGCAAACATGAGAGGTCTCTCTCTCTCTCTCTCTCTCTCTCTCTCTCTCTCTCTCTCTCTCTCTCTCTCTCTCACACACACACACACACACACACACACGGACTGACGGACGGACGCTACACATAATTCGAAGAATAGGCCAATCTATTGCATACTGAAAATGTAAAACACGTTTGAAATAAAGTAAATACAAACTAATATCCTAAACATCGTAAATATAACTTACCATAATGTCCAGGACACCCAGTACTTTGTTTTTATGAGCTTATTTATAATTTAATATAATTTTTTTCTTTACTTTGACCTTTAGAATAAGCTCTGAAAGTGGGAGGCAAAACTTTGTTACCGTGTGGTATTGTGGTATACTGTTCATGAAGACATCTTGGTCACCAAACTTGTTTGGCGTTGAGAGTTCGTTATAAAAAATATAAGCACAATTTCTATCGTATTGTTGTCATATTTATTGTATTTAATAATTGCATGTTTCAGTGTTCTTTAATTTTCTGTGTGATATACGTAAGACACATTCTATTTAGAATTAATTTTTATTTTAATTAATTAATTATAGACTAAGTAAACTTAAATGTAAATTTTAATTCTGTACGTAACTCATCGATACTTCTTGCATGTTTTTTATGTAACGAATGTGTCTTCAAATAATAAATACTTCATCTTACAGAATTTTTCTGCGCCTTTAGAGGTTTTTAAATAATAAATTGATATAATTTATAGGAATATAATTTATATAATTTAGATGAATGTATATGAAAATGATATACTCATATAAATTTATATTTATATTCATATTCGTAAATACCTCTCCAGATACAGACAGAATAATCAGGCGTCAGGCGAATCTACACTAATATAATTTAATAAATTTTACTTGTAGAAGTATTTATTATTTGAAGACATATTCATTGCATACACATTTACAAAGGTAGGTAGTGCAATATTGCAACCTTTATTCCCTGCGTATACACCTATAACAACGCAGCACTGCGTCAGCTTGTTGCGCGCTCCCTTGCCTCTCATCGCCCCCTAGCCACCTGATGATATTGTTATTGTTAAATAACGCTTGTGCGAAATTAGACTCTGCTGCAACCTGGGTGTGCAATTATGTAGTCAGCACACAAGCTGTGCAAAATTTGATAAACAGGCAAGTTGCGAATGACGTTTAATGTACATAATAGGAAGTTAGTTAAACAAGAAGTTATGGAGTGGATTAAACGTATGGCAATCCAGTGTACACCAAAAACTATTTCGTTTTCAAAACGTAAGTTTTCACGGACGGCTTCAACATTGTTGACATTATTATTACCCTGTTAGGCCGTGGCCTACAGTTGTTGCTGTTGACGAACGTTTTGGCCTTACCATCGGAGGCCATCGTCAGTGTCTAGACCGGTACGTGTCCGCCAGTTCATCTCTGACACAGAAGCTGGGCCTGGGCTAGTCGAGAAACGTGTAGCATGACGTTCGCGAGTGGTACGTAATTGTCGCAGCACTATAATAAATCGAATAAAGTTT